>CM070654.1:21536028-22075509 GCA_036346575.1 Dendrocalamus sinicus
TCTTGAAGATAAGGTAAAAAATAAGTTAGATGTCATTGCATGTAGTAAAGTAGTGACTACTTCTATGGGGGAGGAGAGGGAGGTTTAATGGAGTGATACAATAAAGACTATGGGCAGGTTTGAAGTCTTCAAGAGCCCTTGTAAGCCTTAGTGGCTGGCCAGTCATTATGCATTTGTTATCTTGTGTAAACATGGAGATAGAAAATGAAATAATGTCTTGAGAGCCTTTTTACTTAAAGATTATAAATTAACGTTAGTTTTAGGTTATATCGTGGTATGGGTATACTTTTGTTATATCGTGGCATGGGTATAAATTGTCGTTAGTTTTAGGTTGTTAGAGTTCAGCCGGGGTGTAGCCAAATCCTGGTTCCGCCAGCAATATACTATTCCTATTTCAAGAATTTCTTGGAGTGATTGCTTTGTGTGTGTTTCAATTTCAGGTGACAATATTTCAGGTTTGCTCCCCATTTCGCAGGGTGGGATGCGGACCGTGGGCAGGCGGGATTGTAAGCGGACTCTTAGGCTTCTGATGCTAAGCTTGTTGATGTAATTCCTATGTTAGTGCCTTTCTTACAAGAGCAACAAGATGTCCCACAATGTCTCAATATTCAAAGCATAAAATTCTGGTAATGATGTGCAACACCTTACATGTAGCAGGATTGCTCGCATATTGTTTGTTGGCTGAAATTACTTGATGACACTTTTAGGATCTTCTTAATGAACCTTGGTTGCGATATATTGCTAAACCATAGAGTTGTTTAGAATGATCCTTTAGTGTCAAGCATTGCAGGTTTGGGTGAGATTCAGGATAACTATTGTCACTTTGTCAGTTTGTCACTATAAGTCTATAACATACCACTAAAAAGAAGATAAATGACCCTTTAATTTGTAGGTGTTCCCATGAGGCATGAGCTAATTGGAAATGCTAATTGAAAATTGAGTGAGAACACAAATTCCATATGACATGTTTTCAATGATTCGATCTAATGTTTGAACACTCTGTCTGTGGTTTTTTGCGTGTGAAATTGGAATCTATGTGGTAAACCTTGATATTTGTCCTATGAAATTGCCTTCCTGCGCATATTAGACAATAAACATCATTCATGATTTCACATTTTCATGTCAGGTACTTCCTTACCATGTATTTCATTGTACCATGCCATATGGAATTATACAAAATCTCTGCCGTATCACCCTGTTGCAAGTTGTAAAACTATACTGGACCAAAACTATTACCTACAACAGTAATGGGACCAGGGTTTTAGCTGATTTGTAAGACATATGACCCGTTGGATCAGTTTCTGTTTGATCATGTGCAACTGAAGGAGCTGGAGATGCAACCACATTTTTATTATCATCAGGTTTCCCTGTAAAGGGAATCTAGAGGAGGATCTAGTTTTTATAATTTCTGAAGGTTTAGGCAGTATCTCCTAGTATGTGGTCCTTGTTCTGCACAGGAATGATGGAACATGGTGAAGAAGTTTGTTAGAACCTTATCAGTAAGCCTCAACATGTATGGGATAAAGTGGCGTTAGTAAGCAAATTTGCCTGCTCATTTTTCCAGAATTTCTTGGTTCCATTCTGGGTATGAAACCTCGTACTTCTGTACTTTCTCTTGTAAAAACCGTATGTATTCAATAACCTGCATTAAAATAGGTGCCAATATCTCATAAAAAATAGGTGCCAATAGATAAGCAAGATATTAGATGGAGAACAGATTATACCAAAGCAATGGTTGTACTACCTTAGCTCTAAGAGAAATGATGCTTTGTCTCTCTTTTGATAATTATGTGGAAAAAGCTTTCTTAGTATCTGAAATCTGCAAAATAATTGTGAGTGGAAAATAAGTTCAGATTGATGCGTTAGAGTATAGACAAAGATTATTTGTGCACCAACAAATTTTTGATAGGAAATTAGGAAACCCAAATTAAGATATATTTAGCAGCGCAACTTAAGGATTCAATCATTCAGTATTCTCAGGTACAACACATGCTTTTGAACCCCACCACAGCAGTATGCACATAACATATTTCCTTCATTTATTCACTGTCCTAACCACATCCACAGACTACAACATCTCTCAAAACCAACAAGTCATATGTTTTTGATTCTGTGCCAACAAGTCATATGTAGAACCCTTTTGCATTTCTAACTCATGGCTTATATGTTACGTGGGACATTTCTTGAACTCTATGTTACAGGATTATGTTCCAACTGTTTTTAACAACTTCAGTGCAAATGTTGTGGTTGACAGGAGCACAGTAAACTTGGGGTTGTGGGATACAGCAGGTTTGCCTCCCTCCCTTTTTCCTTTTAGTGGAGCAGACATGAACGGCCTTATTTGCATCCACTATTGTTCATGGTCATCAAAGTTTGATGAATTTAACAGGACAAGAGGACTACAATAGACTGCGTCCATTGAGCTATCTTGGTGCTGATGTTTTTCTGCTGGCCTTTTCGCTTATCAGCAAAGCAAGCTAGAGAATGTTACTAAAAGGCAAGACATCTTGTTTTGCTCAATTTTCCTTGCTTCCTCTCTTGATAAATTATTGTAGTTTATCCTCTTGTTATCTTGCCTATGATGCATGTATGCATTTTTTCAGTGGATTCCTTGATTAAGGCACTACGCTAGCTCCTGGTGTGCCCATAATTCTTGTTGGGACAAAGCTTGGTATGCCCGTCATCTCCTATTGCATTGCATTTGTGCAAAATGTCACATTTATCCAGGATTGACCTAAATATATTTTCACTCCCACTCATCTGCAATTAGAAGCCGGTCTGACAATTATTTATGTATTAAAAATACTATAGAAAAATATTGTTTACTACCATTTTTGTACATATTGTTGTATGTGGTGCTTGTTCTATCATGCTTTACTAATATGATGCTTGATATATTTACAGTATGAACATGTATGTTTTGCTTGATATATGATGATGCAAGATAAAACATTATTTTAATATTTTATTTTTATGGCATTGCAGATTACTGATGTTTTGTGGCATCCCTAGTGACTTTGTTCCAGCTCTTAAGTATGATCGATGCATGGTCGCGAAGTTGGAGAGCATACATGGCTTTTTGTTCTCCAAGTCTTTTGAGTTCATATGCTATATGTAAAATGGTCTAGATGATGGTTCATGCTATTCTAGATATCAACTCATAAACACCTTGCCTGGTGCTTTTGTGAAGGCATTTTTAAAATTGTCTCAAACATTGTTGTAGGCCGTACTTAAATGCCTTCTTTGTGGCCTTTTTAGGCATTCTACAACATTGCCTCTTGCATAGAAATATAGATCATGAGTCAAATTTTTGTCCAATGATTACTCTTTTGATTTAACAATTTGTTTTACTACCATACCTGCCAGTATCTATCACAATTCTTCATAATAACCAAGTTAGATTGGTTGATCTGTTGGATCTAAAAGCGTGTGGTGAAGAATATTTTTTGAATTCAAATTAGGTTTACTGTTATATAAGGATAAGTGTTGGAGATGGGATTATGACTGAGATGAAAAGATAAGATGGTTTATTCTCTTCTCAGAGCTTGAAAGAAGTAGAGACAACTGTTTTTTTTCATAGCTTTTTATTAGACCAGAACCAATAAATGTTTGCACTCGGCATTGGAGCATAGAGCGAGATCATGTGAAAATGAGTTTAAATCTATTTGATTTTCTTATCAACCTAAAAGATAAAGTTTATATCACCTTATATAATTGTGCAGGAGGTAAGTAGTGATCGCCACACAACCAAAAGAATTCTACTATTCTCCTATTTAATTTTCGTAGTTTTGTTTTTCCATGTTTCTTCCCGTCGTACTTGTTCCTCTCATGATCACGATATATCTATAGCGTAGCTTGTGCTATTTCAAGCTTGTCATTCATTCCGTAAAGCATAAGTTCTAGTAAAAACGTTCTCTAGTTATATTATATGTTGGAGGGAATCTGATTGCACATTGGACTTGCCGACAGATCACTAGTATATTTTACTCATTTTAACCACTCGGTCAGTCTTGAAATGCCAACTTAATATATCTTTATCTTAGTTGGTGCTTCTTATATAAAAACTATTCTTGGAATTTCTTGTCTCACTCAACATGAAATATATGTATTTCTTCTTTTGAATTATATTTCTAGTTTCTTCTTCTCAGACAAATTGCAACCGACATTAGAGATGGCCTGGAAACCGAATGACCATTATGGAGGTCCTTCAAGACTAGAGAACGGCTTCTCTTTTGACACTGAGATAGTAAACTACACAACATAAAATCATAACTCACAATTTACTTATTATTGATTTAGATGAATGATGCTCACATATTTTATGATAACACTAACATAGTCATACACACTCCCACAATTTAAATGAGTTAGAGATAAAGTCAGATCCCATATCACACTTGACAACTAAAACTATGTCAGTTGAAATAATATTTGTTTTAAAACACCCTTCTAGTGAGATCTTGTAGCAATAATATATGCTAAGTTGAAAAAAAACAGAACCAGTTATCCACAAATTCTTCTCGAAAGTAATCAAACTGCTCATGTTGGTATTTTTCAACAACTAAAAGAAGAACATTAAAACACTTTACAATTAGGCTTTAAAAAGTTTGAAGCAAATCACACACTCTAGTGTGTTAGGTTCTATAAAGTTGATCATGGCTGCTGTGCCTTCCTCCTCATCATGCTATACGTTGAGTTTGATTGTTGTCTTAGGCATAAAAGAACCTTTGGCTACTGTGCTCTTCATTTGTTTTTCGTTCCATAAAAATGAAGGGCGCGGTAACCCAAGTGTTCTTTTACGTTTAAAACAGTAACCAAACCCAACACACATCATGATGAGGAGGAAGAGACAACAATTATAACCTACTTCATAAAACCTGACATACTAAAATATGTGATTTGCTTTATACCCTTCGAAACCCAAGTGTACAGTGCTTTAATATTCCTCTTGTAGTTATTGAGAAATACCAACATGAGCAGCCTGACTACTTTCCAGAACAATTTGTGGATAATTGGTTCTCATTTTCTCATCTTGGTATATATTATTGTTACAAGATCTCATTGGAAGGGTATTTTAAAACAACTACTACTCTGATTGTCGTAGTTTTAGCTGTCAAGTGTGATATGCGATCTGACTTTATCTCTATCTCATTTAAATTGTGAGGTGTGCAAGACTATATTAGTGTTACCATGAAATATGTGGGTATTATTTATCTAAATCAAGAACAAGTAGTGAGTTGTGACTTTGTGTTGTCTAGTTTATGACTTTACTCCTCCTAGAGATAGGGCATGACAATCAACTCAAGTACATTCGATCTTACGAACTCTCCGATGTTTGAGGATGGTTCTCCCCTTCTTAATGATGGAGCTCATTGACCCGAAGGGAGAGTTCAACTCTGGCGACAACAATTAATAGATGTTTAAACATTTGATTCAATTGTAATTCATTCAATTATAACTCATTCAGTTGTAATTCATTTGTGATATGTGTGTAATGATTATCGTGTTCTATAAGATCTACAATTATTCGTGATCTGCTTGCTTATTTTTAGAGGACATAGCTAGCATTTCTTGAGGCTAGCCAAAAACAGAAGTTGTTTCTATACAAAGAACCATCACATATGGTTTTTTTGTATTAACCATTTGTGGTAAGTCACAATACAGACAGTTCTGAGTTAATAACTATCTATGTTGTGACTTTTCATAGACAGTTCTGAGTTAATAACGATGCAGATAGTGCATATCACGAGCAGTTCAAAAATCGTCTGTGATGGCCTCATGTCATTACTCTCTCATAAACTCAGATGGCTCATAAAATTGGCTGTGATGATGTTTTTGATCTGTCTGCGATTATCTTTTCTGCAGTAGTGCCGTCACAGGCAGAATTGTAAAAATGTGCTGCATGCATAAGCAAAGAAAAGCGACAGTCTAGCGAAATATGAAAAGGCACAATATATACAATCTCTAGTTCACATCAAGTTGCTAGCATCTGCAAAACAGCATAGCCATATAGAGGAATTTACCATACCGGGCGGCCTCCACACAATATGTTAAATCTAGTTTAATGCAGAGAAGGTAGCTAGCTCTTGCAGACAAGTGCTTTATTCACACAAGCATCCAAAATAGGGTAACAAAATCAAATTAAACAAGTGTTAGACTCTGGATTTATCATCCAAAATCCTCAGTGATTCTACCACACTATTCCCTAAATCAGTAGATAGTACTCACAGATACATTACTGAACATTAAACACAACATAACTAGAACAATAGTAAATTTACACATGTGCCAATCATGCCAACACCTTTAAAGAGAAGTAGCGGAAATGGAAACATCATACAGGTGGGACCCTTAGGATATGCCCACAGGTAATCAGTTGAGGCTTGCGACCTAGTTCTTAGCCTCGTTATCTTCTAGTCTTGTCATCACCTTTAGATGACCGCAGGGCTTTTCTTTCTCCTTCTTACTGAATAATAGTAATTAAGCAACAATAAATATGAACGTACTCAGCAAAACATCATATAGAATGCAATTATGATAGATGCAAGGCTGAACAAAGGGAGGCTTGTGGTTCTTTTCTTTACAAAACGATTGAAAGCATCTAGGCCCCTAAAAATGGTTTTGGTAATTAATGAATTTATGTGAATATAGAACTGATATGTTTATTAAGTGTTTAAAAACTGGCCAGTAACCTAAGAAGTTTCAAGGTTGGTTTAGATCTTTTTTTGTGCTAGATTACCTATAGTATGAACTAAATATGTATAAATATCTAGTCCTAACATTTTGTGCTAGGTTTTTTCCTGATTTTTTCAGTTTTTAAGTGGTAACTGGAATGATTAAGGGTTTTCAACCGCCTAAATTCAAATTTTGAAACATGAATTTTATTCGATTTTTTCTTGGGTTTTTGTAACTTAGGCGATTCACGCCATTGCCGTCGGCGGAGTTTTGCACCGGTTCCGAGATTTCTATCCCTACTCCCAACACGATGTTGATCAAATTTGAATATTTGATAATGTCAGCATCCGCTGCTAGTCATCACATCCAACTAATCATCTACAGGAGATCACAAGCAATCAAGCACCATTTTACACTACATGCATTCTGGGCCGTGAGAGACAAAACATTATACAGTGTAAATATCAAAATTCTCAAATCTGAGTTAGGCAAGCAATTCAGTCTTACCTCTCATGTACTCTGATGAACCATGTGGAAGTGACCACATGTGTATGATGAGTAATTGACCGTGGTTTAGGTAAGTCGAGTTTGGTTTGAGTGGTTCGGAGTTGAGTCGGTGCGTGACGCATTTGGGCTCCATCGGACTTGGTCATTCCTGGTCATTTGGATTTAGGTTGCATATTCAGATGATTCGACAGGTTTGGACTTCGGCATGAGTAAGTATGATGTGCTTATGCTATTTACGCTTTCATGTATCGAGCGGTGCTATTTGATGTGTTTCTTGTCTGTGTGGCTGCAGGATGTCGAGGCGGAGTCGTGGCGAGACACGGTGGACCGGACTAGGCGCAGGTGGCGCTGAGGTCAGAACGGTCGGGATGTGTCGAAGACGACGTGGACTCGAGGTGGTTGCGAGGCGTGCGAGGCAAGGAGCGCGGAAGCTTCTCGGAAGGTGCACGAGGGGCGAAACGGGAATTTCGCAAGGCTGCACAAGCGGGAGCGGGCTCCGTTGGATTTAGCGGGCGTAACGGGACGGAAACCCGTTAGCCGAAGGCTATAAATAGAGGTTGGTGGCTGCATGTCCACTTGAACACTTGGAGAGAAAATTAGGGTTTGCTAGAGTCAAAAGAGGCTTTGATGGCTTGCTTTGGCTTTAAGCTTTAGTGGGTGAGAGTGGTTGGAGAGGCAGAGTGTGGTCCCTCTGTGTCTCCTTATTTCTTCGATGCCTTCTAGTGTGTGTTCATCCTTCTCAAGCATGTATGGTTGAGGGTTCTTGAGTTTGAGAGGATGAGTTGAGAGCTTGTAATCATTCATCTTGTATCAATCATGTATCTCTCTTCCTCTTGATCAATATGAGATGGCTTTGGTTGAATTTAATTGAGTCTCCTTCTCTGTTGCATATTCCTTCGATGTCCATTTGGATGATTTCTTGACTTTTGATTTTCAGTTCTTTGTTGTTGGGAGTGTCAAAATGGGTTGCTATGACATGGGTGATGCTCAAAAGCCACTTGGCTAGTTAACTCCAAGAGCAAACCAAGTTTTAATCTCAGATTTCAGTGTTGAGCCTCCCCTGTTCAGTCCTTGCAGTTCTAGGGTTTTATGTTTCTTGAGTTTCCCTCCATAAAATGATCTGATTTTTGGTCTGGAGACTCTCTTTGCTATTGCTATCCTAGCTGCAAAGTCTCATTTCCAAAGAGTGAAGGATGGAGGAGTAATTTGACCTTTTTGGTTCAGCTCGTACAAATTTTCATAATTGTGTCTTTTCTAGGGTTTTGAGTTAAATCTTGATTCCCTTTGCAAGTTGACTTGAAACTTGGTATCCAGAGTCTTAAGACTATCTATGAGATATCTGGAAAGTCTCATTAGCAAAGGATTTGAGACCATAGAGAAATTTGGGTTTTTGAGTGCTCCTCTCTGAATATTTTCATATTTCAGACCTTTCTTCATTTTGGGGCTGTTCTTAATTCCCTTTTCAAAAATTGACGAAACTTGGCATGAAGATTCCTATGGCTATTGAGTAGCTATCCTCAAAGTTTCGTGGCCAAAGATTCAAGGATTGAGTGGGAATTTAAGTTTTTGTAGCTGCTGCCAGTAACTTTCAGTTTCTTGTGCAAATCTGAAATTCCTCATGTTGAGTTGGATTTTTGTGGTCTCTTAGGTTCCTTGGGCTGGTATAATCATTTCCTTGTTATACTGGACCAAGAGAACAAATGGAAGTCTCAATTCCTTTGGTTTTGTGAAGCTTCAAGCCTTATCTTCTGAAAAATCAGGTTTCTGGAATGTTTGCCCGAGGGACGGTCAGATTTGTGCTTGTCGTGGGTTGAGTTTTTTTAGAGTGTCGAGCGTCATTCACCCCCCTCTGTCGCTATTTCGGTCCAACATACTCTGATGCACCATGCTTGAAGTGAGTACCACCTCCAGGAAACCACCAAAGCCTGCCCTTCCCATGCACCCAATTCTGCCCTCCTTTGACCTAAGCAAGACGCGAATGGTTGACATTACTACGCCATACATAGTCCTGACTTGTTGGCCATCTTATTGGTATCTTGCAGTCATTTGGTGGGGCACCAAACAAAACAAGTGTTTCTCTCGTGGAGGGCAAATAATGGTCCGGTTCTTTTCAGCTTCTAAAAGCTACTTTTCGGCTTTTCTATAGTAATTAGCTTTTAAACGGAGTATTTTTTTTCAAGATATGGTCTACTAGTTAATTGTAGTACATACTTTACTGACTTCATTTATATCGGTAAAAACCGCACGTGAGTTTCTGTTACTCTGTAATCTCTCGTATAAACAGCCCAAAAGCCAAAAGGCACACCAAAATCCACAAGCCATGACCAAAGAATGCACCCACTTTCAAGATCCTCATGCCTAGATCTATCCAGTTCTTTAAGCTGTTTATATAGGCCGCATCATGACAGGGATATACTCATTGTATTTCAAGGACACACATCAACTCCATAATCTGAACTGAGATTGGTGCTGTTCCATAAGTAAGAGAAACTCTGTTCGTAAACTTTGGAGCATCTGCAACTAAAAATCAAACAGGCTTAACCATTTTGGCATGGAATATTCTACAACTCAGATGGTATGTTAGGATTCTAGGACATGTCAAATATGTGTACATTCTAGATGTCGGCATAATTTGAAGCACATAGAAGCAGAGGTAAAAAAATTCTGAACTAAGACCTACTGAAATGCATCAAGACCTAAGTGATATAATTTGGTGAATTATGAACTAGAGCAGACTCTTAACACACGGGCTTGCACTCTGTTAACCTATTCTGCATTGTAGACTCAAAACAATTCTCAATCAAGAGTATACTGACTAGTCTCAAATTTTGAAGGGAAAATCATAACAACTTGTCAAGAAATACTTGTTGTTATTTCCTTAATAGATTTCCATCAAACTATTACCTACAAATTAACATATCGTCGCAATCAACTAGAGCAATACCAGAGAACTAATTGCTCAATAAGAAACTTTGTACTAACAATGCAGGAGCATCTAAGACATTCTGCAATTAGAAACTTCAAAACCGCCGCACGAATTGGGCAGGATAGCAAGAAAACGCGAACCACTGACGCCATGCGACGTTATTTCTAGGAACCCACCAAGAAATGAGTTGAAAATGCGATCCAAGAGCAGATCGGCACGGACGCGCACTCTGCGCTCCTAGAGGTAGAGAGGTACCTAGTGACTTGGAGGAATCGGGAGCCGGACGGGGCATTATGAGCGCGGGGAGGAGGAGGTGCGGAAGAGGTGCCGAAGTAGAAGGTGATGACGAGAGCGATGCCCAGCAGCAGTAGCTGCACCGACTACGGCTCCAACGCCGACGCGGCGACCACCACCGCCCATTCTGCTGCCCCTGTCTCTCGGTCTCGCCCGCCCGTGTTAGAGATGGGTTTGTGTTAGTTACTTTTTCCTTTTTAATCCAGATTTTTAACCGGAGTACATTTTTTTAATACTCTTTTGACCGGGGCACCGTATTCTTTTTAGTTTTTTTCTTTAGCTTGGCTTTCGCTAAAAACCAAAATAAACAAGATAATTTTTTTCGAGCAAGCCATTTTTTCAAATGGCCTTTTAAGCTCAAAACCGTATGCGCTGTCCGTGTTAACGGCTCCGCTATCCACTTCCCTCTCGAAAAACACAGACAAAAACCATCAGCCACAAAAAAAACAAGAAAATGCTGCATCTATATTCGTCTCCGTTTAGATTAAGAACGTTAGAAAAAGGATTACTCTGTTCTCTTTAGATTTTTTATATTCTAATTTAGTTTGGAAAGAACATCGTTTAAGACCTTGAGAGTTGAGATAGCCGGCTAAAGCTTCGAATGTAACCAATGTTTCATGCAAGCAATTCAAAGTTCCACACATGTTCTTGTTTTGTTGCCAAGAGTAGATGGCAATAGAAAAGGTATGTTCTTTTTAGCTACAATTTATTAGTCTAATGAATAGTAATTACTAAGAAAAGCTAAAAGCCATTAAAAGATAAAAAAGAATAGGGCCATCTGTATAATGATCAAATATGGCAACATATCCTATGTGCACAGCTCATTCGTGCACTCATGCACTCAGCCAACCTCATCCCTCCGATCGCAATCCGGTAGACAAAGTCAGAGCACTAGTCTTTTGCAAAAAAAAAAAAAAACCTGCCACTTGCTGTTGTTTTTACAAAAAAAAAAAAAATCATTGCCCTTCACCCCCATCTTGGCACCTTCCTCTAGCATGCCTCCCTGCTCCAAACCCATCCTCAATCTATGCATGTGGTTGCCAATGACAGCCACCACGGACGGCGGCAACCGCTACACCGTGTGGCGGTAATGGCTCTCTATCTGTGCGGTGGCAATGATTCCATCTCTGTGCAACGGGACCGATATCTCCATCCCCATGCAGCGGCGGCGGAGAAACCCCCTCGCCTCTGTTCCCATCTCGCCTCCCTCCCCCATCCCATTGCGCAAGGAGAGCATCATGGCTAGCATAGCCTCATCCTCCAGGACATGGGTTCAGGTATTTGTTGAATGTTTATATACATTTCTGCAAACAACTTGTTGAATTCAAGTTTGGAAATTTTTAGTTTGACGTCATTGTTACTAATTCCTTTACCAACTTGTCATCCAGGTGAAGTAGGTGGTCATGTCCAAATGAAATTTTAGCTGCCAGTAGCAGTATATTTTAGCTACCAGGACAAGCAGTTTTAGATACTAGCACATGCAGCAATAGTCGTGTGTTGAACCATGAATTTTTGTCAAAAATTTCTTTGGCATTATGTACTTCTGTCAAATTCCTTAAGCTCTATTAGCTAGCAGTACCTGTTGCCTCAGCTGAGTGTATCAGATTTATTACCAATGCTACTTGCTGTGATGAATCTATAGTTTTGTAGTTGTTTGCAAGGTTCTTGCTTGCCTGCCAGATTTTGATTTTTTTTTTACTTGCTTGCTGGCGGCCTAACATGTACTTGCTTGTAGCGTATAGTAATAATTTCAGTTTTGTGCCATAAGCATACACTACTTAATTTAGATACAAGATTCATTAAAAAAATTTGCATTGAGACAATCTGGCATGCATTTAATAGATTGCACATCACACAAACATTGGAGTACATTGGAGTTGACATTGCCCTAGTTCAAGCTCATAAATCTACATAAGCTAGTACATTGGAGTGTCACTAATTGAAAATTATAGAGTATTTCATTACAATTTCAAAGCTACATCCATCAATTCACTTGCCAATCTTTCCAATTAATTTAGCATGACCTTGGCAGCCTTCTTGTTGTACAACATGGTCGGACTCTTATATCAACAAGATAAAGGCCAATCTGCAATTGCTGCTTCATATATGCATTCTCAAAATAGCAACAAATACCCCAACACTGAAATGGAGACTCCTGAACATGTAATAATTTTTTGTCCATATTCTCAATATAGCAAGAAGAGGCTTTGAACACCCAAATTTCTTGTGAACTGTTGATCCATTCTTACACGATTTCTACAGTTACCAATAAATTTCCATGCTGCCTACTACAACAATAAGGCTAGAAAAAAGTCCTATAACAGTTTCCACCCAATCATACAAGGCAAAGCGCCACATAAGTGGCTTTTGTCTCAGTAATCTGGGTCTAGAGATATGGAGGCATTAAGCATAGACCGAGATACAAGAGGGCCACGGCTTCACTAGTGGGGTTCGTCATCACCGTTGTTCGTTGCTTGTGGAGGTCGCCCTCGCTAGCGCTCACGGGATTGGGGTGGAGGAGGTCACCGTCAATCGCCGCTCGTGGGAGGTTATGTCTCTCATTGCTCGCGGTATAGGGGATGGGAAGGTCACCGTCAATGGCATCGTGAGTTTGAGATTGGGGATGATGAATTATTTGGGACTAGGCTGGGCCTGAGCTCAGGGAATTTTCACAAATTGCTAGGGATCGATTTGCAAAAGCTGCATTTAGGGCATGGAGGGGCTGAATTAAACACAAGTCAGCTCGTGGCTTGAGACAATGCAGATCCAATCTCAAGCATGAGAGGATACACTGGACTGAACTCCATGTCTCCGCGACACCTGACCTTCATCTCGTACTCGTCCAGGGTTGCCTTCAATCCCTTCCAGACAGTAGCGGATTCAGGAAAATTTTTTGGAGGGGCTGAAGTACCTTCAGCTCGAGCTCATCCCCTTCTACATTATACATCTATGGCTAAAAATTTAAGGGGGGCTCCAGGGGGGTTTCAAGGGTCCGGTAGCGGTAGGGGGCTCGAGCCCCCACCCCACCGCTGGATCCGCACCTGCTTCCATATCTGATCTTCACCCAGCGCCCGGTATGGTGCACCCAGCTGCTCCACTGGAAACAGATTCTGACCAACGGCGAGCTCCAGAGAGTGGCGTAACAAGGGAAGCATGCCTTATGAAGAATATGAGGACCCTTGAGGCCATCCTTCTAACCATTATGGTACATATGGTCTCCGTACGGGAGGCTGATGAAGGCAGAAGCTTTGATAGGAACTCACTGCGGAAGCGGATAGCACATTTCTGAAGCTCCTCCATGTAAGCTGATGCATTGTTATCCATCGCTGCATCCATTCCTTGAGCTCCAAAGTCCTGTTCGTGCATTTGCAGGATGCATGGCTCAAGACGATCAAGCATTGCTTGGAACAGAGAGGTCACAGAAACACAAGCGACACCGTATATGACCCCCAAGGGACGGGGAAAGGACTTCAGAAATCAGAAGCAACATTTGGAGTGTTGACAAGATGCTCGAAATGCGTGTGTGAACCTCCTGAAGGTGTAGACACAGAGCAAAGTTTTTTTAGTTGAGCTGGAGTCACTGTGCCAGTAACTTGACGGGCTTCAGGGCCAGTGGAGATCTACATTTGAAGCAAAATATACGTCAACGGATGCACACAAAAACTAAAGCAATGCGAAGAAACAAACATATGATAAATGTGCACTGCACAATTGTCTGTTCCCATACAAGCATGGGAATGGGGCAAAGTGAGAGCGTATGCAATTGGCAATATGTGATTGATTGATTGATCTAAGGAGTCAATACACATATATACTCAAGCCTGTCTTATCTCATCACCGGTTTATGGAAACAGTACCCGGGAGATTAGGAAGGCTAGAGGCAATCACGGAAGGCCAGTCCGAGAAGGACGGCAAGCTGCAGCGCATGTGCCAGACGTGCTACAGCGCATGTATGGAAGGAGCAGAAGCGTGTGCTAACACCCCCCTGCAGATGGAGCTGCGGCTGGCTGCACGTTTAGGCTGGAATGAAAGTCGGTGAAGATGGACACGGGCAGCCCCTTGGTGAAGATGTTGGCATATTGAGAGGCGGTAGGCACGTGCATGATGTGGACCTCGCCAAGGCCGACGTGTTCGCGAACGAAGTGCAGATCGATCTCGATGTGCTTGGTCCAGGGCCGGTCCTGGGATTTTAGGGCCCCGGGGCGAAATTAGAAATAGGGGCCTAGTATAAATATCTAAATATAAATCTACACACACACACACACACACACACACACACACATATATATATATATATATATATATATATATATATATATATATATATAATTTTACCAACAAACACTTAAAATACGTTATGTATTAAAGAAAAATTTATATCAAAGAGTTTATAGATATTACCTTAAAAATTTCTTCTAACATTTCTAGATGCGAAGTCATTGATGATGGTATTGATATCAATCTCATCCAATAATTTCTTCTCAAGATTACCCCAATTTATCGGATCATAAATATTTGTAGTAAATACTGGTTCGTCAAAACTAGCAGATTCTGTAGCAGATGAATTAAATATGTGCTCATGATCACTCACATTGTTATCATCTGTGTTGATGTTGACATGGTCTTCCGTAGGGCCCTCATCTTCTAGATTCACATTAGCATCTTCCTCCACAGCAACTATCGCCAATTCATCAGGATTTCTTGAACTGCTCGTATTACTTTTAAAAAATTTGTCAATGGATCCCCTCTGTGATTCTATCAACTCATCTATTCGTTTCCTCTTTTTTCTTTTTTCACTGCCGGATGCATATTTTCTAGATGACATGGTACTGAAAATTTAAAGAACAATAGTATAATTAGTAACTACAAAGCACTAATTATTGATTAAAAAATTCCTAATATACAAACTACAGTTTATAGTAGATGTAGACCTGCTGATTTGGGAATTCCGAATTCCGCGGGTGATCGCTCGATCGCTACGCTCAGCTGTCGGCTGTCCGTCCGTCGCCTTGTACGCAGCGTCGCAGCGCACTAGTAGTAGTGTAGTACGCGCTTGCGGCCTGCATGCAGCATGCAAGCCATGCAAATTGCAAATATGCAACGAGCCAATGAGCCAATGAATCAATGATGCAATCATGCAAAATTGCAAAGCGCCAAAGCGGATTAGCGCGGCGCCTTGTACTGTTGTACAGTTCTATGCATCAATGCATGCAGAGCTTACGAGTCACGTCGCGGCCTTACCGGCGGGCGGCGGGGGGACGTCACGTACTCACGTAGCGCGGCGGACTGGCGGTGAGACGTCTGTCTAGAGACGGGCAGACGGATCACGGGAGACGGCCAACGGGCAACGGCGGCTCGGCCGCGCGCCCGCGCGGCGTGATGGTGCTGGCGCCGCGCCGCCGCCCTAGTTCCCTAATCCCTACGGCCCTAGACGAGACGAATAGTCAATAGAGGATAAGAAGATCTGAACGCAAGTCGGCCGCCCGGGCGATAGACTCATTACTCATAGACCGATAGCTCGTAGCCGGATCGGATACTGTATACTGTATACTCGTACATATACTATGTATATCCGTATATGGGGGCCCCTGGGGTTTGGAGGCCCGGGGCGGCCGCCCCGCTCGCCCCCCCCCAAGGGCCGGGCCTGGCTTGGTCCGTTGATTCTGCACCGGGTTGGTGAAGAGGTAGACGGTGCTGATGTTGTCGCAGTAGACGACGGTGGCCCGTCGAGGAGGAAGATGTAACTCATGAAGGAGTTGTCGTAGCCAGCAAACTTCTGCAATAGCATTTGCAACTGCACGGTACTCTGCCTCAGCGCTGGTTCAGAAGATGGTGAGCTGACGTTTAGATGACCATGACACGAGATTGTCGTCAAGGAAGACAGCATAGCATGAGGTAGACCGGCGCGTGTCAGGGCAGCCGGCCCAATCCGCGTCAGAGTAGACAAACAGATCCGCAGAGGAGGATCGGTGAAGTAGTAAGCCATTATCTAGTGTCCCAGAGATGTAGCGTAGAATCCTCTTCATGGCCGCCAGATGTGGAGCGCGTGGATCATGCATAAACAAGCAAATCTGCTAAATGGCGTAGGTGATGTCTGGCCGAGTGAATGTGAGATACTGTAGAGCACCAGCAATGCTGCGATAATCGGTGGGGTCATCAACCGGATCGTCATCGGCAGAGAGCTTCCCTTGAGTGTCGACCGGAGTGCTGTACGGCTTGCAATGAGTCATACCAGCACGGTCCAAAATATCAAGGCAATACTGGCACTGGGAGAGAAAAAGGCCCTTGGGACGGTGCAAGATAGAAACACCCAAAAAATGATGCAGCTCACCGAGATCCTTCAAAGATCCTTCAAAGAGAACTCTGACTGAAGGGAGGAGATGACCCATTGGAGAAGAGCCAGGGTGGATGCTGTGACAACGATGTCATCCACGTATAGGAGCAGGTAGATCAGGTCAGTTCCACGACGCCAAACAAACAGGGAAGCATCTGATTTAGTCTCCAAAAATCCAATAGACTGAAGATAGGTGGCAAAACGATTGAACCACGCCCGAAGTGCCTGCTTGAGTCCATACAAAGACTTGTTCAGACGGCAGACATAGTCCGGATGAGAAGGATCCACAAACCGGAAGTGATGCGATGGCGTCTCTTGCAACGTCGTAGTGAAGAAAGGCATTCTTGACATCAAGCTGGTGAATGGGCCAATTGCGGGAGAGCGCTAGGCTGAGGACGGTGTGGACGATGCGAGCTTGAGCCTTTGGGTGAATGTCTCAGAAAAATCAATGCGGGGGCATTGAGTGAAACCCCAAAGAACCCACCGTGCCTTGTACCGATCAAGGGTCCCATCGGCATGAAATTTGTGCTTGTAGATCCACTTGCCAGTAAAAAGGTTGGTGTTGGGCGGACGGGGGACGAGATCCCATGTATTGTTGGAGCGGAGGGCGGAGTACTCCTCCTCCATGGCCACCCTCCAATGAGGATCAGCCAATGCGGCACAGTAAGTGCGTGGCACTGGAGAGAGCACCTCGGTATGGAGGTTGAAATGCTGCTTGGGCTGTCGGAAACCAAGCTTGCCATGAGTAATCATGCCGTGAGTGTTGACAACCGAGGTAGCAGGTACGGCAGAAGCTGGAAGCTCCCTCGGTAGAGGAGCCATGCTTGGTTGGATAGCTGTAGTTGGCAGAGGAGTTGTGCTCGGCTGGGCAGCCGTAGTCGGCAACATGGCGGAGGTCGAGAGGACCCCCGACAGAGGGGCCAAGCTAGGCTATGTAGTTGGAGGAGGCCCAACCGGAGTGCAAGACGGCCCAGAGGAGCGCGCCGCGGCTGGTCCATCAGCTACCCCAGTACGCGCGGCCAACCAAGGAGACACACAGGCTGGACTGTCGGGCGCGTTGGTCATGTTGACAGGCGCCGGTGCCAGCGGCGTAGTCACCGCCGAAGAGGGCCGAAGAGTGTCGACGGAGGGAGGCAAATTTGCACAATCAATCTCCAAAAAATCAAGATTAGTAGCCTCAGTGTTAGCCATCGGTAAAAGGGCAAATGGAAACGTGTGCTCCTCAAAGACGACGTGCCGGGAAACAATGAGACGGTTGGTGGAGATGTCTAGGTTGCAATAACCCTTGTGCTCAGAAGAATAGCCCAAAAAGACACATAAAGTGGAGCACGGGGACAATTTGTGAGAGGTAGTGGCAGAAAAATTGGGGTAACAAGTGCAACCAAAAACTCGGAGGTGATCGTAGGTTGGGTGTGTGCCATGGAGGGCAAAGTAGGGTGTCTGAAAGTTCAAGGTTTTGGTTGGGTGTCGATTTAGGAGGTAGGTGGCAGTGTGTAAGGCTTCGACCCAATAGGCAGCGGGAAGGCTGGCTTGAAAAAGTAGGGAGCGTATGATGTTGTTTGTAGTGCGGATGATGCGTTCGGCGTGGCCATTTTGGGAAGAAGTGTAGGGACACGACATGCGAAGGTGGACACCATTGGAGAGGAAGAAGAAGCGGGAGGAGGAGTTGTCAAACTCGCGGCCATTGTCGCACTAAACAGCCTTGATGGTGGTGGCAAACTGGGTGCGAACATAAGAGAAAAAATTAGAGAGGGTATTAATAGTGTCAGACTTAAGACGCAATGGAAAGGTCCACAGAAAGTGAGAGCAATCATCAAGAATGACTAAATAGTATTTGTAGCCCGATACACTGACAATGGGGGAGGTCTAAAGATCACAATGAATAAGATCAAAATTTGTAATGGCTCGAGAGCTAGAAGAAGAAAAAGGCAATCTAACATGGCGGCCGAGTTGACAAGCATGACAAATGGACTTGGTCTCGCCTTTATTTAAAGGTATACCATAATAGCCAGAGAGATGTGAAAGGGCCTCGCGGCCGGGATGGCGGCGGTGGTGCCATAGGGTGTTCTTTGGAGGTGTGGGCGACAAGGGCTTGGGCGCGCATAGGTGGAGGCAAAAGGGGTAGAGATGTCCGGAGCTATTGCACCTGGCAATCACATTCTTGGATTGAAGATCCTTCACAGAGAAGCCAAAGAGGTCAAACTCGACAGAACAAGAGTTATCAATAGTGAATTGCCGAATTGAGATAAGATTTTTAATAAGCTAGGGAGTAACTAGGACATTGTGAAGCTGAAAGTTAGAAGTAGGAGTAATAAGGCTAGCTGCACCAGTGTGTGTAACAGGGAGTAAATGGCCATTGCCAACAACAATAGAGAAGGGAGTATGGTGGCTAGAAGGGTGGGCAATGGAGAGAATACCGGCATCCAAAGTCATATGAGAAGTGGCACCCGTATCCATATTCCATTCACTCGATGGTGGCGGATGTAGCATCGCCGTGGTGAAGGCGTTGACCAAAGCCTATTGGTCCTAGTGCGTTGTGCCGCCAAGAGGTGTCCAAGTCGGTGTAGCAGGTGTGCTGACGGCAGGGAGGCGCTGGCGGCGGCAAAAGAGCCAGCGCTGGTGGAAGGTGGCCCATCGCACCAGCGAAGGGAGCCCCTGGACGGGGCCCAGCAGACCAGGAGCAGGCACGCTGGCACGGAATGAGCTATATAAAGATATAATAGGAGGCATTCAACCATAAGCAAGCCATATAAAGATGTAATAACAAGCACTCCTAAATGAAAAAGGTGGCACGATTTTTCATAGCCTTAGCACGGAATGAAGCATTCTCATACCTCAATTTGTTTTCTGGACATTTGGTAGAATATCAATAATAACATGTACCTTTGAATGATGTAAACAGAAATATTTGTTACTCCATATTGGAGAAGAACATTAAAAATGAAGATTTGGAGATAATATAGAAAAGTAAAATTTAGTAGAAAATTTGAGTTATTTAGAAGGGAATGCACACCATGTCATGGTGGTGGCGGTGCGCAGACGTCATGGCTAGGGCGAGGCTCCTCTCTCGTCTCGCTCTTCTCCACCGATGGTGGCGGTGTCATGGTAGGGAGGCGGATCGGTGCTGCGGTAGTGGTGGGGACGGGGAGGCGAGTTAGGCGACCATCGAGAGGAAGATTGTGGTGCTATTGGTGGTCGCCTCCTTCTGCGCTATCGACGAGCAAGGAAGCGGCGTCTGCTCTCCTTCTACGGTGGCTCTAGATAGATCTAGGTCAAGACGGTGATAGGGAGGAGGAGGCGACACGACGGGCAAGTGATGGCGGCGACGGGAGATTGGATCCAACGATGGTGCCGCTGGATCTGACGCCTTCCTCCCAACGGTGGCTGAATTTGGTTTCTTCATCGCCTGAAGCCATCTCGAGTGCTTCCTCATCCATTGCCATCGCCATCGAAGTCATATGATGGATCAGGAGCAGTTGTTGCCTTGCTGTACTCGATCGTGGGAGAGATGGGCGATGCAAGCTTAGTGGCGATGAAGCGGGAGAGAGAAGGTAACGACAAGGGAGGCATTGGCGGCGGCTACTGTGGCGCATGTGGAGATCGCTTCGAGAGCATTACTAGGGCATGGAGATCGCACGTTGATGGGGAGGAGAGTGTGGTGGGCGATTGGGGCCTCAGGTGCATGTCCATGTGGTGGACCCAATGAACAAGGTTGGAGTCTGACGATGTGGACATATATGTCGAACGTGTATAGGAGGCGAGTTGTATGCTCATACATGAGTCAAGGAGGGAGAGGCCGTGAGGGTGGGATGATTGTAGGGTCATTCGATCATGAGAGTGATGAGGGGAGGGGCATGAGATGAATAGCCCAGATTCTATCTCATAGCTAGATCGAACGATTGCAGAGAGGAGAGGGGAGAATGGACCATCATCAACTTGCATTTTTAAGTAGTAGAGATATGAAAAAAATCATATGTGTAAAACATGCTAAAATATGTGCACGTGCAAAAAATATCTTCAAAAATATGGTCATTTGTGCACTCTGCAAAAAAGACCAAGTTTGTACATATATATTTGCAATGCATATATATGTCTCTTCTATTGATTTTGTTTTTGCACAATACACAAATGATCATTTTTGCATAATTTTTGTAGGTGCACATACTAAAGCATGTTCAATGTCATATTTTTAGTCTTTTCACATAAGATCGAGTGTCATATACTGGTCTATTTCCTCAAATGATTAACAGAGTGGCAACAAGGATTGCATATTGAATTGTATTGTTATACCTTGGACTTCACCTCCTATTTCTAGTTTTAATCCTGATCCAACACAATTGGTTTATATAAATAAATTCACTGGAACCCAAGAAACCACATTGTGTTTGCCCATCTGCATATCTTTCTAGACATGTTTGGTATTACCTCAAGCACCTTCTCATAGCCACTCTCAAAGAAACTAAGAATACAATTAAAGTCGAGTCATATATTGTGAGATCATGTGGAGGTCACACCATAATTGTGATGAGTAATTGACTTTTGGTTGAGAGAGTTTCTTGAGTTTGAGTTTGGATTTTGGGAAAGCTGCTATTTTCTTTTGCTTTTAGGTCTGTTAGTGCGAACGGCATTGGGGCCATAGTTAGACTAGCACAGGTGGTCGATCGACACGTGAGGTGTGGTCGGTGGTTTCCTATCACCGGGGATTTTTAGTGGAGTAGTGGCAGTCTGACCGATGGTTAGTGGCCGTTGTGACTGTCCATGGCAGCGGTACTACCGCAAGTGTGGTACAACCAGGGTTTAGTTGGTGGTTGCTTTTTTCAGTGAGCATGTTTTTGAGTGGTACGCTATGGGAGGCGGTAGTATGACTGTCCATTATTTATCAGTCATACCGGTCGAGGCGTCGGTGGTCTGATCGACCATGGTCTTTTGCAGTCAGACCGCTCCTCTGTTCCCAGGCTGGAATGGGATGGTCAGACCGGCCTGGGCTTAGCGGCCTGATCGATGTTAATGGGAAGTGTATTGGATGTGTTCATTGTGGTTTAAGGTTTGGTCCTAGGGGTTAGGATCAGTGGTATAGGTGCATACATATTGTATGATGTATTATTTTGACTAACATGAGCCAAGTGCATGGAACTTGTGCTCGTCATGGTTGGTTGGTCTTTGGATGTGCAGGCAGCTTGGAGGATGTAGCAGTTGGCGGTAATAGACTAAGACTAAACAGGGTTTCTAAGGTCTGGAGCGGTCATATAAGTCTGG
This sequence comes from Dendrocalamus sinicus, assembly GCA_036346575.1. NCBI lineage: Eukaryota > Viridiplantae > Streptophyta > Magnoliopsida > Poales > Poaceae > Dendrocalamus > Dendrocalamus sinicus. The sequence goes on from CM070654.1 coordinate 21,558,021, forward strand.
GTGAGACTACGTTCCCTCCAGCGGGAGCATAGAGAAGACAAGAATCATGAAGGAGCGAGGTGGTGCACGTGATGTGCCAAGTGACATGGCCAATGCGCGTAGAGACGGTTCGAGAGAGATCAAATGTATGGAGATATGATGGCTAGTCATTGGGTACTACAGGCTATTTTTCAAAGCATATGAAGATGCTTTGGTGTGAAGGTAAATGTTCATGGCTCATCAATTATGTCAATTAATGATTTTGTGTATTGTATGGGTGCTACATGTTAGTTTGCTTGTTGGTGTTAGTTGTAGGTTTCCAAAGCTAGGTCATGGTGAGGTGGAAGGGATCAGGACTAGGCTTGGAGCTAAGGTCCAAGCAGTCAAGGTGTTGCCTAAGTTGATTAAGGCTAGCGGGGTGGTTACAAGCCGAAAAGATAAGGAATCGGAGTGGGAATTACTAGTGGTGGATATGACGGATAACAGCAAGGTGGACCAGGACTATGCTTAGGGAGGAGCTGATGTCTAAACTAGACTCAAGGAGGAGCTGAGGTCTTGAGCGATCAAGGAAGCCAAGTGTGGTCATGATGAAGATGAAGCACGAGGCGCTTCACGGCAAAGGAAATGGGAAGCTTTGGGAAAGCGATGAGGGCATTTTGATAAATATTCTAATACTCAAAAAATGCAGGTGATTTAGGTCAAGGATGTGCTAAAAATATTAAGTGGATTAAGTGTTGGTTTACTAATGGGTGAGAAGCGTGCAAGTGTAAATGTAAAACTCGGTATGGTGTTGGATTAATAGGTTAGCTCATGTAAGTGGATAAAACCCAACTAGAGGTGCTAGTTAGGGTTTTTCTTATGAGCCTCCATATATAAGGAGGAGAGAGGTGGCTAGGGTTAAGCTTTGGGAGAGTTTAGGCCAAGCCCCAGAGAGGAGTTAGGGTTCTTGGACAAAACCTTTGTGAGATGAGTTGTGCATCTTTGTCTTGATCTTGTTGTCATCCTTAGGCATATGAAGTGGCTATAAATATTCATCTCTAAGTATCAATATATATCCAAATTCGTCAAAGTCTTTCTCCTCTTTGATCTAGTGATGAAATCTTGATTTGGCTTAGTTTTTTTATATTTCTCCTTCCCCTCTTGATCTTGCTTTATACCAAGGATGTGTAAGTGGTGGAAATATCTCTTAGAGACCAGATCACATCCATCAAGGCACTTAACTTTGCAAGTTCTTGGAATTGTCTGGTTTTGGCTCAAGAAAGGGTGATTTGGGGTTATTTGGTTCTAGGGCTTTTGGCCTGAACTCTTGTTTTTTTAGACATGCTAGGACATGTGAGAGTACATCTAAGGTCATCATGACCATCAATTACCCACGAGCAAGTATTGACTCAAGTTCTTGAGTTTTGCCTGGTTTTAGTGTTACCTTGCTTCAAATAGAAAAGGGTCAGAAATTTGGTAATGATTTTCCTTATCATTAATTAGAATAGGTTCTTAACATCCCAAAGAAGGTGCATGCCAAGTTTCATGTAATTTGGAGCCTCGATTTGAGAGTTGGCTCATTTTGCAACTAGAGCCTGGTTTTAGTGCAACAGCGCGTTAAGAGCTAAAAGGTCTCAACCTTCTTATGATATTGCAATATCTCATAATGTTTTAGGTCCCTATGATTGTGATCTTGCTTTTTTTTCAAATTTCAAGTCGGACCTTTCATGTGAAAGTTGTGTGTTTTTTAGTTTTACTCGGGCCAACTAAGGAGTGGTAGTACTGCACCCCAAAGATACTACCATATTTTAGTTGGTGGTAGTACCGCTCTAAGGGGTCAAGTTCTATTTTGCTCAGTTTTCTTTGAGATTTCTGTGTGGGTGCTTAGGCTCTGATCTTTATGGCTCATTATAGCTATTGGAGTGAAAGACTCAAATAATATTGAAGCAAAAGATTTACAAGAAACCATTATTCATGTGTTTCCTATTCATCCCCCTCTAGTCGTCATTGTTAGTCCTACAAGTGGTATCAGAGTAAGGTTTGCCCTTTGAATAATCTTAACCAATCATGACATGATAACTAGTTGGATGTCTTACAAGTCTTTGAGTGTTTGCTCTTCTTATGACTCCTTGGTCGATGACCTTGATGAGGCCATTGATCTTGAGTTTCTTAATCGAATTGTGGGAAAATACAAAAGGGCAATTTGTGGCACTTGTGATCTTTTTGGTGTTCTTGGCCACTCTTCTTTGTGTGGCCCTAGTTTTAGGGATGAGACGCCTTTAGAGCCCAAAGAGGAGAAAGAACCTGATGGTGTGTGTAGAGTAGTCATGGAGGATGATCATGAGAACCTCTTCGAGGATGATCTTCTACTCAAGCTAAACAAGGTGAGCGAGGAGAAACTCATTGAGGACTTTATCTCTCTAGATTCAAGAATTTATATTCTTGACAAGTTAGTGAGTAGACTAGAGATTAAAAATAGCAACTTACTTGGTGTGATTTCTACCTTGAAGTATCCTATGCCTTGTGAGTTATGTGAGTCCTTGCATGCGGATAATGATAGTTTGAGAACTTCTCTAGCATGCTTAAAATCTAAAAATGGATTGTTGCAATCAAATGTTTCAATACCACGTTATTCTTATGTTACCTTACATCATGAACTTGATAATGCTAAGTTAGAAATGGACATTTTAAATTCTTAGTTAGAAATGAATGTGATTCTTGCGTAGATATGCTTGCTAAAAATAAGAAGCTAAAATCGACTTATTCTATTCATCTAGAGTAACTTGAGCATGCTAAAGCTAAAACTGTTGAGCTTAAGTCTAATCTTTATAGCATGTGCTTAGTGACTAAAAAATTGCTTGATAATGATTTACTACCTTGCAAAATTATGCTAGATTATTAAATGATGTTGATGCTTTGCATTTCATGCACATTATCAATGCATCTTCAATCTCTTAAACATCTTGTATTGCCTTAAAGAATGAGCTTGATTCTTTGAAGAGAGTACGCGATGATATTAATGCTACGTCATGTGACTCTTGTATTTCTCATTCAGATTTGGATTCTTATCGTGCTTCTCTTGAGTAATTTGATGTTGGTATCTATGCCATTGCTTTGGATCACTCTTCCTTAACTAGTGATGTTTCTTATTACTCTTTCGGTGTTATCCAAGGGACTTCCAAAGACAAGGGTGCTTCTTCCTTGCATGATACTATATCTCTCAAAGAGAAGTATTATTGCATCTTTTGTAAGAAACATGGAAACACTGTTGAGTTTTTCTTTTGCCTTGTCAAGCACGAGGGTCGAGTCTATCATCGAGATTTTATGATCACATATCACACATCTCATGATATGTGTATACTTATTGCCGACAAAAGATCTTCATGTTTGTCCCAAGGGACTTCCCCTTTGAGTAAGAATGGTGCTTTATCCTCCAGTACCATATCTCCTAGTAGACCTTTGCACTATTGTTCATTTTGTGAGAAGGATATGCATCATGCAGACTTTTGCTTTTGGTGTACCAAATTCGTGCATCTAGCCCATACTTTTAAATCTCTGAGTGTGCATAGCCTTTCTCATGGTATGAATAGTTGTGAGCCTAACATGAAGGGTCGCCTTGTTGATGGCTTCTTTGACACCTTTTCTAGTGGTGTTAGATGGCATCATAGACTTAGTTCTCATGGTTTTGGTTTTAGTCCACGTGCTCTCACGAGCAAAGATTTTCGTCGTTTCTCAAGTGATAGACCTTGTTTTCCCCATCGAGGTACGCACCCACGATGAGGATTTGTGAGTTCTATTGGTGCTTTGATTAATTCTTATCAAGGTTCTCATTGTTTTTCTAGAGATGGTACTCATTTTTTTCATCGAGTTACCCACTCGCGGTGTGCCTCCAAGAATAGATCTTCTTGTATGAACCAGCTATTGCATCATGCTAATTCTCATGCTACTAGTGGTAGAGTGTCTAAGCTTTGGGTTCCCAAGTATTTACTCACTAACCCTTTGGAATCCAAGACTTGAGCATCTTCGTTCGATGTGTAGGTACCAGGATGTGGGATGGAGAATATAGACTTGAAGGGCTTTGATCTTTTACCTCATCACTTGATCGGAACATTTGATGCTTCTCCGTTCTCTTTGATGACCTCTAAAAGGCACATGCTTTTATGAATAGTGTCTCCACCTCCTTTGTGAGTTATCTTATACACATACCTTTATACTCAAGTTTGATCACTCATAATATGTTGCTCTTATCTATGTGCTCACTTGTACCATATTGACATGTTTTACTCTTACTACATTCTTGACATGCCTTTGTGTGTAGCTTGTATATCCATGTGCTAGCTAATTGTTCATGATTTTTAGATATATGAGTTTTATTATCTTGAGCATATATTATTCTTCAGACATCATGTATCATGCCCTTGCTATCTATTGCTCTATGTATTTATGTTCTTGCTTGATGTCATTGAACCATGTATGTGCATGATTAGTACCATGTCATATTTTCTATATACTTAATATTGTGATATATCAACGTTGGATACATGAGCTTTATCCTGTTGCCATTAGTATGTGCTCTCGTTATTCATCGTATGTCATGCTATACTCGTTCTTGCTCATATGTACATATGCTAGACTATTGAGCATGATTTCCATGGATGTAGGAGCTTGACTTGGCACAAGCCGAGAGGAAACCAGAGGTAAGCCAGAGGGGAGTAGAGAAGGGAAGAGTGAGAAGAGTTCATGATCAAAGATTTTCATCGTGTGGGTAATGATCTAACCTTTTGTCCCTTTGTTGTTTATTTAATTAGATATGTGAATTCATATTTCAGAGAGAGGTATTGCATTTCACGTCAGGCAATTCAACTAATAGATCGGTTTAATCTGTTGTGCGATTGTACTGTTTTTATGGGTAGTGTATGGGAATTATATGAGAATTTCATTTACTAGAAAGTTATAGAAGATTTTGATAGCTTTCTGTACAATTTTATTCATATCGATTGGAAGAGTAGATTATGAGATACAATTTTATAATCATGTTGTCCGATAAATTTATCGTGTATTGGCAGTATTTGTTAACCTTTATATTAAACATAGTAAATGAACTAATATGGGAATTTGGTCAGCATGAACATTGTAGGTTATTTCTTAAAGTTTCCAGAAAGTCTAAGAACATAATTTTTAAATAAGTATACTAGTAGTTATGAATTCTCAAAGGCCGTTGTCCAGTACCGAGTTGCTACTGGATGCAGTCATGGGAAATCATTAATTTGACTAATTTAATGGCAGAATTATATTTTAAAAATACTAGAAAGTGATAGATAATTTCCTATAGTTTCATAAAATGCCATATTCAAATATATTTGCGTATGTAGATTAAAATATATGAAATTATTAATTATGGTATCTAGAAGATGATAAATCTGTCTTCTGGGTTAAAAACAAGGGTTTAGATGGTTTAATCTGGATATTTGACCAACTAAGAAATTATAGAAAATTTTGTATATATTCCAGAACTGATATGATTTGCTATATTTCGATATGGGAATTAAAAATTATGATATTTTTAGTATCAGAATAGCAGGGTTGACTGTCCGGTAAAGGGGAATGTTATAGGTTTGGAGAGTGTGTACGAGCGTTGTCATTTATTTGTTACCTTATAATGCTATGACTTGTATTGAGAATGAGTAATTGCTATAGGAGGAGTTGTGTCGGCTGTGTTATCATCTCCTAATCAAACCGGTCGTCACAACTAGGGAAGCAAGTGCATAGTAAAATGATAGTTGATGGTTAATAATTGCTTTTTTGTTTATGTCATGCAATATTTGATCATATTCTATTCAATATAGTATTATTTTGATGATAATTGTGATATATGATAAAATAATGATCAATGGCATTCATAACCTGACATATGTATTGCGAGTTGGGCGGTGAGAAAATCAATAGCTATGAGTAATGATATGTGGCTATTCTGGTATGCTCTTGAGTAAGACCTATAAAAGTAGGCACCTCCACGGGATTAAGGTAGAGGGTGATATCAATAGGTGTACCCTTTGGTATACCGATATAAGTTATAAAGGAAACATGAGCATGAATATTGTATTGCACTAAGAGAAATTGAGATGAGAAAAAAGAATGATGGAAAATTGAGAAAAATGGTGACTTGAATATGTTGTTGATGCTATTATTTTATTGTGTACTTGTTGAGTCATGGACCCACCCTTACTTTATTGTTGTTTTTAGGTGAATGTTAAAGACAAGATGCATTGGGTAGAAGTAGGATATAGAACAATTGCACTATTGTAGATCTTCACCCCACCTAGCAAACCATCCACTTATTGTCATAAACAATTCAGGCTATCTATGTAATAATTAAATGTTTAATGGTTTCCCTTAGTTTCTTAAAGTTCATAATGTTGCTATCTAATAGTTCCTTGGTTAGTTTATCAATTAAATTCATCTTAGTGACTATTTGGTTTGTCTTAAGTATAATTTATGGTTTACTGTGTTACTTAAATTTATGCTTATTATCATGTTGAATGTTTATTCTTGAAGTCTAGATGATGTTGATGCTTGATTGTTGGTTAAAATTTGGTAGAGATAGTAGTTGTGTTTTTGAGAAGCCGGTGTGTTACATCATGAGCTTGTGTTGTATTGATATATTTATTATCATGTTTTTATGATACCTTACTCTATTTATCCATGATTAGCATACTTTAGTCATGATCCATGTTAGCATAATTTATGCATGTTTTGTTTTATGACATGTTTGATGTTTACATGATTTTGGTTGTACAAGTGGTATGGCTAAATTATGGATAAATTAATTTTTCCATAGTTTCACTTGCATGCTTTATCCTCAACTTTATGCCTACCATGCTATATTCTTGTGTGCTCATGTGCTTCAATGACTATGCTTCAATGACTACCATGGATATATAGAGCTTGTTATATCTCTTTAGCATGTAGTGTTCATATTTTGCTCATAGCCATAGTCTATCCATTCATGTCCATGCCTTTGAATTATTTGCTTATTTTATGTGAATATTGAATTTTTATTGCCTACCTTTCACTTTGGATTATATCGTTCTTGTGTGTCATGTGTCACGGGATTGGATTTGAACGTCATTCTTCACTAACCCTAGTTCCGAGGTATAAATGAATTCTTTTCTATTATTTTAGGTTTTACATGAGAGAAAGGAGTCCAAATGTTCAATATTGCAGTTGAGTACCAGGAGGGCGGTCAAATCTCCTTTCACAGGTGGTCAGCGACCTCCAATGGTCGACGGCACCATAATGGTGGTCTAACTAACACAGGGCATATATACTCCCTATTTCTGGATCTTTTGGGTCTTCTTTTTCCTCATTCTAGCGTATGGTGATGGCTATCACTTTTGGGATGTAGCTCAAGTTAGCTACTACTCCTTTGACTACATCTCACTGCAAAGCGGTCCAACATAGATTTTATTTCCTGTACTTTACCTTTGCCCATGATACTTTATTGCATATCTTTTGGGGCCTTGTAGTTGAAGGGTTGGCTAGGTTAGGGATAGAATCATTTCTTGCATGAGTCCTTAGACATATTGTAGATCTTCTAGGTTGTGCTTTCCTCCAGTCTAAGTCGAATTTGCATCTTTAGACACTAGTGTCCAATAGTGGGGATAGCTAGTGTTTTAGATTTGCTCTTTAGCTATAAATTATCCTTTTCCTAGAGACCATGTGGAGTATAAAGCCAAGATCTCTCTTCTTGTAACCCTTCTTGCCATTGCTTGTGAGGAGAGAGTTAGGGGTGTGACTTTTGTGAGTTGGGCATATCTTTTCTTGCAAGTGCTTTCAGATATTTCTTCTTGCAACTTCTATGGGGGGGAGTTTGATTCTTTTTGTCCCTATTGGTGGTTTTTTGCAATTGGTTTCCTCTTGTAGTTTGGGGGCTTTTATTTTCTTGCTTCCTTTTTCATCATGTGTACATGGTATTTTTCTTGGGAGATATGCATTTAGATGTGAACTTTGATTATTACTCATTTGTGATGTAATTTTAATTTGATATTGCTTACTGCCATATAATGCCTACTTAGGTAGTTTTGTCATGATTTGGTATTTATGATTAAATCTTTGCCATGCTAACTTAATGTGCAAACTCGAATTAAAATACACAAGATGTATCAATTTTTATAATTGGTATCTTTTAAGTTTACAGGGTTAGAACTTTTGATTTGTTTACTCTCTAGAGATCCTTTTATGATATATGTTATGTAAAAATGCTCTACTGAATCTTGAGTCTAAATTGAGCTTTATTTAGTGTTATGCTAGTTCTTTGGTGAATCATGTCAGTGCTCAATGAACAAGTGCCTAACTTGAGTAATTGATCTCATTTGTACTTAATCATGAATACCAATCATTCTTCTTCATGAGATAGGTTTCCATTGCACTTGGTATGAATTCCAGGTAGTTTTGTATGACAAAGACCATTTTTTTAGTGTAATTCGTGAGATAGTATCAATGAAAATTTAATTAATTCAAATTGGTTGAACCTCAAGAAATAGTTGTAGATGACTCCTAGTTTAGGACTTGCTTTACTGAGATAGATCATACAATTGTGATCATTGGTTAAAGCTTACAAGGCAATAACGAATGGCTCATAGTCTAGGACTTTCTTTGCTAAGATAAGGCCATAAATGATCCTTAAATTTTCAATTTGGCCTTTATCGAGTGCTTGAGTATAATTGGTAAAAATTAAACTTTTAGAACTTTTATTGATTCAATTACAGCTTCCTGGTTTCATTTAGTATTCTTAACATAGCTTAGCTCATATTTGGATATCTTTAGATAAACTTACCAATTTTGAAGTCTTTCTTATCTTAAAATTAATTTAAATGCTTTAAATTATACTATCTTGTCTAGATTGATTATATATGCATTCCATGACTTCAAGTAGTATCGTTTTATCTTGAACCTCACTTTAGATAATTTTCAAACCTCTTTAGGTTTTGCATTTTCATGCATGCACACAACTTGCTCTCTCTCTCTCTCTCTCTTATGTTTCTTTTGCTCCAAATAGTGTCATGCACAATTTGAGAGGGAGTTGTATACCTTGATATCTATATTACCAAAGGGGGAGAATGATTGAGAAAAGGCATTAAGGGGTGAAAATGGCATAAAGGGGGAGAATATGCATTTATGTGATATAAGTGGTATAAATTGCAAAACTCACTCATTGGAACCTAGAAATGACAAAACAAGATATTTGAGTGAGGAGAGCTTCATTGCATTTTATTTTGCATTTTTGGATCATTCGCTTGTTATAAAAATGGTCATGGTGATCAATTGCTCTTTTCTTTGGAATATAAGCAAGATTGAGCTTTTTGTGAGGTTTTAGACGTGGTTTGGAGCTTTTATGAAAAACTTATTTTATCTTGTGTTATCTCCTTTCCACACTTTTCTAACATGGTCATGAGCTCTTCTTTCTCCTTAAAATGGTCCATGTGTGGTTTTTGCAACTTTTTGCTTTTTCTTTCAAAAACAAACTTAAATTCTTGCCTTTTTGGTATTTGTCAATGTACTCATAAAGGGGGAGATTGTAAGACCATATGGAAATCACCCCTCAGTTGTGATGAGTAATTGACTTTTGGTTAAGAGAGTTTGCAGAGTTGAGTTCGGTTTTTGTGAAATTGCTATTTTCTGTTGCTTTTAAGTGCTACTGATCTGGCCCGCATTGGGACCACAGTCAAATCGGCCAAAAGTGGATTGATCGGTTTCCTATAACTAGGGATTTTTTGTGGAGCAGCGACGGTCAGACCGGCCTTCAGCCGATAGTGTGACCGGTGGGTCAGTGGTCAATGAGGCTAGGGTTTATTTGGCAGTTACTTTTCCAGTGAGCATGTTTTTGAGTGGTGCACTATGGGAGGCGATGATATGATCGGCTTTTTGTTGGCAGTCATACTGGCCAAGGTGCCAACGGCCGCAATCAGACTGCTCCCGTGTTCTCGAGGTGGAATGGGGTAGTCAGACCAGCCTGGGCTTGGTAGTTTGATCGGTGTTGGCAAGCAATGTCTTGGTGTTTGCATTGCTATTTAAGGTTCGTCCATGGGGTTAGGATCGGTGATATAGGTGCACACATATTGCATGATGCATTGTTTTAATTAACATGAGCTAAGTGTATGAAACTTGTGCTCATCATGGTTGCTTGGTCTTTGGATGTGTGGGTGACATGGAGGACATAGCGGTCGGCAGCAATGGACTAGGACTAGACAGGGGTTCTGAGGTCTGAAGCGGTCAAATAAGTTCGAGTGAGGCTGCGTGGCTCAAGTAGGAGCACAGAAAAAACAAGGATCTTATAAAGGCGAGTTGGTGCATGTGGTGCGCCAAGTAACGAGACCGATGCATGTAGAGATGGTTGGGGAACCGAATGTGTGAAGGCATAACAGCTAGTCATTGGGCACTACAGGCTACATGTCAAAGCATGCAGAGATGTTTTGGTATGAAGGTAAGTGTTCGTGGCTCATCCATATATAAGGAGGGAGAGAGGTGGACAGGGCTCTGAGAGAGTTAGGCTAAGCCTTGGAGATGAGTTAGGGTTCTTGGAGTGAAACTTTATGAGACAAGTTGTGGCTATTTGTCTTAGCTTATTATCATACTTAGGTTTGTGAAGTGGTTAGGAAGTGGCTATGAAATTCATTTCCAAATATCAATAAATATCCAAATTCGTCCAAGTATTTCTCCTCTTTAATCAAGTGATGATATCTTGATTTGGCTTGGTTATTTGTGTTTCTCCTTCTCCTCTTGATCTTAATGTGTGTTAAGAATATGTAAATGATGAAGATATCTCTTGAAGACCATATCCCATCCACCTAGGCACCTACCTTTGCAAGTTCTTAGGATTGCCCGGTTTTGTTTCAAGAAAAGGTGATTTTGCGGTTCTTTGGTTCCATGGCTTTTGGCTTGAAATCTTGCTGTGTTTAGACTTGCTAGGATATATGGGAGTAGATCCAAGGTCATCATAACCATCAATTATGCACAAGCAAGTCTTGTCTTAAATTCTTGAGTTTTACCCCATTTTTGTGTCACCTAGTTTCAAATAGAAAAAGGTTAGAATTTTAGCAATAATTTTCTTAATCGTTGATTGGAATAGATTCCTGACATCCTAGAGAAGGTGCATGCCAAGCTTCAAGTAATTTGGGCGTCGGTTTTGAGAATTGGCTCATTTTGTTGTTTGAGTCCGGTTTTGTCGTTAAGAGACAAAAGGTCTCAACCTTCTCCTGATCTTGCAAGATCTCTTGATGTTTAAGGTTTCTAAGATTGTGATCTTGTTTTGGATCAAATTTTAAATCATTTGGACTTTTCATGTGAAAGTTGTATGATTTTTAGTTTTGCTCGAGCTGATTTTTCAACGTTGATTTGAGGGAGGGGTCCTACCGCCAACTAAATAGTCAAGTTACATTTTGTTTGGTTTTTCTTAGAGATTTCTCTGTGGGTGCTTAAACTCTTATCTTTATAGTTCATCGTAGTTATTAGAGTGAAAGACTTAAGGAATCTTGAAGAAACAGATTTTGGAGAAACCCGTGTGGCTCCTATTCACTATCCCTCTAGTCGTTGTTCTTGGATCTACATATATTTGGAAAGAAGAAAAGAATATATTTGGTTTCCTCCATTATCTCAACTACAAATGAAGTTTTGCAAGTTTCCAGTGACAGTGGTGATACGGACCTTTGCTCTTCTTGTTCTTTCTATTGTTGTCTGCCTTGTAACTACCGATCCTATGATGTGAGTTATTTGATAAAATAACATAGTGCTTCCAAGCCAGGGTGAATTTTATAGGAAATTTGCTGGGAGTCTGGGATACAAAGACTCCATTTCGTTAGAAAAGAGGTGGATTATTTCACACAAATAGCACCAATCATGCCTTGTGTAGTGGACTATGATTTGATCGAGAGAGGGGATGAAATGCATGAATCTAACACAGTAATGGCATGATCTTAGAAAAACAAGATTAGCAGTGTATTCATGTAAATTTATGTATCTTCAAGAAGATTGTCATGGTTATGTGGTGATGTACGCAGCATGCAGCTCACAACTTGACAAGTCAGAGCCTCAGAGGCAGCACTGCCAGCACACAAACTGATACGTACTACCATATCCAACTGTATTTGAAGCTTCATGTACGTCGTGAAATCAATACTTGATGTACACCAGCCCCCAGGGCAGAAATACTGAAATAGGGTACACCAGCCCCGAGGGCAGAAATACTGAAATACGCGTGAACCTAAAGCTTACTCGTATGTTGCAAAAAGAATCTGCATGCATTGTAGCACGTCGGATATGCTCCAAACTAAGTAGCACCTTTGATTATCGCCTATCAGCCAGCCACAAAGATCGCAGTGTGCCTGAAGGTTCGTACCAAACCAAAGAATGGCCTTCCACAAGTTTGAATTTCAGAGAACAGTACGTAGATCGAAACAGACATGCCAAGTCCCAAGTATTTGACAAACTTTTGCTGAAAATTACATCATGGCAACATTTCTCGCATTAGCTGTGAGGGCAATGGCACAAACAATAAGAAAACTGTACTCAGGTTCAGACAATGCAGCAAAATCAAGCACCGCATAAGCATGCTCACCGCAGGAACGTGGTGTTGTATCTGTCATGCCACAAGATCCTCAAACCTCAAGATGATCAAGCAAGAATGTAAACTAGTAAACATTGCTAGAAAAATAAAATGGAATAAGCAAATTCGGCAAGAACACTGTGTGTCGCTGCTAAGACCGTGTTCACCGTAAGTTTCGGTCCAACAACTTCGCCACTTTTAGGTCTAGATCGCAACTCCTAAGTAACCAATTAACTGAAGTGTGACAGCATTGACAGGCTGCGGCTGGAACCTACGTGCAGAGCAGTTATGCTTTCTTGGCTGGCTGTCTAAAAGGTTTGGCTAACCGACCGAAGCGTCTACCAAATGAATTGCAGAAAGAAGAAAAGCCAAACAAAAGTTTCCCGGCTTAGCCTACATCGCAAAGCTCAGATAACCAAATGTCACCACTTTTTTTTAAGTAAGATACCAACTCTCCTGCAAATCTTTCTGACTGAAACTGCCAAAATGAGAAGCAACCTCTTTGTGCTACACTGCCCCTGCTAGGTAGAAATCATACTTGACTCTGGGGCTGAGTGATAAAGGACTAAAGGTACCAACTGAACTTCTGAGAAACTTTTGTAAATTTCCAGCCTACCACTAAGGGCTACCCGGCTACCCAACAAAATTTGGAGACCAAAAGTCATACCTAGAACAAACACAGTACCCCAGGGAAATGATCATGTAATTGCAAAGGAACAGTAATAGTACTACTTATAATGTCATGTAAGTTTCACCGGTGCTTCCTACTCTTTGTTGGTTGAATTTCCAATCAAGTTCCCGCATCATGTCCCCACGGTTTGGTACCCAAACATTCACAAAGTTTTCATCATGCTCCATTCGTTGATTCCCTCGAATCAAACAGAGTATGTAAACATGGCAATCACACGTGGCCAAACGGTCCGGACCAAATGTGCCGGTCCGAGGCACGACACGATACGACATAAACAGTAAATAGGTCATACTGGTCTGGCCCGATTAGACGTGCCATGCTTAGGCTAGTACCTCGACACGGCGGGCCGGTGTGGTACGGCATGCACAATAACTTTCCTATGATGGTGCAGTAAATTTACTTGCGATTGGCAATAAAAGTATTTGTGTTCCGGTTACTTCACTCTTCTAAGCGCGGACAAGTAACTTAGCAATGAAATTACTTGTAAATAGCAGTAAAAAAATACTTGTAAATGACAATAAAATTACTTACAACTAACAGCAAAACCAACAAAACATCGGTACTCCGTTTGACTAAATGTATCTGGCCAGCCTGACCCCACCCCCAACACACCACCGTGCCAGTGTAAGAGAGTGGACATGTGGACCAACACAGTACGATACAATAACTTATTTGGATCGACTGTATATAGACATTTGGCAATTGGCACGCATGGCCAAATGTTGATTAGGACATGCCATGTGTAGCCGCCACCACCGGTTCGTCTTACTTGTGGTTGACAGTAAAATTACTTATAACTAACAGTAAAACCAACAGAACATCGGTAACCCATTTGGCTAAACGTGTCTGGACCAGCGAGAGCGGACAAGCGGACCAACACAGTAGATACGATAATATATTTAGATCAACCGTAAATGAACATTTGGCAATTGACACGCATGGCCAAACGTTGATTAGGACCTGCCATGTGTAGCCACCACCACCGGTTCGTCTTATCCGTGGCAGCCTGCTAACACTAGTGAAATGTGACATTGCTAGCTGCTGTTCTCCATCCTTGTTTCGATCGATGTAGCATCTTGTTCTGGATTGATAACTGGACGGTCACTAAACATGATGTTCCCTGTGCCCCCGGGGAGGATAAGTTCGCGTGGGTAATCTGTCCTGACGCGATGATCTGACGTCCTCTTCGGCTCTTAGCGCCGTCCACATGTTATCTGGGATGTGAGTGATGGCCATGTTGAAAAATCACATCGTCCATTTTGTTCACTAAATAATTCACCGTTCCTCCGGTTCCGCCCATTTCCTCAAGAATATTCCAAACTTTCTTCGTCACTGTTCAGTCACCAGTCAGATCCAGTCACCTCTTAACTACGTAATTAGTCTGCTAAAATCTTTGATGTGACTATGTAATAGGTGGAATTTGTGTTGGTGGCGGGTCGTTTCGTTGAGAGTTTTATTTTGATTCAACTGGGCAGTTTTTCAAGTTGGTAAGAGAGACTGCAAGTTTCGGCTACAATTGCAGGTTTCGTTGTTTAACTCTGTCGGGTTGTTTTCATGAAAAGAACTCTGAGAAACACCAAGATGAGTCGTTTTCTTGTGTCTTTTGTCGAAGTCACGGCTCGAATCGATATGCATCAGTTGAAAAGTTCACACGAAGCTTGCTAACTTTTATCACTTAGAAGAGAAATGTGGGACCGAAAACACTGACTAGAGGAGATAAATAGGGGTCTACACAAATACAACTTTTTCAAAATATTTTTCCACAGAGAATTCAAGACTTTTCACTTCAATAGTTATTAAAAACTATATCAAGGTATGAATATCAGAGTCTAGAAATCTCCAAGAAAACTCAAAGCCAAATAAGTTTTTATGTGCCCGGACAGTCTGATATCCAACTAAGGGGCGGTCTAACCGCTATGGACAGTCTAACCTCTCGTCAAAACGGTCTGACATGTCCCTCATCACATAACTGAAAATCAGCATGATTTCAAATTCAAAACTTGACGTAACTTTTAATCCATAGCCACAAACTACTTAACTTTGTACACACCTAGCCTGTGATATTATGAACCTAATCTAACAAGAAATTTAAAAAATGCTTCCCAAAGTTTGAATCTTTTTTAATCACAAGACAAGCTATATCAAAACTAAGCCAAATACAAAAAAGGTGATAAAGAGAAGCTTGTGAGAGGACTCAAGCCAAGATGGCTAAGGATAATTTCACACATGTCCTAGTATCATCAAATCAAAGAACCAATCCAAATGCTTTCGAGATCAAAATCCACAAAACCAATGATTCTTGAGTCAAAACCGGGCAAATGCAAGAACTTACAAAGGAACATGTCTAGATAAATGGGACCTGGTCTTCAAGAGATATCTCTATCACTTAGACGTTCTTAGCACAAAGTAAGACTAAGAGCAACTCAGCGGGGCCCCTAGGAGCCTCATCCTCACTTTTGAGGCCGAGGCAAAAACTCACTCGGCAGGGCCCCTACTTGAGCCCTCAAAGTAGGGGCCTCAAATCTCCCCTCGAGCCCTCATTCTTGGGGGTGCGGAGAGAGCCCCTACTTTGAGGGCTCAAGTAGGGGCCTGCTTGAGTGAGTTTTGCCTCTCGGCCCTCAAAAGTAGGATGAGGATGAGGGTGGGTCCTATGTGTCATTCCTCTAAGAATGAATTTGAGGGTCTGTTTTGAGAGCTCTGTTTGGAGTGTAGCCTAAAAACAGAGCCCTCAAAAGTAGGGAGAGCCCTCAAATAAAAAGTAGGGGCCATGTTTTGAGGGCTACTACTGGAGTTGCTCTAAGAGGAGAAAAACCAAAATTGAGCCAAATTAAGATTTCAACACTTGAGCAAAAAGGAGAGAAATTGGACGAATTTTGGATATGTATTTACATTTTGAAATTAATATTTATAGCTACTCCCTAACCACTTACAAATCCTAAGGATGACAAGAAGCTCAAGCATAAGAGCCATACTCCATCTCTCAAAAGTTCTCTTCAACAAACATAACTCTCCTTTACTTGTCATCTCCAAAGCTTAATCCCTAAACTGCCTCTACCTCTTCTTTTATAGCAGTGGCCAAGCCAACCATTCCCAAGAAACACTAAAACCTGGATATAAAAATAGATTCCATCTACCAACACATGGGCAAACCCAATAACCTAACACATAATGAGTTTTTTACTCATACACGCACACTTTTCAAAGCGCTTACAAGACTTAACTCGCTGAACCATTAGCGATTGATCCACTTAGCCATCCTAGCTCACTTTGACCTAAACCACTTCTCATTTGCGGCTCTTCGCACTGCGGTTTTGTTCTAGGCTCAACCTGATATTTTGGTAAACATCCAAAACACCCCCGACAAAGCTTCCAGATAGCTTCTCTTGACTTCATCTTCATGTTAACATCAAAACATCTTCGTATGCTTTGACACATAGCCCATGGTGTCCAATGACTTGCCGTCAAATCTTCATGCATCCAATCTCCCCCAGATCGTCTCTATATGTACCAGCCCAAGTCACGTAGCATGTTACATGCACCAACTCATCTCTTTCGAATCATTGTCTTTTATGTGTTTCTCACTTGAGCCATGTAACCTTATCTGGACTTACCTAACCATACAGATCTCAACTCTTCCATCTGGTCTGGTCATTTGCCGCTGACCGCTAACGTTCTCTAAGCCACTTGCACATCCAAAAATCAAGCAATCATATCGAGCACAAGTTCCATGCACTTCCCTCACATTAGTCAAATCAATGCATCATGCAATACAATACAACTTACCAACAGCTCACATGTCATGCACACACTCAAACCACTTAAGAACACCTCTAACTGTTCTCTGGCCGCAGTCACCAGTTTGACCGCTCTCTCCATGACGGTCAAATTGCCAACCAACGGTCGATCTGACCAGCCCAACTAACTTAAAACCTTACCAAATAACAAGACACTGGTGTGACCGCATCTTCAATGTCGGTCATAATGCCCAAATCAACTCTAGTCCACTCACCAGCCAATGGCCGGTCTTACTGCACATGTTTGACTCCAAAATACTCTCTGCTAAAAAGGAACCGACTACCATAGCCCAGACACACTGCAACCACCGATTTGACTTCACCCAATGTGCCAGTCAAACCACTCGCACTTGAGCCAACAACTCTAGTTTAACCACGTCCGACTCCAAAACACGCTCTCTACTAAAAAGGAACCAACTACCACAACTCAGTCACACTGCAACCACCAATTTGACTTCACCCCATGTGACAATTAGACCACTCGCACCTGAACCAACAACTCCGGTTCGACCACTAACCAATGGCTGGTCAAGTCGCTTTTGATCGATCAAGCCATGAACTCCCAAGCTGGTTGGGCTATCGCCTCCCAAAGTACACAAAAAAGCTCAACTCAAAATCATAGCGGTTGAATCGCATAAGCCTAGCGGTCTAACCGATCCCGTATACCTGTTACACTAATTGCAACCAGAAACTTACAATTCTCATTAAATACAAACTTAAACCTCGACAATAACCACACCAAAGTCAAATATTCATCACACATCATAAGGTCATCTTCATGTGGTCTCACAGAAGTCTAGCATCGGAATTAAATGTACAATTTGTAAAAATTTTGTAGTAGTGGGGAATTAAGCGCTGTATTATGAGATCCGCAGGAGATTGCCGAGTTATCTTGTCATTAAGGCCAAAATTCATTACTGAGACACCGAGTTATTTTGCCAATTAAGACCAAGATTGATATGTTCCGAACGAGAATCAAACATATGTCTTCTATGAACTTGGAATCAAACATATATCTTCTATGAACTTGGAATCAAACGCCAAATCGCCAATTCGACTAAAAATCAAAGCCGTACGAATAAAATTAGACAGAAAATAATTTTGTTCAATGCCCATCAGTCTATACAAAATCAACGGGGAAATTGCACATATACCCCATAGTTAGTAGGCATTTGTAAGTTTGCCCTACACTTGAGTGGCCTTGTAATTTTACCCTATACTTGACATGTCTCCTTATTATTTTGCCCCATTGCCCATTTAGTTGTTATTTTAATTTCGCTTTTTATTTTTTGGGGCAGGAAATGACAGTAAAACCCTTTAATTGGTGAACCTCCTCTCTTAGCTGTGTGTACAGATGCACAAAAAGGTTTAGAAAATGCAGTAAAAATATTTTTTAATGTCATTTTCTGCCCCAAAAAATGAAAAACGAAATTAAAATAACAACTAAGTGGGCAATGGGGCAAAATAATAAGGGGGCATGTCAAGTATGGGGCAAAATTACAAGGCCACTCAAGTGTAGGGCAAACTTACAAGTGCCTACTAACTATGGGGTATATGTGCAATTTCCCCAAAATCAACTGGACTCCGATAATATTCGTGTGATCCGCAGCTAGCTACTAATTAACCTTCCGTGGTGGTGTATGTCCAATTAGAAGAATAAAGAAACATGAGTAAATCCGTTTGTGGGCTTCAAGAACCGATCTTGCCGAAGCGTCCGCCGCCGGCGGCCATCATGAGCTTGAACTCCTCGAAGTTGACGAGCCCGTCGCCGTTGCGGTCGACGCCCTGGATCATGCGCCGGCACTGCGCGACGGTGGCAGCCTCCCCGAGGCCGCGCAGCACCCGCGCGAGCTCGGCGGGAGATGGTCCCGTTGCCGTCGGCGTCGAAGACCCGGAACGCGTGGCGCAGGTCCTCCTCGACCACCGCCGCGTCGCCCGCCGCGGCGGCGTTGATGGCCGCGAACTCGTCGAGGCTGATGTATCCGTCGCCGTCCGCGTCGGCCTCCTCCATCATGCTCGCCACCTCGTCGTCCGTGGCCGCGTGGCCCACGCTCTCGAACAGCGCCGCCAGCTCCACCCGCGAGATCCGCCCGTCCCCGTTCGCGTCGAACTTCCTGAACACCCGCTCCATCTCGTCCTCCGGCACCGCCGCCGTCGCCCTCGGGTATCCCGCGGCTGACGCGGGAGAAGGCGCCCGCGGCGACTTGGCGCGGCGGTTGCGGGAGAAGAGCGACCGCATCTTGCCCATGGCGATGCCTCCCACTCTCTCTCACTCTTCTCTCTCTCTCTCCCTCCCTCTCTCTCTCTCTCTCTCTCTCTCTCTCTCTCAGCGCGCGCAACGGAAGGTGTGTTCGCTACTTCGCTTTGATGTCTCGGCTCCTCTACGCTTTGTTGATGCTGGTTGAGGGTTGGGAGGTGGGAAGCTGGGGAGCTGAATTTATAGGCGCCGCCGCGGCCGAGCGCGGGGAGTGGGGAGCGGTTACGACGCGTTTTATTTAGGAGGTGGATGTTTCCGTTCGGCGCGGGGCTCTCGTGTCGCCCCGGAGAAATTTTACTTTTGTCACGGTTGCACAGTATGATTTATGTCAGAACGAATCAAAAAACAATACATGAAAAGGTAATTTTTAGATTAAGGAATATATCATTCCGGCCTCCATCATTCACAAGTGAATAAGTACAGCCAATTCCAACACACCTATAGTACTTAGACTACAAACCACCACACGGTGTACAAACACGGAATAAAGAAACGGAACTCAAGTCCCAGCCATATTCCTACCTCATTACATAACTTGTTAAACAAAACCAGACACTTTGTTGCCTCCATCAGCGTTCGTATTCCTCTAGTGAAGACAAGAAGACTCGATGCATCACACCGATGCTCAACGAGGAGGGCCTTCGGCAAGCACTTCAACTTCTTCATCCAAATAGCTCTCTCTTCGGCCAACACCTCTAACCCTCCTCGGACCTTCTAACACCGTATAGCGGGTCAGGAGAAGAGGGAAGGCACGGTGTCGAGATCTTCTGGCGAACTGTACATATGCAAACAAAGCACAAGCAGCGACAAATCCAAACGGCAAGCACCAATCAACTGAGCTGAAATTGCCAAAGATTATACATGAAAAGGTAATATTGTAGCAGTACTATAGATTATACAAAAATGTAATTTTTAATACCTGTTACAAGCCGTAGACGTAAGTCGGTATACACCACGCTCACGAGCACGACTTACGGCTTACAACCACGATCACGATTATGGCTTACGACCACGCTCACGACCACGGCTTATAACTTACGACTACGATCACGACCACGGCTTGTGACTAGTAAGCAGCTATTAAAATTAATTTTTCATACAACTGCACTGTAGCAAGTATTAAAAATTAAATTTTCCATATAATCTACAACACTGCTACAACGTTACGGTGCCACGCGTTGCTTTTTGATTTGTTCTAACATAATCCGTGTTGTGTTACTGTTATACAATAAAATTTCTCCTCGCGTTGGCGATGGGGAGAGAGTATGACAGGTGGGCCTAGGTCCGGAGCTTTCCGAGTGACCTGTCGGTTTGACAGCTTTGTGCGTCTTTTTCGTCGGATCGGATGGGAATGACCAGACGAGCCCGTTCTCCCCCTCTCGATTCGGATAGAGCCGGACAGGCCGCTGTTTTGCGGCGAGAGCATCTCGATGTGACAATGGTAGCGTCCAACCCTTTCTCGCTTCCACACATGAATTCAATATCTACTTTCTAGGAGTAGAAAAAATTAAGTAAATTTTGTTCAATTACACTTGTTAACTCCGCCTATGTAGTTTTCTATATAGCATGTCCCAACCTAGGAAAAAAGAGGAGGGTTGTGTTAGGCTTGGCAAGCCAACATAAAAATCATGCCATCTTTTCATGGAATGAAATCCAAATTAAAAGTTTCATTGGGACGTAACCCTCTTAGTGACACATCATATCGGATCCGGGTGTGGTGATAAATGAGCAAGGGCTAGAACGTCACTCCCTTAGTGACGCGCTACGTCAATGCCTGGATATAGTGGAAAATGGGCAAGGATCTTCGCACTTTACTCGACGAGTGCGAGGGGCAAGGAAGCTAGTTGAGTAGAGTAGGATTCGTATGGGTAATTGGAATGTAGGGTCCTTAACAGGTAAGTTAAGTGAGATAGTTGATACAGCGATTAGGAGACATATAGATATCTTGTGCGTTCAAAACACTAAATGGATAGGTCAGAAGGCAAAGGAGGTAGAGCATACTGACTTTAAGCTATGGTATACTGGAACAAAACGAAACAAAAATGGAGTGGGTATCTTAATCGATAAGCGCATCAAGAATGGAGCTGTTGACGTGAGCAGACAGGGGAATAGTATTATCCTAGTCAAACTAATCTTTGGTGACTTGGTTTTGAATGTTGTTAGTGCATATGCTCCACAAGTAGGGTTGGATGAGACCGCTAAGAGGCAATTTTAGGAAGACATAGATGACATGGTTAGAAGTGTGCCTATCAATGAGAAGATTTTCTTAGGAGGCGATTTCAATGGTCATATCAATACAACTAGTGGAGGGTTTCAAATGGTGCATGGGGGTTTTGGTTATGGTGATAGGAATCAAGAGAGAGAAGATATCTTAAACTTTGCCGTAGTCTATGATCTCATAATAGCTAACAACTTCTTTAGAAAGAAACATTCTCATTTAGTTATCTTTAGCAGTGGTCATCACTCTAGCCAAATCGATTTTATTTTTGTTAGGAGGGAGGACAAATGAGCCTGCTATACTGTAAGATTATACCTGGAGAGTGTATTGTCCATCAACATAAATTAATAGTCTCTGACTTTCATTTTAGGTTACGGGTTCGACAAGTTAAAGTCACCAGAGCCACAAGAATGAAGTGGTGGAAACTCAAAGGAGATACTGCACAGGCGTTAAAGAAGAGGATGGTCATGAAAGGGACATGGGATGTGGGAGAAGTGAATAGCGAAGCAAATAGTATATGGATAGAGATGGCAACTCGCATTAGGAAGGTAGCTACGGAGGTGCTTGGAGTGACCCAAGGGATAAGAGGAGAACCAAAAGACACATGGTAGCAAAATGAGGAAGTGACAAAGGCTATTGAGAAGAAGATATGCTACAAGTACATATATCGTGATAGGAGCGATGATAACATACAGAAATGCAAAGCAGCAAAAAAGAATACGAAGAAAGCGGTGAGTGAGGCGCAAGGCAAGGCATATGAGAAAGTTTATTAGAAAATAAGTATAAAGGAGGGAGAAAAGGATGTCTACAAGATGGCTAAACTTTGAAAAAGGAAGATGAGGGATTTCAACCAAGTTAAATGCATCAAACACGACACTAATAGACTTTTGGTGAAAGACGAGGAGATCAAGGATAGGTGGAGAGATTACTTCGATAAGTTATTCAACCATGATAATGATAATAGTATGATTGAACTAAATGATGCTTTTGACGACACCGATAGGCGATTTGTCCGAGGAATCCAGGAGTTAGAAGTAAGAGAGGCCTTAAAAAGGATAAAAGTGGATAAGGTGTTGGGGCTTGATAACATCCCTATTGAGGTGTGAAAATGCCTAGAAGAAGTGGCGATTGTTTGGCTAACTAATTTGTTTAATAGCATTTTTAGGTTGAACAAGATGCCAAACGAGTGGCGGATGAGCACATTAGTACTAATTTCCAAAAATAAAGTAGACATTCAAAATTGTACTAATTATAGAGGAATTAAACTCATGAACCACACAATGAAGCTTTGGGAATGAGTGATTGAGCGCTATTTAAGAAAAATGACTAGCGTGACGACAAACCAATTTGGTTTTATGTTTCGGAGGTCGATCACAGAGGCGATCTTCTTGCTATGACAATTGATGGAGAGGTATAGGGAGCAAAAGAAGGACCTTCACATGTTGTTTATTGACTTGGAGAAAGCCTATGATAAAGTGACAAGAAAGGTCATATGGTGGGCGCTCCAAAAGAAAAAACGTTCCAACAAAATATATTACTCTCATTAAGAATATGTATGAAAATATTGTGACTAATGTCATAACATGTTGTAGTGTTACTAATGACTTTCCTATTAAGATAGGGCTACACCAAGGATCAGCATTGAGCCCATACATTTTTACCCTAGTGATGGACGAGGTCACACGGGACATACAAGGAGATATACCTTGGTGTATGCTTTTCACTGATGATGTGGTGTTAGTTGATGAGAGTATAATAGGTGTTGATATGAAGCTTAAGTTATGGAGGGAGACCTTAGAATTGAAGGGTTTTAGACTTAGTAGGACTAAAACTGAGTATATGAGGTATGATTTCAGCGGTGCTAGGGCAGATGATGGAGATGTTAGATTGGATGGACAAGTAGTGCCTAAGAAGGACAAGTTTCGTTATTTGAGATCGATACAACAATGGGACGCATTACTACAAAACAAGCTATATTAGACGTCTTATCACAGACGGTTCATGTGGAGCTGTCTGTGCTTTGATTAATATAAATGGTTCATGGCTAAAACTGTCTTTAAAACTATCACAGACGGTTAGGTTTAAAAGCCGTCTGTGATATACGAAGTATCACAGATGGTTTTTAACTAGAACCATTCATGAAACTATCACAAACGGTTAGGTTTAAAAGCCGTCTATGATATACGAAGTATCACAGATGGTTTTTAACTAGAACCGTCTATGAAACTTTCATAGACGGTTAGGTTTAAAAGCCGTCTATGATATACGAATTATCATAGACGGTTTTTAACTAGAACCGTATATGAAACTATCACAGATAGTTTTTATTTACAACCGTCTATGTTTTGTCGTTTGTCATATGAACTACGGAAGATACTGAGACGAGAGACAAATTCAAGGTAAATTTATTACAAAAGTCCCACAAAAGATATTACCAGATCTTAGTCTTATGGGCTTCATATGCTTTTGGAGTTGGAGGATCAGCATGAGTTCTCAAATGTTGTAAAGTTTGCTCTTACCCTATCCACTTCTTCCTCTAGCTTGGGCAAATCATTAGCATGGTCCATAATCTCATAGAGGATGCCATGATAAGCTTCCTCAGAATCGGTCGCTTCTGCTTGATCAGCAATGTTATCCATGTGTCTCTCCACTGCCGCAAGAGTTTCTTACGCTTTATGCACATTGCAGAGAAGAACGAGACTAAGGGTGGTTTCCCTTTGCTGAGCGGCAACGACACACCTCCGTCGACGGCGGATGATGAGGTCCAGTTGACGGATAGAAGCGAGTCAAAAAAGGAGAGCAAGGCGAGAGCGGAGGAGCTACTCTAGATGTAAATTGTTGGCTGCCTGTGTAAGATTGCGGCCGAACAACTCATAATGGATAGATGAGAGAAAGGATATCAAACAAATATTAGATGCCATTATTGAGAAATCTGGTGAAGAAAATGAGAGGACAGTTTAGAAGAGCTGGATTAGGGCACGCATATTTAAGCATTATCACAGACGGTTCATATACCAAACCGTTTCTGATATTAATATCATGGATGGTTCGTATGCCTTATCACAGACGATTCATATAACAAACCGTCTCTAATATGTGAGTTATCACAGACGGTTCATATAACAAACCGTCTCTGATATGTGTTATCACAGACGGTTCGTATAACAAACTGTCTCTGATAATGACACGTCACCGATCCGTGGTGTGTCACCTAGGATTTCGATTTCACTCGTCCATTCTCTCCACATCGAATGGTAGGCACCAGTTCCTCCCACCACCCGGCCCTTATTAATTACCTCCATCTACCTTTCCACCGACAGTCACGGGTGAGTCCATCCACTATATAGCTTCCTGCATCCCCGTCGCCAACGCCGACTACTACTATGAGCTAGCGCCTCCATTATGACACCACGATCGACTGCATAACACACTCTTGTCATAAGTATCGTAGAGTATCTTATGCAGTCTTACCATCGTGCCACATAGGTGGTGCTACCGCTGCCTCTCCATTGCCGGTGATATCCGGTCGCCATCCGATGCATCCAGCTTGTTCCTCGACCTCGCCGACTACCGCCGTGAGCTAGTACCTCCGTTGTGACAGTAGAAGATTGTCTGGCAACAAAGGTGACGCTACTGCCGCCTCTTCATTGTCGGTGATATCCAGTCCGCCATCCGATGTATCCAGCTTCTACTATCTGCCAGGATCTCTGCTTCTTATATATTCTTGCCGTGTTAAAGATTTGGGCTCCTTATCTTGTTATGCTATAATGGTGGGTTCTAATCTTAATGAAAATAGAATGTGCTGTTGTGTTAATTTGCCACTATATTTGCTTGTTTTCAAAGGGCATAGGTAACATTATTTCTTGAGACTAGCCAAAAAAAAAAAAAATTTACGTATAGAGTGAACTATCACAGACGATTTTTGTAGTAGTGATGGTGAGATTGATGAAGAGGTGAGCCACAGGATAAGAGTGGGGTGGGTGAAATGGTGCCAAGCATTTAGTGTCTGTGTGACAAAAAGTCCCTCAAAAGTTAAAGGGTAAGTTCTACAAGATGGCGATCAGATCCACGATGCTATATATATGGAGCAGAATGTTGGGTGACTAAAAGACAACATATACAGAAAATAAGTGTAGTAGAGATGAAGATATTGCGGTGGATTTGTGATCACACAAAGCGGGATCGCATCCTAAATGATGATATATGTGATAGGGTGATGGTAGTACCAATTGAAGAGAAGCTTGTCGAACATCACTTGAGATGGTTTGGACATCTCCAACGAAGGCCTCTTGAGGCACCGGTACATAGTGGAATTTTAATGCATACTGAAAATGTAAGAAGAGGTAAAGGCCGACCAAGACTAACGTGGGAAGAAGCATTTAAAAGAGACTTGAGTGATTAGAATGTATCTAAAGAATTAGTTTTGGATAAGAGCGCATGGAAGTTAGCGATCCACGTACCGAAACCATAAGAAAGTTAGGGGCAGTGTTTTAGACTCTCGGCTTAGATAGCAGGATGTACAGTTTAGGGTTTTACCATTGTAGGTTTTATTTCAAAACTCTCATTTCTTTGATCTTGAGAATGTTTCATTCCTAGCCTACCCCAATTTGTTTGGGATAAAAAGCTTTGTTGTTGTTTGTTCAATTATACTTGTTCTTAGTCAAAAAAACTATACATTTTAGAACTAAATTCATAAAACCACATTTATTCTTACCAATTATTTCAAAGAACCGTATTTCCGTCACCTGCTACCGTTTTGACAGGGTGGACCCGTATGTAATTGAGACAGAAATGCTGGAGTTGCCTGCTATAATAAACTTGTTACCGCACTTCTCCATGTGGACATATAACAGGGTTAGGTGTTAGAGTCTCGATGACATATGGATCCATCCTGCCAACAGTAGCAGGTGATAGAAGTGTGGTTTTTTCAACACGATTGACAAAAATAAGTGTAGTTTTGTAAAATTGGTTTTTTAAAAGTACAGTTTTACTGTAGAGTCTTTTATAAAAATTAGCTTGGTTTTAAAAAATTTACTTGAACACTCCGGCCAAGCCTATGGTAGAGCTAGAAGTCATCGAGTCGGGCCTCACTTTATCACAGCACGCGCCGCGACGACTTACGAGCAGTCACTCCGAAAGCGTCCGAACCGGCACTGTAGCAGTTTTTGATATCCACGAATACGTGGCCGCGATCTACCTGCGGTATTGTGCCTGCCCGTGGACGGAAGCGCGCTGCACGGTGGTGCGGGCCGTTGCGTGCGGCCGCGCGCTAGCCAGCTGCCGCGTCGCCGTCCCGGGCGCGCGCGAGCGCGACGTGGAGCCCGTGCCGGCAGCGTGCGTCGCCGTCCGCGAGGACGTTTTGGTGCCGTTGTTATCTGTTGCGTCGCGTCGGCTGTGCGCGCGGCGAGACCAAACCCGGGGCCGCGGGAGTGGGAATTGGGACGCCGGAAAAGGTGGTGGTGCTCCGTCCTCAGAAAAGTCGCAGCGATTATACCACATTCTTCAGTTGTTTCCAGTCCATACTGGTGACTTTCTGAGTTTCACACTGCATCTGATTTCTATTTTCTCTGTCTTGGTTGGGAGAGGAATTCCTTGAGGACTTTCATATAAATCTCAAATCAAGTTAACAGTAAAGGTATGCAAATCACAACATCCATCAATTTCATTTCCAAATTCAAGTTCAACGCCATTGAGATCAAGTATCTAAAGGTAATTCCACTCATGACTGGGAGTAGGTTTCTTCATAATCAATTACAGACGTTGAGTGAAACCTTGGGCTACCAACCTTGCTTTGTATCTCACTACTTCATTTCTTTCATTTCTCTTTGAACAAATACCCACTTGTGCCCAAGCAGGTGTATGTGGGAGGTGTGCGACACTGAGCCCAAACACCTCTCTTTTATTCAGAGATAGCAATTCGTTGCTATTGCCTTCTTCAATCTTCTCAATCGATCTTTTCTTACATTCACGGCGATCTTGGGCTCGGGATCAAGATCGATGATGGTGGCAATTTTCTTTGGTAGAGATATCGATATTAGCATTTGTCCTATTCGTGGACTCTCCGGTGTGCACATAATTTATAGCTATTTCTTCATGAGTTGCTTCTTACGGAGCTTCACCTTGCGCTTCGCTTCTTCCAATTGCGGTGGCAAGTCCCTTTAGTTTTTCGGCTCCGATGTGTGCGCACACATCCATGCCAATGGGGATATTCAGATCTGGTATGCCCTTTTCAGGTGTCATACTTGTGCGAGTCTCAGCGGCTCCCTTCTCATGCAGGGAACTTCAATGATCTACTGTGATAAATCCCTCTTATCCTTTTTCACGGGCGTCCCTGTTACTAAGGATTCGAGAACCGGAGTTCTCGTCCTCATTTTTTTCGAGGCCTGCGGGCGAGATTAGGATACCTTACGCTTTCTTTGGTATTTCAACCCTCTCA
Organism: Dendrocalamus sinicus; assembly: GCA_036346575.1. NCBI lineage: Eukaryota > Viridiplantae > Streptophyta > Magnoliopsida > Poales > Poaceae > Dendrocalamus > Dendrocalamus sinicus. The sequence continues at coordinate 21,585,976 of CM070654.1, forward strand.
GGTGCGGTGCGTGCGGGCACATGCGACTTAGTCACGCTCTTCAAATCACTAAAGTGATTAGGTAGTTGATTTGCTAGTTCTTGCAAATCGATTGTCTTCTAGACTTCTCTTGTCTTACGGACTTTCTATTTGCTTCACTAATGCGCGGTCATCTGCATGGATTCCGTAGCACCACGTAATTTTCCGACATTCGCATCAAGGGTTGATTTCCTCCCCTAATGTTGGCAAATTTTGATGGTGACACTTGCGCTAATTGCATAGGTGAATGGATGTTGTAGGCCAAAGGTCTAAGGTTGATGAAATTCGCTGCATGGAGGATCTGCGTGTCCCCAACATGTAGCTGGGAAATTACAATTATGCAAGAGGGTGGGCAATAAATTTAATTCTTTTAATTGAAGCCTCTGCCAAACCATTACGGATATAGACATGCGATGCCGAGTGCTCAACTGCAATTCCCATCGCCATGCAATAATCATCAAATGCCTTGAAGTAAATTCTCCGCGTTGTCCATTCTGGATGGACTTGATATGATGATCTGGAAACACATTTCGATGCGAATGATCTGCGAGATCAATTTTGCACAAAGCGTGGTTTCTTGTGGACAACAAACCCACATATGACCACTTCAAGAAGCGTGTGATGAGCACCATGAAATACTTAAACGCCCCGAGAGGGCTGAATGGGACGCAAATGTCTCCCTGGATGCGTTCGGTGAATGCGGGACTTCATCCTTCACTTTCAGTGGAGGTCTAGTTATTAGTTTCCGTGTACATGCAGGGCACAAAATTTTCATGATTGGAAATTCTTCACATTACTATTATGCCCATGCGAGTTATTTATTATATTTCTCATCATCCAAGACTTGGGTGGCCTAATCTGTCATTCGAGAGAAGAGTTGAAAGCTTCTAAACAACGTCTTCGATGATTGCAGGTACTGCTTTAGTAGGCGCTTTAATGTTGGTATAATATAGCCCAGTTTCAAGTGAAGGAAGTTTTCTAATATAATTTTCTGTTCTCTTTGCGCTCGTAATGAGCGGTATTCCTTGCAGTCTTTTAGGTCTCAACGTGGAAACCATTTGCGCGGATATTCTCAAAACTTAGGAGAGTTCTAGTCGATTTTGGGTACAATAAGGCTTCTTCAATGACCAAAATTGTGCCCATGTGGCTCTTAGAACCAATTATACATGCATCGCTCAAGCGATTGTCATAAAACTTGCTAGTGCTTTTACGAATCGATTGAAAATACTTAGTCTCTCTTAAGATGGTATGCGTTGTGCATTGCTAGCTAAGCACACTTCCTTCATAGGGCACTACACGCGTTCTAATATAGGGTATTTATTAATATGCATTAGAAGGCACTCAACACATAAAATACGCAAATATAAGAACATAACATGCCATCATGAACTGAATAAATGAATGCTTTATTCCTAAATCATCCAACCATTACGAAAGCAAAATCCTAAAGCACCGAATTATGCAAGTTCTAAACTTGTCCATTTAACACAAAATAAATGACAATTAACGTCTCATGCATTACGTGCATCGAGCGGAATCAACTAGAAAATCATCGACTTCTTGGCTATTTTCTCACGGTGACATTCTCTTCAAGAGAGATCATGGCCGTGGCTGCCTCTAAGTCGTGAGGGTCTGCTGCCGGGATGGACTCAACCTCCATCATCTCGACGCAGCTGCTCATTGCTCCCCCTCAATGATCGCAAAGTGGGCTTCAGGTTGCCCTTTGCCATTCTTCTTCGAGCTTAGTGGCATCAATGACATGTTGCGATGCTTTGCATATCCGCGACCAATGTCCCCACTTGCCACATTTGTAACAACCCCGATTCTGCACGCCATAGGTCTTGTCACTCTTTTTAGCCTTTTGTCGTTTGGAGCATCGACTTGCCTTCGGGCAACGACCTTACCCTTCTTCCCCTTCTTCATCAGGGCTTCCGCACTTGAGGTCAAGAGCGTTGGCTTCATGGCGGCGGAGCTGCCTTGTGAGCTGAGACGTAATTCTTGCTGAGAAGTTCGTCTTGAGCCTCGCTACTGCATCATATCAATCAATTCGGCGTACTCCTTGTAGCCGCAGCTGCCGCGTCGCCGTCCCGGGCGCGCGCGAGCGCGACGTGGAGCCCGTGCCGGCAGCGTGCGTCGCCGTCCGCGAGGACGTTTTGGTGCCGTTGTTATCTGTTGCGTCGCGTCGGCTGTGCGCGCGGCGAGACCAAACCAAATGCAAAAATTGATGCAAATTCAGGGGCCGCGGGAGTGGGAATTGGGACGCCGGAAAGGTGGTGGTGCTCCGTCCTGTCGCGGTGTGGTATTGTCGTCCTGGGTGGGTGGGTTGGTTGATTAATGTGGCGGACTTGCCGACCGAAAGGAGCGGGGACGCTGAGGTCTGCGTCGGATGGGTGATCACTGATCAGGTACGACGTCGAGCTGATAAAGATGTTGTCGGGCGATCGGCAAAATTGCACCAGACGATCCCTAGTTTTCTTCCATTCAAATTGTTGCGATTGAGCTATATTTTGATTGAAACCCATGCAAAGGTATCTGTAGTGTAGCAAAAAGGCAGTCCTTCAGAATGAGCTGGCCTACCTGTGGTCAGCTCTACACATCGTAGAGGTCGGCCCTAGCATATCCTTACGGGATTAACTCCGGGGGAGTTCCCCGCAGGGGGCTCGCCCACGTCGCCCCGCCCGCGCGCTGCGGTCGGCGCGTGGCGGGGAATCTCGGTACGGCCGGAGAGCCAGTTTCTCTCTATTTTTCTGAAATTACGTAAAGGTCTTTTTTCCTTGTGAAAAGGTCCCTGGATTTTTCAAAAAAGACCCTGCGCATATTTATTTTTCGTTGATAACAATCCGCAGTTTCCAAAATTACGTACAGACCCTTGGTTCTTTCAAAACAACCCCTAATTTTTACAAAAAAACCCTCATGCCTCCTTTTATTGAGAAAAGCCCCTCGCTTTTTTTTGAAAAACCCCTACGCTTTCCTTTAGCTATGAATTTTCGCCTTTTTACTTCGGTGCACACGGTGGCTGGCGCGGCGTAGTTTTGTTTTTTAAAAACACCCCTTCGCTTCACCGAAATTTCGTATCCTTTGCAGGATAGCGCCCCGCGGTTTTCTAAATTATGTACGGGTCCTCCTTTAGTTACGTACAGTCCCTCAATTTTTTACGAAAAAGACCTTTGTCTTTTCCGAAAACACGCATGTCTTCTCGATTTTTTTTTTAAAAACTCCTCACGAATTTTCGCCTCTTCTATTTCGGTCAACACGGTGGCTAGCGTGGCGTCGCGCCACGCCTACGTGGCTAGTTAAATTGATGAGTCGACCTTAGGCTGACAAATGGAGCAAAGACGATACGGTGGTGGTGAGACAATCCGAAAAAATCAAAAAAAATTAATTCATTTGGAAATTTGCTTGAATTTAAAATTTTTGCCAAATCCAAAAAGTGCACCTATTTTTCCGCTTTCCCCTTCGGGAAATCTGTTTTTCACTCACCAAAACGCCTATAAGCCTTTACGCTTATTGCCCCTGTTGTAGATGCCGCATGACAGAACATGGTGCGCGCCCTCGACAGCGCCGCCTCGCCTGCTCATCGTTGCAACCGCGTCAAAGATGTCACAACAACCGTGCCACCTCACAGACCAGACGTAATCACCTTAACATCGCTGCTAACCACGCGCCTCACCTCTCCATTGCTAACCACGCCGCTGCCATCTTTCGCCACCAGTCGTTCGACATGCATGCAACGCCGTTGCTCACCACACCAATTCACACGCCTGTGGTAGTGAGGAGCTAAACTTCTCCCACCACCAGTGCAACCACTAGGTCCACCGCTGCAGTGCCAAAGTCACTCGATCGTCCACGCCACCGTCCACGCCGCTCGAGCATACCATCGCATTGCTCCTGGCACCACCGCCTTCACAGGCTATAAAGCTGAGCTCATCAACTACTTCACCATCTTTCGCATCACCTCACAACCACTGCAAGCCTTCTTCCTCCTCTCCGTCCAAGTCCTACCGTCGATGCCTAAATTCTCACCAGTGAACTCAAAACTCAAAATTTCACCACAGCCTCCTCTCTAATCCAATTAATCGTACCCTTAGCACCGCTTCAACCCCATGAAGCTATCCTCAGCTTCCCGTCCAACCTCGTTATCCTTAGCTCGCCATTGTCGTGCACCACGCTCCGCCACCTATGGCCACCATCAGCAGAACTCCTCGAGTCGTCCCAAGCTGAGCCATCACCGCCGTAGACTACCCTCACTTCAGGGATGCTCGAGCCGTCCTTAATTCAACAAAACCTTGCCATGGTTTCACCGTGTCATGCCTTTGTTCTGCCCAAGCACCACCATCGCCAACCACTTACAGGCCACCTCCACTTACTCATGTGCCGAAAAATGGGTTGCTCGTTTTGAGATAGTGATTGCCGAACCACTGCTCGTCGCCATCAGCCATTGCCGTCGCCGAATTTGGCGCCACCGCCTCCACCTCTATCTCAGTTGCCATGAGAGCGAGCTTTAAGCTCACTCTGAAGTGGATTGGGCCACATACCCATGGGCTGACAAGGTGGGCTAGCAAAGTCAGTCCGAGCCAACTTTCAACCTAGTCGACCAAATTGGGCTAAGCCCAATAACACTTAGCCCAGCCTGACACTATTTATTCAACCCAACCTGAATATTATTCAAATCGAACCGCTATATAGTAAACGGGTTAACACTCTTCACAACTCATGGCCCGTTAGCAATAGTACCAATTCGGTACTATCCACCCAACCCGTTACTAGTCACTCGAAATTCATTAAATCTATTTATACTCATTTCGTCATTTTGAGCCCATCTAACATATTTTTAACCCCATTTAACCTAACCAAGCTAGTTTAAACCTTATCCATCCAAACCCACCTTTTTATATCTTTTTAGATGTTTTATTGCATTTTGTTCCTAGTTTGCATTTTGCAAAACAGAAACTTATTTGCATTCTTTTTTTTGTGCTAGTATCTTGACTTACTAATTGGCCAATGAAGAAGCTGCTAGAGCAACTAAGATAGATGGCATTAAACTTGAAGCTTACAAAGAGGTAATCGAAGACTCTGCATGAGAAGGCAAGTCACATTCCTTTAACAACGTTGAGCCCATATTATTTAATTATTATCAATTTCATTTATGTTATTTAAGCATGATTATTTACATAAAATAGTAATTTAGAATGGCATGACAAATATTTGTATCCAATTACTGAAAAGCCTAGACATACTCTTGTAAACTATATTCACCTTGACAATCATAAGTGTTATTATAATATAAAATCACCTCGTTGGTAATTAGTAGGTAGATTAGAAAAAAAATACTTTATAAATACTGTTATGGATTTTAAAACTGAACAATAAGGATTCTTAGTGGGCAACCACTAGATTGTTGGAGCCTATGACCTCACCTGAATATTAAGCTTTTGGTTTAGATATGGTGATGCGGTGTTGGTGTGCACAGGATATGTGAATGATAACCTCATAAGAACTAGACCCTTATACTAAGTAACATAGAACTCGTTCAACCATAAGTTTGACTTGTCAACCTGGTTTATTACACTGCTCGATAGTTATCCTAGTTTTGTCTGGATAGCCCACAAAAAAGGAGTGAGATGAAAGTTGGTCATGTTGTGCCACTTGCTAATCTTTACAATAGAAGGTCCACTTAATGTCGGGTCATGATTTCCGTATTAGCATGACGCCTAGACAACATCATGACAACCTTAGTAGAGACGGTTTGTATCGTCTCTAAAGACTTTCTCTACTTGATAGACACATTTGGTACAATCTCTTAATCATTGAGGCAGGGCAATGGCAACGCCTCCGAGACGGGTGCTAAAGCCGTCTGTAACGCATATAGAGACGGGTAAAATCGTGCCTACAAGACAATAAAACCATCTCTACACGGTGGTTTTGCCGTAGTGGATGGATTGGTTTTTTATTACCATGTAGACCCAATCTTAATACCCACTTAGGCTTCATGCCTTCATACATCGTAGGAGAGAGCAATATACATCATCACACCTTAAGGTCTCCTTTTGGATTATACGTTAGATTTGCCTAAGTATCTTACCTTTGCTCAATTGAACAAAAATGGATTGTAGAAAAAACCAGGCAGCAAGAAAATGAGAGAAGAAAATCTCTAGTGCAATTTCTGCCAAACGACTTTTTATAGTTCAGCACTAGTCGGCAGTGGCCCTTGTAGTCGGCCAAATATCTTGATATAGTAATACAGGTAAGCATGTTGATTAGTTTGCATATGCGTTCTCTACATGTTAAGTACTACTTAGTTAACCTGCGCTAGTGGAGGTGGTTGTACCCTCAGCCTATTAGGGTTCAAACCCTAGATTTGACACTACGTGTCTTATTTAGAAAGATTTTTTTCAGTGGTGTGTGAGTGTATACGTGTGATGATGTGCGTGTGTGTAGACGTATATGTGTTGTACTGGGTGTTTCGAAAAAAAGGTTAACCGGCAAGCAAAGTAACCTTAGTAGATTCAACATGCATGGTCGTTGGTCGCCGTCGTGAGGTCAAGTAGGTGCATGCATGGCACTGGTGCGATGCTGATTAGGCCAAGCAGACCGAGCGTATGCACAATTCTTTTACTCGCCGACTGCTTTGCAACTTCGCAGAAATTAACTTTGGCCAGGGAAGTCTTAAAACAAATGGTTTTGCCAGAGGCGCCCAGCATGGCGAAGCATTGCAGCCAAATTGACGAAGCGCGTGCACGGGAAAGGGTGTGCGAAACCATGACAGCTCCGGGACCTTGCCGACGGGTGGGAGTGTTGGACAAATGTAGCACTGTTGCAATCATAAATTTCAATTCTAGCTCTCTGCGTATGCGAATTTCACTTCTAGCTCTTTGGTCGACCGCGGGATTACGTTGGTGCGACACGTGTCCGATCGTGCGATCCGACACCGCACGACCACACTGTAGCTAGGTCGTACAGTCCCGGACCGCACGACTCAACTGTGCAGTGTGGGTGAGGTCCAGTGCCACTCAGCGGCATGTACACCACGATTGATCGATTAATTATGCAAAATTATTAAGGCGCAGTGTTAGTACAGAGATTCCACGGCTTACGAAACAAGCAAATTAATAAATTTAATTTTAAGGGCACGCAGTACGTACTGGCATTTAACTCATGTGCAAAAGTGGTACGTGTGCATGCATTAAATACCAGTACGAACGTATGTTACCAATGGTCAGAACGCATTTGATTAGTGTTTAGTATAAGTCACTTTTATATCCATTGGATCAACAATTCAAAAGTGGTACGCGAACATGCCCAATGCGTTGCAGTTGAGTCGTGCGGTCCGGGACCGCACGACCTAGCTACAGTGTGGTCGTGCGGTGCTGGACCGTACGACCGGACACGTGTCGCACCAACGTAATCCTGCGGTCGATCGGGGGCTAGAAGTGGAATTCGCATGCGCAGAGAACTAGAATTGGAATTTATGGTTGCAACAATGCTACTAGGGGTGGCAACGAGCCGAGCCGAGCCCGGCTCGGCTCGGCTCGTGAAAGCTCGGTAAAATTTCGGCTCGGCTCGGCTCGGTTAGGATATCAAGCTTTTTGTAGGCTTGGCTCGGCTGTGATGCGGCTCGAGCCAGCTCGAGCCAGCTCGCGAGCCAACAACCACGAGTCCGATCGAGCCCGAGCCTTCACAGCCCGAATCGAGCCGAGCCAAGCCTTCACGAGCCTCCACGAGCCGAGCCAAGCCTTCACGAGCGAGCCGGCTCACGAGCCCGAGCTTTTGCCATGGATGAATGGATGAATGTAGTGGCTCGCGAGCCAAGCTGCTCGCGAGCTCTCGGCGATTGGGGCTCGCGAGCTGGCTCGCGAGCTGGCTCGGCTCGCTCGTTTAGATCGAGCTTTTTGCTTGGCTCGGCTCGGCTCGTTTCATCCACGAGCCGAGCCGAGCCTTCACGAGCCCGAGCCGAGCCCGAGCTGGCTCACGAGCCCGAGCTTTTTTGCCAGCCCTAAATGCTACATATGTTCAAAATTCACGGGTGATGCAGCAGGTTTTCGCATTTCATTAACGGTGATCCTCACCAAAATGCTACTATAGATGCAATCATCCCTCTTCTTTCCTTTGTAAGAACGGTGAAAATATCTACTAGTATGTCCAAACTGTACAGTACACAGCGGCTAAAATCATCAAGTTGTCAAGATTTGCACCTGTCATTTGCCATGGACGGCACCTGCAAGCGAAAAAGCCGGTGACTAGTCCACATTCGCACACGTGGAATACCATCTTCTGGACAGGTGTCCTCGGTCCATCAGAGAAGAGAACATGTGTTCCTTTCTGCCGTTTTCTCGATCAAAATGCTCTAGAACGTTCCGTGGATCGATTGTCAAGTGGTCATGCACCGTCAGTTGACACTAGTGCAGATATCCATTGGCGTGATCTAGAACCTGAGAAACAGCAGGAGAATTTCCGTGCTCCACGTACATGGTTACTTTGACTCGGCGAGTTCTTCACTCGTATACTGGTTGTGCAGAAACATTCAGGATTTTCTGGAGAAGGGCCAAAATGAACTCTAGGCCGGACACGACCACGCAAGGTAATGAGCACAAACTGCAAATCGCGATACGGGCTAATGACCTAAAGATACGGGCTGATGATCTCAGCTAGCTTTTGATTCGACGAACAAGCTCTTATTAACCAACCAATCGGAACCTTTCCTCCCTTGAACGTGCATTGAGGAACCTATTCGGTGCCTGTTCCTTCTTAGCCATCGGTTCTCGGTCCGTTCTTTTGATTTTTTTTATTTTGATTTTTTTCAAAAGTTAAGGTAAATAGGACAGTTTCTTGAAGCGGATCTTATAAACAGCTTATCGAGTTCAAATCATATACATTGTTCGTATTGACGTCTCTACCGTCTGTCGCCGTCTTGAAAAGCACAGATAAAAATCATCAACCACAATAAAAAAATCATCAGCCGCAGAAAAAAAAACAGGATCCTTGTTATTTGTGACTTGTTGTCAAGAAAGAAAGGTCGCATTTTTCTCTAGGAACAGGTGGTAGCTAGGACGGCTGCTCTTGACCAGCTAGGCAAATCTCGGCCTCTCTTTACTAGCAGCCTTAACCAAAAACGTGTGAAATGCGCCGTTTGTGCGTGGGTTTCGCATGTTTGATGCGAACGCGATGAGGCGACGTACGAATGGCACCACCGGGGGCTAGGCTGCTGCAGTGGGGAGATACCATGTTCTTTTCTGGATTTTCTATTGCTGAAGACGTGGTGATTTATGGATGCGAAAGGGATGAAGCGAGGAACAAGTAACTTTTTTTTTGAGACGAGTGACTGGTATGTTGGTTCTTGTATTGGTTTCAGCTTGAAAGTTTCTTTTTCTTGAGAACAAAAGATCTCCCCTGGAATTCCTTTCTATTTTTGAAATTCCACTAGAATTCTTGTCTTGAAACAACGCAACCAAGTCTGGTCGCCAAAAGTTGAATAATAAATCTCCATATGTATATGGATGTCCATGTATTATCTTAGCCTTCCAAAATCACTCTGGATTCACGCAAAGGACAAGGAGTTGGGAGGGTAGTTTGTATTTTGAATGTTTGCATCAATCCCAAGGCACATTTGATTATGATAATAGTATATGCACGTACATATATTCATGGAAAAAACTGTGTTTCCAAAATTTTACGATAATGATAAGGCGCGTACGTCCGAAAGAGACAAAAGACATCGGACGCTTGCTATTCCCCCCACTCCTTAGTCATTACTCTATTCCCTGTTTCAACCACTTCCCACTGTTACTCCTCGTCCACTCATTCATCTCTCAACTATTTTGTCATAGCACATATCTGATCTCTCGATCCCCACCTTGCTTCCTCCACCCCGCCCCTTTGGTGGCCTGTCGGTGGTGGAGGCCGCTGTCGAAGTGGCAAAGCCTGCTGCTAGAGCCATGGTCGTCCCTCTCCTTCATTCCCTCCCTACTAGGGGGACCTGTATCGGTGATGGGACTAAGATGTCCTAGCACTATACGAGGTGGTGGAGAGGAAGAGTCATAACGGAGGAGCAGGGGGCACCGAAGAAGATCAGGACCTGTCCACACTATTGATTTGATATTCTCATATCTATGACTATTGAAATATGATTATTAATCAACACGTGTGTTAATCTATAAGTCACTAGTATTTCGACTAGTGACATCCGACTAGGGTTCCTTTTAAAATGATATCATATTACAAATAAAAAAGTTTCACCAACAAGTTACATACTTGCCAATCTTTATAAATAATAATTCATTCAAAACATATAATAACTATTATTAAAAAAATTATAAATATAAAAGTGATATAATCATAAGACATATCACAAACAAGACGGCATCCAGCTTCCTATTGTCCGCGCCCGCGCGCTGGCCAGGGTGCTAGTTTTCCTCAACAACGCGCACCGCGCGGCCGAGTGGGAGGGCGGTGCGACGCGAGAGCGGTCGGCGAGTTCTTCGGTGATGGGACGCGCTGTGCGAGGTCATCATGGCCGCCAACTACCTCTACGCGTCGGAGCTGCTCAATGCAGCGTGCCACTGCGCCGGGGAGCGGAGCAGGTCCGCGCGTACCTCGGCATCGAGAACGACTTCACGCCGGAGGAGGTGGCCGCGGTTCGGAGGACGTATGCTTGGGCCCCCGAGGATTGATCAGCTCGGTTTTGGTTTGTCTCTGTGTCCGTCGTGTTATGGTTTAGGTTTTACTCAGTTGGAAGTTGAGACTCATCTCTGTATTGTTTTGGTTTAGCCTTCTTGCTTCTGCTTAGGCTCCGTTTGTGGTTGTCTGGTTGATGTGATGCGATTATATTTTTAAAGCTGCTACCTGTGCTGTGAATATTTTTAAAGCCGCTATGAAAAGGAAGTTACGAAAAAACTGTTGCTCTGCTTGGTAAATCATATTGATACAAGATAAATTCTGTTATCTAATGGTTGCCCTCTCATAATTTATCTTAAATGTTTTGGATCAAAATAATATATCCGTTTACAATTTGGCCTAACCTTATGTAAGGCTAGACCATCAAAGTTATAAAATGATGTGATCCTATATATGTATTTTTTTCAATAGAAACATGTAGTTGTTTTTCTCACTCCTAGCTAAAAGAGGGACAGATATAGCTTTAGGCATCAACCTTTCTTGCTCGAAATCGTTAGTGGAGATTGACAGCGCACATCCATATCTATATTGGCACTTGGAAGCAGTGGCATATCTAGAACTAAATCTTAGGTATGACGGCTCGTCGCCGCCTCGTCAGGTGTCGCTTCCTTGCTGGGTGTGCCGGCCACCGCTGCCTCATTGCACGTCGCTAGAGTTTGATGGCTTGGCCCTTGCTTGATGGCTAGATGACGGGGTCTGCCGTGCCGCCGTCACACTTTTGACTCTAGCCGGAGCTAGAATAGATCGCACTACCACCATTGTGATTGATCGGCACTCGGCTTGGCGACATCGTCATCGACATGGAATGATCAAAACAGCAACCACTCTATGGGCTTCTTCTTTCTGTAATTCTATCTCCACACTTGTTCCCTAGCGCACTTGCTTCCCCATTTTGCTGCTCCGGCCGACGCATCCATGGCTGTGCCTTCATGCTTCTCTCTTTTCCCCACTACTTCTTACTCTGGCCAAATGCCTCTCCAGGCCACTCATTTTCTTCCTCTTCCTTGCCTTATCTCTTCTCTACTCATTCCCCAAATCCCCCCTCTACTCAATCCGGCTCTTGGCTTGGCTCCTACCGCCGCCACGCCTTGCACCTCTCCTCACCTCCGGTCCCATGCCCGCCACCTTGGGGCTTGGTCCCGACCACCGTCGTCTGCCTCGTTGGCCTCCTCTGCACCCTCGACTCTGATAGCCGACTCTCTAGCGCCGCCTCACCCGGCCTTCGGTCGCTACGCCGCCCCATGGCTCCCGCTTCTCCAGCGCCTCCCCCAACTCTCTCGGCTTTCCTTACTCGAATCTAGCTGGATCTATTTCTGGCCTGCCTAGACCTTTGGGCCTAGCCCTGGTCAGCTTGGCCTCCCGACGTCGCCTCCCTCGCTGGTTCATAGTCTCTAGTGCCTTTTCCCTTCCCTTCTTCCCCTTCACTCGTGAAGGCTACCTCGAGCGGTCGCCCAGCCTTGCCCGATGGCTTACTTTGCTCCTGGTTGGAAGAGAATAGTGGATATCTATGGTTTTATCCCAGGGATAAAAAGATCTTTATGGTTTTACCCTAGAGATAAAAAGATCTTTCTTGCATCCAAAAAGATCTCTCTAGTTGCACAGGCCCCCTTAAGCAAACAAAAATATCAAAAACGACCAGAAAAACCTACCGGGACGTCCGCACAGGCGATCCACACACTTCACTGGCTCAGTCGCCGCGCCGCGCCGATAACGGATAACAAACGCTTGGCTTCTCGCCTTCCGTTTCCGGCGCCGAGCACCTCTTATCCGCCGGGGCAGCAAAACAATGACCGCCGCCGCCGCCGCGGCGGGCGCTGCCTCCTCCCTCCTCCCGTCCACCTCCCCGCGCCGCCTCCCTTTCCCTCCCACCCGCAAACCCCTCGCCGCCGCCCCCAAAACCCTGACGCTTACCCCGAAGTCACTCCGCCTCCCACACCCCCTCGCTTCCTCCTCCTCCTCTTCGCCGCCGCCGCCTCCGCCTCCGCCCGAAGAGGCTGAGGCGAAAGACCCCATCAAGCTCGCCTTCGCCCGCGCGGCCGCGTACAAGAAGGAGAGGGATAGCCCCCCGCCGTCTCCGCCTCCGCCGCAGCCTTCGGCAAAGGAGTCCAACAGCAAAGAGGCCTTCGAGCGGGCGCTGGAGTACAGGAACGGCAACGGGGGAGGGCTGGGCGGTGGCTCCGCCCTGCTCGGGTCATCGCCGAGTTTTGGTGAGTAGAGAGGTGAAGCTTTCCCCGGATTGGTTTGTTTCTTCGTTCGCGCCGATAAAATCGCCTGGGAGTCGAGATGATAATGCACCACAGAAAATTTGTTCACTGTTAGGACTGAGGAATGGTTGGAGGGAGATGGAAATGTTTGGCATTTCATATGGTAGCATTCGAATTGGTGTGCACATGTCGGCATGGGCTGACGAATTGAGGTCGTAAAATTCCTGTGGTAACATATGAGGATGTGGTTTGCGACCTTTTGATTATTGACGCATTCTCGTATGCACTTAGCGTGTGTTTTAATGGAAGCGTGTGATGGCCATGCCTAGTGCGGGATCTTTAGAGGGAGATTTTGTGAGATGGTTAACTAAAAGAGATGGTTGGAGCCTTGGAGGCCTTTGTCATTGTGACTGTGTGAGCGTGCTCGCTGTTGGGTGCAACATTTGAATTTTTCTTTGTCAATACATCGAAGAATGTTCCCTTGTATACTTGCAAAGTTACAATTTATGTAGTTTGTGTTCTGTGTGTCTTCAGAAGTTGAATTATATTGGCATGTTCTTTGGAACACACAGTCAATACACTGTTTAATTGTTTTCAGTAATCAAGTAAGAATAACATCAAATCCACCACATGAACAGTTGGAAATTTTTTAAATTGCACAAAACAATTTTGTCTACTTCCTTAATATCAACTTTTTTTTTACTGTTGACCATGGTACTAATTTTATTTTTAGGTCAAAGCACGTTTGCTATTGAAGATGCTGCACTTGGTAAAGTGGCAAATAAGAAGGAAGAGTATGAGTATGATGAGACTGATTTTCTGGGCCTCGACTTTTTTGAGAAAAAACATTATAAAGGTCCTCCACCAGGGTTAGCTCCTGTGGTTGATCCTTTTCCAGTTGAAGATTTTCCTGAGGTAGAGATAATAATTGGGGACCCTAGTAAATTTGAGAAGCCTCGTTCTACAGAAATTCAACCAGTAGATGATAGTGAGTCTGAGGAAACTTCACGTTCAACAACCGATGAACCAAATGAAGATAACAAGGTTGAGGAAACACCACCTTCAACTGTGACTGAACCAGGAGGAGATGAAAATGCAGAATTATACAAACCCAGGGTTACATCATGGGGAATGTTTCCACGGCCACAAAATATTTCAAAGGCGGTAATATACAATAATTTCCTATCTCTCTAGTCTTAAAGGATGCTACATAAATTTGCTTTCAGATACTAAAATTTTCAATGCTGCATGATTCTTTTGCTGTTATGCTGAATTGTGATCGGAGAACAACAACAACGATTCGCTATTGTGCTTAGAAGAGAAGTATATGATACAGGGGTATGCATAACATATGTATGTCAATTCTCCCCCAAATATACTTTTAGCTTAGTGTGGAGAAAGTTATGAACCTTTTGCTATGATCTGATGGCATTTTCCCTTGGCAATTGGTATCTGAACCTACCAAAGATTTTCTGGAGTTACATCTACCTCATTAAAGTTTAAACTAAAGGTAGTAGGACAATAATCATAATGTTCTGATTTATTATTTGCTCTTGCTATGACCTTTAATGCAACGGAAATTGTTTATCCATTTAAAGGATTTCACTATGCAATATGTATTTTACTATTTCTGGACTAATAGTGAGATCCTGTTGAAACTTTCCCTTTTTGTATCTGGTAAACTTTACTTTTGAATCTTCAAATGTTTGCCATGCTACCTGACTACCTGTAATTCTGAAATGCACTACTATACAAGACAGCAACACCAGGCTACCCACACAAATTGGGAAATCAATCACCATAAGTTTTTTTTTCTGTGGCAATCATCCATCACAAAGACTTATATGAACAATCCCCCTGATAAGCAATGTCCATTTCCAGTTCCAATCACATCGTTTGCCTTGTTAAGGACAACATCGACTAATCTAGTAATCTACCATGGCTGGAGAAGCTCCCTGCATACCAGTTCTAGGCCATTGTCCAAGAATCATCTGTAGGAAGTAGGAATGACCACATAACATGTATGTGGGACTGTTTTGATATGGACTGTCATAATCTATGGGAGATGCCAGAAAATAATGTATGAAATACAAGATAAACAACTTTGACAATTTTCTTGCTTTCTACATTACTTTGGTGTTGATTGATATACTAACAGAGACATCCCAAATACAGTTGAAGCTGATCTTGTAATGATCTTGCTCTTTTCCACATTTATTTGGCTTGTTTGACTGACATGCTACAAGTTTGAAAATATGCTTATGGTAGTGTTGCGTTTACTTAGTTCTAATTTTTTCCATTACCCTTCTTTATTAGTATGGTGGTGGAAGAAATATACGCCTGGGTGGAGAGACTCCAAGTGCTGAAGAGAAGGCAGCCAAGGATAAGCGTACCAGAGAGCTAATAGCTGCATATAGGAATAGACAGAACACAACAATCGATGCAAAGACAAAGGTGGAGTGCACTGAGGTACATGCTTGAAACATTATGCCTTGTAAATTCATCTTCATTGATTTACTAATTGTGTATCCTTTTAATGTTTGCATGTGTGTGGAAATTCCTGTGCCACACA
Source organism: Dendrocalamus sinicus (assembly GCA_036346575.1). Taxonomy (NCBI): domain Eukaryota; kingdom Viridiplantae; phylum Streptophyta; class Magnoliopsida; order Poales; family Poaceae; genus Dendrocalamus; species Dendrocalamus sinicus. The sequence goes on from CM070654.1 coordinate 21,601,441, forward strand.
AGAGAGGAATCTTAGTTTTTGTTCCCCTCTGCACTATATCCGTTATAGTTAGTTCCATGATGATTTTATATCTGCACGCAGATGGGCGACACCCGGGTTAACCATTTCGCCAAAATTTCAGTGATTTCGGTTCCCTCCAAAATTTATTTGTAAGACCGAAATTTGAATTCAAATTCAAATCTTGAGATGAACTTAAAATATTAGAGCAAGTTTCATGTATATTTTCCTCTCTATTTCATCTATATCCAATATCTAGTTCATCTCTACCATCTTTGATAACCTTTTTCTCAAAATTCTAAAGTTTCATCAAAATTCAATTTCAAAGTACTGAAATTTGACCGAAATCCAAACCGAAATTACCGAAATTTCGGTGATTTTGCTACCCTCCGAAATTTTCCCCAAACAAAATTGTTAACCCTGGGCTACACAGATATTTCTTCTTTATTTATATGTATTGCTTATGAACTTGAGCATAGTGGCTAGTAAGAAAGCAAATTCTTGTTGATGTTAAACTATTAGTAAGGATAATGTTTTCCCTAGGTCGCATTCAGGCTTTAAAGTTAGTTGCTAGCATAGTTTAGACTGTCTCTGAATATATACAATGCGTTTTAAATGTCTATGCCTCCACGGTGTTAGTTGAATTTGGACTAACACTCCTAGTTTGTCATTTTGAACCCCATGGTTATTATCTGCATGGATGTACCTAGTACTTTTTTAATCTCATGGACCTTTGCAGTTTGGATACTTGGGTTTATGATAATGGAATTTGTAAACTTTACGTGTTGAAGGCCTTGAAGGATGGTGATGAACTGATGAATGCTGGAAGGCTTAAACAAGCTTTGCCTTATTATGAAAAAGTGATGCAGGCTGTGGACTTTAAGGTATTCTATTACAGCACTGATATTATGCTAGAAAAGAAATGTGTGGTTGTATCGTTAGTGAAATATTGGCTTAATGGGAGTATGTGGACTTCTCATCTATACTATTTTTTGTGGCGAGAAAAATTACTTTAAAGTTTTAATTTTGATTAATCATACCATTGCTATACATCCTACTCTGGCCGTCATTTTATGCTTGAATATATTAGAAACAATAAATTTCACTCCTTGGAGACAACTTACTGAGCCTATCATGGACAACTTGCTGGATTCAGAAAGCCCTGCCCTCTACAGCCAATCGAACCTCATGCTATTACTAGGCAGGTCCATGCAACTTATATCTGTCTCCTAATTTTTCCACTAAAATCAAATTATGAAAAGCAATTCCTATTTTCTAGGCCAGAGCTTATGAAGGAATAAAAGAGACCTTTGCTGTAGATGTATAGTTTACCTTAAGTGATACATCAAACTTAATCAGCATCATGTCGTCCTATGTGCCTACTAATTTGCCTTTTTATTCTTAGTGATACATAAAAATCTCTCTGTTTTCTTTCTCTCGTATATGTGCCTTCTAATTTGCCTGTGTTCCTGCTTTATTGTTGTGCCCTTTCTAGTTTTCCTATTATATATATTTTTACTCAAGTTGGGAAAAATGAGTTGCTTGCAGACTGAACTTCATGGAATGGCTGCTTTGCAGTGGTCCATCTGTCTAGATTCACTCTGCAGGTATTTCCCTTTGTTTCTTATGCCCTTCCCCTGCATCGCTGTTATTCATCAAGTATGTATATTTTCCCCTGTTCAGGTGCAAATGCACGGCAACATACTAAAGTCCTAATCCCTTGAACAAACCTATGTTCCATTCTTCGGTTTTGAATAAAACTGGGATGATTTAAAACTAATAGCTTCTATGACTTTTGTATGTGTGCATGCACATTTGTGCCCATGTGTCTAGGCAATGGAATGGTTTGATGTGCAGATTTTCACATGCATACAATATACTTTTAAATGGTTGCACATTTTGATAGAAACATTGGTGCCATTAGTCTGTTCCATTACATTTTTGTATTTTTGAAAGTAATTTGTGTGGTTTCCTGTCAGAGATTCACTCTACTTGCTGCATATGTATTCCATGCATATCTTTTTTTGACAGGTCTAAGGAAGCCATGAGCATGTATAGCAGACTCAAATATCATCCAAATGTTGAAATTAGCAAGAAAGCGAACATGTTCATGTTCAGCTTTCAGGTAAGCGTCTGAAATGCTTATGCACGCCGTTCTTGCTCCTCTAAGCTAAGCTTATAACAATCGAGAGCTTAGGCGTGGTGCTAACTCTGTACATCCTTCAGCGGTCGTCTAACTAACATTCTCGTTTTCCTGTTATCTGAAGGCGATGGACTTCATGAAGGTCAAGAGCTCTCCTTTGCCTCGGAATACAGGCTACGAGAGTTACTTTGACAAATTTGGTGGCAAAAAGAATTACTACGCGAGCCTAGATGAACCTGACATGGGAATTGACCAGATCATCCCGTACATGATCTTTCTTGTTTCCCCCATATTTTTAGTTGCTTTTGTTGCTTTGAGAAAATCCTTCCAGTTATAAAAATCAGGAAGCGTATGCTTCAATTTTTGACATGCTGAGGTTTCAGCTTTGCTCTTTCGGCCTTTCCTCCATGCTATTCTTTAGCTCAATACCCTGTTTGGATGGTCCAAAATGCATGCTTTGCCAGTATCGCCGGAGTCAGGATTGTGTGCCGTTCTTCTTAATCTAGTACTAGTACTAGTAAATTGGAAAGGAAGATGAAACGATTCTTCTCTGATCGAATGAGAGTACCTTTCCAGTTCTTTTGTGGCGGGCTTGCCAAAGTCTTCTCCGTTGAAATGTAGTCATATCGTTCGCCAGAAAAGAAAAAAAAGAAGAAATGTAGTCATTGAGCGCTCACCTTTCTGATGTTGTTCCCATGAAAACTTTCGACAGATATGTGTCATATGCAACGGCTGCACGCCACCTGAAAGCTGAAATCTCTTGTTATCTAAGTACCGACGCCTACCAGGATGTTCACCTTTCATCAAATGGCTCTGTCACGGAAATCCAACTATTCAAGCCTGGTTTGCGGTTTCTGTAGATTTTTCTGATGCGTGGTGAATGGCAATGGAGTCACAAGACGGGAAAATGTAGCTCAGGGGAAGATAGAATCCCAAACTGGAGAACCCAAATTAATAGAGGCTACCATTTCCATGGTCGAAGCTTGCAACTGCCGATGCTATTGCATGACCACGAAGCTGGTCAGTTTACAACATGCTGGCTAACTAGTACCAGTATTGACAGGTCCTCGCAGCCAAAATAAATAAATAAAAGAGAAAAAAGAGGGGGGGGGGGACTACCGTGCTTGTAAAGCACAAATAAAAACCATTGATAAAGCTAGAAAACCATCAATCGTAGCTAAAAAGAACGGAGCAATAAACGAGCCCACGAAGCAGTGCATGCTATTGGCGATCGATTCGCCTTCCAGAAACACGCGATAGTGATTTCGGACCGACAAAACGGGAAATTGTTGCACACATCTCTAACTGTCTTCTCTGCCCCTTTACCTTTGTTGGAAGAATTGAAAAGTTTGTACGACGAGAGAGAGAGAGAGAGAGAGAGAGAGAGAGAGAGAGAGAGAGAGGAGAGAGATGGGTGTTGATTTGGGCCGGACCACACGGAGTACCTTTCAGCCGGACACCACTTTCCAGCCGACCACAGGTTGGGCTGGGCCCACTCCAAGAACTGCTCGTTTTTTCCTTTTCATAATCTTCTTTGCCTTCCATCGCGGCCGATGCCACGCTGCAACTTGCAAAGCCACAAGAAACTTGCCGTCCGGCATTGCCTTCCTTGAGTCCTTCCTCGTGCTCTGTTTCTTTGCCTTTTGCTAACCTTTGCTTGCTCAAAAATCAAAATGAGCGGAATAGTTTTTTAAGCAGATTTTTTAAACAGTTTCTTGAATTTAAAATCATATGTGTGTCCACATCAACATTTTCACCGTTCGTTGTCGTCTCAAAAACACAAATAAAAACTATCAGCCGTACCCAAAAATCCTCAACTATAATCTAAAAGAAAAGGACCACTTTTAGCTTTCTCCCTCGCCGATTCTTCGCTTCAAAGAATACTACTACGGGCCTGTTCTTTATCTCAAAAGCTGGCAGCTTTTGTCTTTTGCTACAGTACCTAACTTTCAAACGGGGTATTTTATCAAGACGGGGTCTACAAGTTAAACGATCTACACGTTAAAAACCCAATATCTGTACCAGCCAAAATCGTAAGTGAGTATCTATTTCTCTGTAATATGTACCATAAACAGCTAAAATTCAAAAATTTCAGCTAAAAATCATAAGTTACAGTCGAAAAGAACAGGCCCTACGTTGTATAGGGCTATGATCGATGCAGGGAGTAAAGTACTACTTGGTATATATACTACATAGGATTGGATATTTGGAGCAAGTATCTTGGTAGAGCAATTCGGAAGTAGGCGTGCACAGCACAGGTGCATGCCAGTCTTTCCTTGGAGGCGCAGCATGTGGCCGAAAGCATCGTCGTCCTTGTTTTGGCGGTCCCCGCTCAGTTGGGCGGAAAAGCTATGGCTTATAGCTGATATTGTATTATAGCGGTTGAAATTTCATTGCTGTAACTGAAGGTGGTTTATTTGGCGTAATTAAATTTAAAAATAGAAAAAACATGCTAACTCATCACAGAAAACGCAAATGAATACGAAAAAAAAGAACCGGCAAAAAAACCCAAAAAAAGTCAAAAGTTCAGGAAAAGAAAAAAATTTATAAATAGTGAAAAATAAGCCAGAAGTTTGAGGCTTATTAATTAACATGATGAACCCAATGAGTGAATAAAATATGGAGGGAGTAGTACTACTTTGCTTTGACTGAACTACTGAATGATAACTCGGATCGTCTTTTTTTAAAAAAAAATTGTTTCATTGAACTCGTGCCGTTGTTTTGAGAGAATATTGTGCTGTCAAATACGTACTCAACAAGCCTCGTTGGTTAGTTGTTCTTCATCTTTTGAGAGAGACAGTGCAGCCTCGTTGATACAAGGGATTCCAAAATTCTGTACAGACAAGATATAGACCTAATTCCAAATAACTTCTGTCTTTGGCTTTTAAAAACTGATTTTTAAACAGAGCAGTTTCTATAAATCGTTTGTATGAGTCACTATAAGAGCCGCTTTGAACAGAATGATTTTTCAACATGAGTGTCTCTTACTTTCTTAATCTTTCTCGCAATTAACTAAAAGCCGTAGCATTTTTGAAAAGGACCGTATAGTCAACGAAGCCCATGGTGAGTAAAATGAAGTTTCAAAACTGATCCGCTCTAATACAGTCTGCTATCATCGAAGTGTATGGCCTTAACATGTAATAAATTCAATAGGAGACATATCCCACCAATACCCTCTTGTTCCAAGCAACTTAGGTCGTATTTGGAATGGAAGAATTCCAAAAAAATTTCATGGAATTTATACTACTTCCTGTAAAATTTCTGTAAAATTTCTACTTTTGAAATGGGGTATGTAACGTTGGAAATGGGTGATCAGAGATCAAACATACAACTTGACGAGCCGCTGATCAGTCCGTCCAATGGGAGCTAGAAAAGTGAAAACCCAGTTCCCTGCAGGCATTAGGGCATCCATAATGTATCAAAAAAGTTGGCCATAAGGCCACCAATATACATTGTGGGAAAAACTATGAGCGGCCCACAGCTTGAAGGTACCCATAAGCTTATGGCCAGTCCATAGGGAATAAAAAATTCGCTCTCTCTTCTCTATCCCATGTTTGCCCAAAGTTGTTAGGTGGGTTTTTTAGACTGATGGATTATCTCTTAAATATTTGAATTCTGATTGTGTTGTGAGAGGTTATATACACAGGAAAATAGTTACATGCAATTTTTGCTGTCGCCACCTTGTTGCTCCTGTCGACGGAAGCGAAAAAGAGAGGGGAAAGAGGGAGGAGCGGTGAGGAGGGATGGGCCACGCGGTGAGTAGGGATGGGCCGCAGCTCATGGTGGAGAGGGATGGGTGTGGTGAGAGTGGGATCGCACATGAGAGAGAAGGGTAGTTCGGTGGAAAGAGTGGGGGGAATGGATAGGTAAATACCACGATGAGTGGAGGAAGAAAAAGGAAGATGGAAGACTATTATTTTTTACAAGGATATTGTAGCAATTTGTAGTCGTCGGATAGCCCCGACTTATGACCAATTTAGTCTATAACCACTGTGATCCCTAGCCGTTGGAGCTGGAGAGTCAAGACGGACAGAAATCACCAGCACAGCCAGTAGCAATAACGACAACCAGCGCAGACGCGCACGAAGTATCCCGTCATCACACCGCTCACCAGTGCCCCCAGCAGGAAAAAGCCAGAAGAGGGCCCCCAAAAAAAGGCAATCACCTACCGTGCCGGCGTTGTCAGGAGGAAACGAGCCGACGCTAGGATCCAGCGCCCAGGCCTTTCGTTTGAAAAACGTAGAAACGCTCGCGATTGACTAGCCGTTGCCACCTGCGCCCGCCCGCCCGGCCGGGTGCGTGCGCGCACCCACTTCGACGCTGCCCCCACACGCCTCCACCCCACGCCAAGCCAAGCCTCGTTGCGACTACGCCAACGGTCGAGGAGCCAACGGGAGGTGTTCGGTGCGACGCGACGTGACGTGATGTGCTAATCTGTGCGTGACTTCCGCGGCCAGTGCTGCTGCACTTCAGGAGCAGGGCGCGTACGTCCTTGCGCGGTTGGTTGGCTGGCAACCGCCACATGATCGAGTGTGGTTTACTGTGTTGAACAGAGCGCGCAGGACGGTGCGCTGCGTACACCATAACGCTTTTACTGTTCTTTTCTTTTCTCACTTCAAGACACCATCATTCCTTTTGTACAGAGGGCACGCGGTACCACTCCCACCGATTTAGGGATAAATTCTTTTGGCTGATAATTTATAACTTACAAGTTAAACATTTTAATTCTGACTATTTATGAGAGGAAGTACGTATAAGAAAATAGTCGTATGTGATTTTAGCCGATACAACTGAACTTAGCATAAGCTAGCTGAAAATCAAAAAAAACTTAGTCTATGGCATTTGCTTTAGCAATTCGTATACACAGGTAAAAAGGTTACAAGACTCCTGTAACATGAGCAGGGGACTGAATTAGCAAGATTAGACTTTATATGCAATTAACCTTCCCTCCTACTAAATCATAAATCTTCGAAAGCATGAGCTAGTAGGACTGGAAAAGGTACAGTGATGCATTTGATGATATGGACCCAGGTCCATATGGAACTTATGGAAAAAATAAAATAACAGAGCATAATTAAACAAAGATCTTATTACTGTAGATAGAAAAAATATTATAGAAAACGAGTTCGATGTGTTTTAGGGTACGTAGGCCACCTTATTTATGCCTATCTAAGGGGTGGCAGTTAATGCTGCTAAAGGCGCATTTTGTCCTCATGCACGTATCTTCTTTCAGTCTTGACCGGTCACATCCCTTGGCTAACCATTGTAAGTTGCAAGATGCACTAAAAACTATTCTCATGTTTATCACGTGGGAAACTACCATATCTCCCAACCGGTTTACCTAGTTAAGGTTTATAGAACCATATGATTAGTTGTCTCTTAGTCATAACTGATTGTTATTTACTTCCGACCAATTTATCAATCTAGGGATAAGGTTTCTTTTAAATCGTGGTTGTAAATATAACCGTTATGTTAAGTGGCCTTTAATATGTAGGCCTGTTTGAAATAAGAAAAATATTAATCTAATCAAGAATCCTCATAACACTCTTAATTTCCTTAATGTGTAGCGTATACTAGTTGTCTGTACTTGAAGTTATGTATGGTTGCAGTATGTAATTTACCACAGCAAGCAAATCTCTTTGCAATCGTTGAGAATTATTTGTTGGTTTCATACTCCAACTAGTATGGCAAAAAAGGTACAATCAGCTTGATGATTTGCAGCCTTGTTCTTTTGAGATGTGGCTGATGGCTTTTGGCTGCGATTGATTGCTTTATCTGCGTTTTTCGATATAACAATAGATTGTGGAGACGATAATGCAGACAGCACACATGATTTTTAGCTCGAAAAGCCATTTGAAGAATCCGCTTCAAGAAGCCGTCCTATTCATTTTAATTTTTGAAGAAATCAAAGAGCATGCTAGACCATGTGAATGGTCATGAATAAAGAAATGATGAACAATTGGCATTTGGTTTGCTTCGGAATTTGCGTTTGCAAAAGTTTCGGTTGATCATGATTACAGGATTTCACTCCGAATGGTTGTGAGGCTTTTGAGTGGTTTTCATCGCTTTCGAGTGGGGTTTCTGTTGCTTTCGAGGGGCTTTGGAAGATCGTAAGGCTTTACGGCCACGCCAGCCTTTGACTATGATATATTTCGACCATGACTGATGTCGACCATGCTCGAGTTCGACCACGCAGACTTCGATCACGACCAACTACGACTACGACATGCTACGACCACAACTGAATAGCTTTACGACCACGATAAGTTTCGACCACGGCATGTCTCGACCATAGTGCTACGACCTTGGCTGTACGACTACGGCATGTTTCAACCACAGAGCTACGACCACTGCTGAACAGCTCTACGACCACACCCAGCTTCGGTCATGTTCGACTACGACCACGTCCAGCACTGACTACATATGACTTCGACCATGGTATTTCAACCACAATAAGTCAACCACCACAAAACGACCTTACTGGATTGATGATCATAAGATACGATATTTCTTTTCATGGGCGTAAATCTTACTGGTGGTTAGTCGTAACTTTTACTAGTCGTTAGTCATAAACATTTCTAGTCTATAGTTGTAACTTTTACTGATCGGTAGTCATAAACACCACCTAAAGTGTTTTCTGTAGGATCCAAATGGGTTTTCATCTAGAAGAGAAATAAAAATAACCAGTAGTGGATATAAAGCGAGACTTGTAGCACAAGGGTTCACACAAAGACCTGGCATCAATTATGATGAGACTTATTCTCCAGTCATGAGTGGAATAACATTTCGATATTTAATATAAATGGCAGCAAGTATGAATTTAAGTATGCAATTAATGAATGTAGTGACCGTATATTTATATGGGTCACTAGACTCGGAGATTTATATGAAAGTCCTAGAGGGAGTAAAAATTCTAGATCCAAATAAATTAAATCGCAACATGTATAGCGTCAAATTGGAAAGATTGTTGTACGAATTAAAATAGTCTAGAAGAATGTGATACAACCGGCTTAGTGAATTCCTCTTGAAGAGAGGGTACACTATAATGAGGATAGTCCCTGTGTGTTTATAAAGAAATCCCAGAATAGGTTTTGTATTATCTTAGTGCACGTCGATGATTTGAATATCATCGAAATAACATATGACACAAAGGAAGCAAGTTCCTATCTTGTTAAGGAGATTGAAATGAAGGATTTGGGTCAAACCAAATTTTAATTAGGTTTGCAGCTGGAGCACCTCTTTGGAGGGATTTTAGTACACCAATCCTTTTACACCAAGAAGGAGTTAGAGAAATTAATATGGATAAATCACATAAAGCAAAAGCAACTTGGACGTTTGATCATATAAAACTATGTGCATATTAGTTTTTAGGGGGTGCTCATATTGGCTGTAGTTGATGAATTTTAATTGAAAATGAATAGCAGTGGCTGAAAGCAGTGGCTTTTAGAAGAATGGGGTGAGCGGTGGAAAAATTGAGCAACAGATGCTTGCACGAGATGGAAGCGAAAGGAGTAGGGTGTGTGACCTCCAGTCTTATCCTTGATGCAAGATGGGAACAAGAGGAGTGGAGAAGTTACTTCGAGAAGCCAGGTGTTCTAGAAGCAGAAACCAATACAAACACCCCTTAGTTAGTGGTCGCGAAAGGGACATGCCATCAAGCTACTATCAAAGTTGTGAGTACCTAATATCCTCTGACCTTTTTATTTCTTTTTTGCCAGGTTAAGGGCCTGTTTGTTTGGGCTGTGGCTTATGGTTGCGGCTTATAGCTTTTAGCCATAGTACGAGTGCTCGTGCGAATGAACCGAAAGCCGATAAGCTACTTCTAAAAGACTATCCCGATAAGTCACTTCAAAACAATGACAAAGAAGCTGTCCTATTTGTTTATTCAAAGAAAGTCATAAACCATAAGTCATAAGCTGAAAAGAACATGCCCTAAGTCCATGGCAGAAGATTGCTAAAGTGATAAAATATTAGTGTAGTTGCCGGTAGGGGTGGGAAAAAAGCTCAAAGCTAACGAGCCAGCTTGGCTCGTTTAAGACTCGGCTCGGCTTGGCCTCGTGGCATAAACAAACCGAGCTGAGCCTATGTTTCAGCTCAACCACCTAATGAGTTGAGCCCAAGCCAGCTCGCTAGCTGCTTGGTGGCTCGTGAGGCTCAACTTGAATCAAGCCTAGCCTGAGCAAGGTTAGCTGGTCCAGGCCAACAATGCTAAGTGCTAGTAGGTTCTAACCCTAATCTACCCCCCAATGCTCATAGCCTAGGCACACAACAAGCAACATAGACTACAGCTATCGTACTGTGCACACAACACAGGTCGCGTCTGCCTTGGCATCCCCTTGGCGTTCGTCTCACATCCCATCCTCATCCGCCTCCACCGCTGTCTCCCCTTGTCCTAGCTGTCTGCCTCCCCTTCCATCACCTTCCCCGTCCGTCTCAGCCTTCCCTCGCCATCTACCTCCCCTCGTCATCTGCCTTCCCTTGACGTTTGCCTCCACATCAACCTCCTCTTGGCCTCTGCCTCCCCTACCCATCACCATCTGCCTCTGCATCAACCTCCCTTCGTTGTCCACCTCCCCTACCCCTCGCCGTTAACCTCCGTGTCCCCATCCCTCCGCATCTTTGTCTTGGTCGTCCTCACATAAAGCGGTAGGCGCAGGCAAGCATGGAATCCAAGAACCGTCGAGGGAGGAGGTCCTCCAGCTCCACGTCAACCCCAGTGATGAACCACACATTTGGTCACTGCCTCATCAACTCCTGTACACATCCACGTGGTAGTGCCAAACCTGCTCTGACCCCAGCGGCCTTGGTAAATCTCTATTAGTCCTCTAGTTCAATTACAATTGGATGATTTAGCTTCTAGATATTTGTCATGTGTGTTTTTACTGTCAATTTGTATGAATGTATCACTATCAATTTGTCATGCATATTATTATTGATATTTGCATTGCTAACAGTTACCGAGCGAGGAGTTGGAGCAGCATGGCTACTTGGACACGCCTAATTTCTCAAGTGACAGTGAAGGTTCATATGTTTCACTGGATTCTCCAAGTGATGATGAGATAGCTGTCGTCACCCTCAATATTGTTTTTCTGGCAGCCTGCGTTCTGCTACTGGAAAAGAGCTAGCGCAGTTTTGACTTGCCAAACAGCTTTCTATATAGGTGTTTAAGGGCATGGCGTCAAGTTCATCTCACTGTTTTGAGTAGGTGAAATAAATCCAACTGATTGCGTTTTTGCAACTTGGCAATACGTTCTGAATTCTGATGAAGCATGTGACCAAAACGTTCAATTCTTATACCCTGTGCTATCTGACCTTTTGTTTGTTTACTAGTTTACCCAATATGTATCTCTCTTGTTTGCCTATAATTTTTCTGCATGACTAAAGTGATTATTGTGAGCTCTGTACATCCTTTTCTGCATGACTAAATTGATTTTGCTGTTCCTGGTCATTTAGGCTAAACTGATTGTATGGATATGTGCATGACTAAATTGATCATTTTTTCCACATATTTCGGTGGGACAGATGTCCATTGACACAACATCGAATTCAAGACCTTTGTTTGGCAGCAACATTGAAATCAAAACCTTTTATTCAGTGCCAAACTGTCAATGGTTGAAAACTTCAAATTGAAGACCTTTTGTTGGTTGTTCTCATTACCTCTTCATAAATCACTCATAAACTATTAAGACAGTTGGTAGTTACATATTTTGTACATAATATGGACTAATTGGTTGCATAATTGCATTGCATATTTTGTATATAATGAGCCTAACGAGCTGAGCTCAAAATTTTAATCGAGCCAAGTTAAACCTTTATTTTAGCCCGTTAGCTTAACGACCCAAGCCGAGCCGCTTTGTCTAACGTGCTTCTGCAACCCGAGCCATGCCTAGCTGTTTCGATATCTGCCGCTAGTTGCCGATAAGTTAACTCCACGTGCGCATCACACGTAAGAAGACGTACATATACTCCATCATTATATGCGTCCATGGGATAACCCTGCACATGGAGATGAGGATGAGGAAGGATTATGGTTTTAGAGTACCTGTCAGGTTCTAACGATTGATTCACTTTAGACCATCAGATTCAAGCAGAGAATCGACCTAAGACTATAACTATTCTACCGAAGACTATAACTGTTCTAGATAAGATTTCCAATAACTTTTTTGAGAGATTGAAATTTAACATTTTGTTGGACCTGATTTGTTTTAATTAGGCCCTATTTAAATGCGGGAATTTCATAAGAATGTTGCACAAATTTCAAATAAAAACATTTAATTCCGACAAAGATTTCAGGATACTCCAGCCAAAACAGGCCTTGAATGAACAAAATATTAAAGCAAAAGCTATATAAACTCTACCTTATCACAGAAGCTCCATAGTGGACAAAGTGTTAATATAGATCCTTGCAAATTATATACTCCCTTCATTTCAAACTATAAAGGCATATACAATGATATAGACAATCGCTATCTATAGTACTACTCCATGTCATCTATAGACAGCTAGTACAATAGTCTATCTTTTTACATGTCTCAATAGATAGTTTTGTTATGATACAATGTGCCTTGTTTTTCGTATTATAGTCGATTGTTACATGAGAGATGACCTATTTCTTTATGTTCCCCCTTTCTTCCACATCATCTTACATCTTATATGGCAATATTTATAGACAGCTGACATCTTATCATTATACATACTCTAAGGCATATAATTTTTGTCATCTAGTGTCATATTATAAAACGTGCATGCAGTCTTAAAGGTGTTTTATCTCTTTTCCTCCTATTAATTTTCTCTCTTTCTTCAACATTTATGAGTAAATTCCACACAATTATTCTTTCTCTTATTCCTAGAACAATAATACCATGAACACTATGGTTATTTCCCTCCACTATTTCCTTTGTTTCATACGCTCCTTATTATCTATGCCTAAGCAAAATATGCCTTATAAAAAGAAACGGGGAGTACATGACTGCAGACTATAATGCCACAATTTCTATTGCATTCTTTAAAGTTACTGAAAAAAAGTTAAAACTGTGTGTGCTTTTCTGAAGTGGAGATAAAAAATTTGTTCAACTTTCTAATTTTCACTTATACCCCGTTGATTATACACGGTATTCGTGAATCGTGATGCCGCACTTCCGCTTCGGCGCGGCAAAAAGGGCTGCACTTGCACCAAAAAGAAGCCAAACTGTGGTACTAGTTCTGCAGCATCAAAATCTAAGTAAAATTTGGGCCCATCCGAAGCACAAGAATTAAAGACCAATAATCCTAGAGAAAGCTATTCTAAATCCCTGTAAGGTACTAGTGCCGTAGCTTTTTTGTTTTTGTTAAAATAATACTGTAGCGGCTGTTAGCTTTTTTATATATTCATTTAAACGAAAATAAAGAAAAAAGGAAAAAAAATAAAAAAACAATGTTATATCTCCATTGATAATGCAAACGAAAAAAGAGAGGAAAAAAAAAGGAAAAAAGCCACGATAAGAAGCCAATACGTTCGACACAACTTTTAACTTCTGAAGCCATAAGTTGTTTAGAATAGAGCCTTATATCATCCGACAACAATTTCTAAATATAACCAACCGGACAGTAAAAGTACAATGCATATACCAATTCATGTTTTGTAATTAGATTCTTGTATTGTATAAAGATTGTTTGTTCATATCTTTATTAATGAAAGATGAATGCATACAACTTTGAATCCTGTTGGTATTATATTTTCAGTAAATGGTTTTCCAATTATGGCTTCATAAATCATAATACAAATAAAATGCCATGATACCGAGTTTATATCTTAGCTAAAATATATCACTCTAAAGTCGACCATTATTTCAGTACAAGGTTAAGCTAATAAAAAACTTCAAAACCATCCATATTTCTTAGCGTTGTATAAAAGTACCTTCCAAAATTATGTCTAACCAGTATCTAGTTGTACCAGAACACTACACCCACTATATAATGGCATTCATGCCTTGCCTACAACAAACTAATTAAAGTCTTAAGCGTACTTGCTGTACTCAGCGCGTGTCAATGCTCTAGTTAGTTGGCATCAAACCTAAGGAATGAATTCAAGAACCACCAAACAACTCTCCTCAAATCCATCCAACCAGCACCAACTCAAATGGATATCCACTAAAACCCAACCCTTCCAAGGTCACACAGATATCACAAAATTTGCCCACAGAAGATGCACCCATTCAATATATATATATATATATATATATATATATATATATATATATATATATATATATATATATATATATATATATATATATATATATATATATATATATATAGGTGGGTGTAATTACACCGGAGTAAAAAATATTTTTCCTATATATATATATATAAAATAAAGTCTAAAAGATGTCCCCTTTGAGCCGTCCACCCACTCTCCTCGGCTCCCTCTTCTGACTTTAAAGAGCAAGATTCCACCGAACCGGACGGGTTGTAAATCACTGTAGCAATTGCACCGTTCACGAACACGGCAGCGTTGGTAAAATTACGTACCGTACCGTCTGATGGGAATGGCTCGTAAGGTAGATTTTTTCGACTGTCGTTATAGTTTTTGTCTTTATTATGAATGTTTATATAAATAAACTGAATATCAATATATCGTTTTGAAAAGCTTATCACAATTAGTCGCTTCGAAATGATAGCCGAGAAGTCATCCTGCTTGTTTGTTTGAAAAAACTATAAGCCATAAGTGGAAAAGAACTATGGATAGATTCAAAAGTGTTTAGGTTTTTTGGCTTTTGTACGGAGCTACAATAACTAACTTCCAAACATTGCGTTTTTTCAAGGCGATGTCTACTAGACGATTGTAGTATATACTGTACTGACATTAGCTATATCATCCAAAATCACATGTAACTATCTTTCTTCGTACTCGAACAACCAGAATTCAAAAGTCATAAACCAAAAACCAAAAACCACAGCCCAAAAGAAATCACCTATCCGCTCGATTGGACTTTAACTTTTGGTTTCTGGCTTCTAGTTTCTTATTTTCGTCGTTTTTTGGCTTTCCGGTTTTTTTGGCTTTTTCTTTTTTCTTATATTCCTTTGTATTGTTCGTGGCAGGCTAACCTGTTTTTTATTTTTAAAATTTAATTACACAAAAACATCAATAATTATAATATAAAATAAACTAGTTACAGTACCAAACAGTAAAAATAAACCATAAACTAAAAAAACCCCAATGAGCACATCACCCAAAATCACACCAAGTTCATTTCCTGACTTCCCTTCTCAACGTGTGTGAGTCTCTTCCCTCCTCTAAAACCCATCCATCGTCTTCCCACAGAAACCCACCTTTCTTTTCTTCTTTCCCTTCTTTTCTCCAGTTTGTGCTCTTCTCTTACCCCCTCCCCTAATCTTCTCTCCCTCATAGTTCACATCACCTTTGCTTCCTTCCGCTTTCTTGCCGCACTTCAACTCAAGAAGCCAAGAACTCCAAGGAAGCCTCTGACCCCAACAACCCAAGAAATTCGAGGAAACCTCCCATTCCAATTCGAAGGAGCCAAGAAATTTTAGGAAAGCTCGATTTCAAGGAAAAAAAGATTGAGCTCCAAGCAAGCAAGGAAGAGCAGCAGCCATGGTGCGGAGCAAAGAGGTGCCGAAGAAGCCCAAGGACCCGCTCCTGACCCCTCCGTCCAAGCCCAGGGGGTTCCGGGACGACGACCACGGCGGGAGCCGCCCGAGGAACCGTGGCGGCGAGGCCATGTCCCCGACGCCGGCCTCCGTGCCGAACTACATGAGGGCCACGAGCAGCTCCGACGCCAAGGCCGGGCTCCACGCGCGGTTGCCACCGTCGTCCGCGTCGCCGCTGAGGCGAAGGCCGATACGGGTGGTGACGAGGGGGAAGGTGCTGTTCCCGAAGGTGACCGGCCTGGGCCGGGCCACGTGCTCGTCGACCATGAAGGAGGCCAAGTTCCCAGACGCGCTCGACCTGGCGCCGGGGGCCACCGATGCCGAGGGCCCCGCGGCGCTGCGGGTTTGCCCGTACACGTACTGCTCCCTCAACGGCCACGTCCACGCGCCGGCGGTGCCGCTCCAGAGCTTCCTCGCGTCGCGCCGGCGGCTGATAAAGGCGCAGCAGAGCATGAAGCTCAAGGGCGTCTCGGCGTTCCGCAAGAGCACCGGCCACCAGAGACCAGGGGACAAGAACGGCGCCGGTGTCTGCGGCGGCGGCGCGAAGGTCGCGCCTTTGATTGATGAAGAGGCACTCGGCGACTTCTTCTTGGAGGTGTACGCCGGCCCGAGGGTGAGCTCAGACATGAGCTGCAGCGACATGTCCTTGGACGAGATGGACGTGACGGCAAGGAGGATGGAGTTCGTCGTCTTCGATCGGTGCGGCGCGGACGAGCACAACGACAAGGGGAACGATCCTGGTGTTTGCAGTGACGGTGAGGGTGTAGGGAAGCTAGAGGAGAGGCTTGGTGTCTGCCGGGACAGTTCGTCGGAGTGCAGTGATGCAGCGATCTCCGGTGATTTCGTCGAGGAGTTGCCGTGGATGAGGTACCAGGGTTACGAGTATGATAGTTTGGATGATGATGTCTCGGAAGAACAGGGGGTGAGAGACGAGGAGACTGGTGGAGCAAAATTTTCTGAGGTGCAAGAAGGTAAAGATGAAGAGGGCACATCGGGAAGATTGGGCGATGAATGTGAAGAGGAGACCGCTGAAAATCAGGAGGCAAAGGATGAGGAAAGCATCTCAGTTTTGGCCTGTCAAACGGAGATCATCTCAGAGCAAGCTGGTGTTGATTGCAGACTGGTGTCCTGCGAGGAGCGGGATGGAAGAGATGAAGCCAACAACATCCTTGGCACGGTGTGTCAAAGGGAGGCTTCCACAGGACAAGAGATACAAGAAGGGAAGATCTCCGTTGGTGTCTGTAAATTGGAGATTCCTGAGCAGGAAGTAGTGGAAACGATGGAGAATATCCTGGACGAAGGCCACAAAGTGGAGACTTCAGCGGATCAAGAAGCAAAAGTTGATGAGACCAGCATGGAATCTGCTTGCAAATCAGAGGTAACTGAGGAGTCGAATGCAATGGATGAAGAGAACATGCTGGATGATGGCTCTGAAATGGAGATTTTTGAGATTGTCTCCGGTGTTGGGTGCGACGGGTATTTCTTCGAGGAAGTAACCTCCAAAGCTGCCTCAGAAGGTGAAATTTCTGACTTCAGTCCAATTGGTTCTCCAGATGTTGAAATCCAGAAACAACCAATAGAGGGCCATGTCTTTGAACAAGATAACAGCATTGTAGACGATGCATTTGATCAAGATGACAGCACTGCAGATAACAACCCATTTGAACAAGATGACAACCCTGCAGATAGCCACAATGATGCTCAAAAGGAATTGGATATTAGAATGAACAAATTCGAAGTTGCCTCAGAAGAAACTAGTACTGACCAAGGAACCGATCGAGACGACACTTTGGATGGCACAAAAGATGCTCGCAAGGAATTGGAGATAACCACATGCAACTCGGAAGATGCTTCAGAAGATTCTGTTATTGCTCAAATGGTACCAGAGATTACCACATTCAAGTTAGAAGATGCTTCTGAAGAATCTGGTATCGCTCAAGAAAGTAGCCAAAATGGTAACTTTGCATATGTTGAAGATGGTGTTGAAATGGAACCGGATATTACCACTTGCAAGTTTGAAGATGCTTCTGAAGGAACTGATACTGCTCAAGAAATCATTCATGATGATAACTCCGCATATCTCATTGATTGTGCTCAAATGGGGGGTATTGGCAGAAGTGAGTTGGAAGACACCTCTGAAGAAGCTGGTATTGCTCAAGGAACTGGCCAAGATGATAACTCTTCATATGTCAGTGTTGATGCTCATGATTCAGGGTTCACCACATGCAAATTGGAAGTTGCTTCTGACGAATCTGTTATTACTCAAGAAGCTGATCAGGATGGTAATGCTGTTAACGTCAGTGATGGTGCTCTAAATGAATCCAAGCATACTACATGTGAATTGGTAGATGCTTCTGAAGAATTTGATGTTACCCAAGAAGCTATTCAAAATGACAACACTGCAGATGCAAATGGTGGTGTTCAAAAAGAATCATGTGAATCAGAAGATGCTCATGAAGAATCACATATTACTCAACAAGGTGATGAAGATGATTACACTGCATGTGTCAATGCTGGTGCTAAAAAAGAACTGAAAATTACCGCTTGTGAATCAAGAGGTGCTTCTGAAGAACCTGCTATGCCTCAAGGTGCCAATGGACGTATTAAAACCACAGATCTAAGTGACAGTGATCAAAAGGAGTTTGCAATGTTTAAATTAGATGCTTGTGAAGAACTTTGTATTACTGAGGAAACTAATCTCTCATCCAATGTCCAAATACCGGAGCACAACTACGGCTTCTCCACTGCTGAAGAGCATGGGGAGTCCCAGAACCTAGCAGCAGAAGAGACTGATACAAAAGAATCTTCCATCAATGACATATGTAATGCATTCAGCGGGATGAACCTCAAAGGAGATGTATGTCTTGATCCTACTGAGTCTGCAACTTGTCTGGGAAATAGATTGATCATTGCCAGGAGGAGGAGAACACCTGAAGAGGAAGAGTATATGCGAGGTTTTAATCCAAGGGCACCAAATTTTCTTCCTCTGGAACTTGACCCAGAAGCAGAGAAGGTTGACCTCAGGCATCAGATGATGGATGAGCGAAAGAATGCTGAAGAATGGATGATTGATCATGCACTTAGAAGGGCAGTGAATAATTTAGGTCCTGCTCGAAAGAAGAAAGTGGAGCTTCTTGTCCGGGCCTTTGAGACCGTCCTACCGCATGACTTGGATGATAAGAAAAGCGTCACACCCACAAGGCCTGTCCAAGCTTGTAACTGATAATTTTAGAAGTAAGAACATTTTGGAAAACTAGCAATAGTTTTGTCGTAACAAATTTTCAAATACTTTGCATTAACCTTTTTTTTTTATGTCTCTTGCAGTTAGTGGTTGAACTAGTCGTGATCTTGACTTGCGAGCTACTAACTCAGTGGTCACTGCAATATTAGTGCCAGGGACCTGCTCCAAATTGAACGAGAGAAATACTTGCTAATCACTAGAGATCTCTAGTTGAGTTGTTAAGGAGCAGTTCACTACTGCTCCACAAGGAAGGATAGCCACTTACTGATCAAGGGATCCCTATCTAACTGCTGAGTTGCAAAGGAAAAGCTCACCGAGTTTAAGTACTGTAACGTGTGTATAAATGTCTCATGTGCTGATGTCTAATATTTTACTGATCACTGAGACTTGCAAGATGTCAAAGGTTTTGAGGTGCATGCCTTTGACAAAAAAAGTAAGTGTTGAGGTGTATGCCTTTGACAAAAAAAAAATCACTAAAACTCCTCTGGAGTGCATATTTGTTGTGAAGATGATCATATATGTATAGTACTGCTTATGTGCATTTGTAAGATAATGTTATGGCCAAGAGAAGGGAAGCAGTAAACGATAAGGCGAGATCGCCCTCGACGCCGGCAAGGCTTGTCCTTGCCGCCGAAGTGGCTCTGATCAGGCGAAGACTGGACTGAAGATTCTTTATTGCCATCTCTCAAACCATCGTTGGCTACCTTTATAGCACAGGTGCCTTTTACAAAGGAAACTGCATACTCTTGCTAAACATAGAAACATAGATTTCCTAATATCATACTATTACTAAGAGTACTTGTAACTACACCTTGACCTTTCCTAATAGCTACCTCTGTCCCTATTCTGGTTTCCCTTCGGACGGGGCTGCAGCTGTGTTTGAAACGGTGCCGCTGCTTCCTCTGTTTGTACTCGTATTGCCGCTGCTTCCTGTAGCTGTAGCGCGCGTCCAGTAACTGCTGGTGCCGCTGTTGCCAAACTGGCTGGCGCCGATGGCTCTGCCGAACGTTGCCGATGACGCCGTAAGTTTTGCCCACAAATGCGTCTATAACGGATAAGTAAATCTTGAGAATTCTCGGTGTCCCTGTGAATGCCCATTCATCCAATATCTCATACTTCCTGCTCTTCGCAAAACAGGGATCATTTCTAGATATCATGTGTTTGTGAATGAACAACATGGTCAATGTCTTGCGAGTTCTGTAACATGAGCAGGTAGCATCAATCTACTTCAGCTGACCAAATTACCGAACAAATTGAACTCTGAATGTTTGCTCCTGAATACGGTTAATGTCTTAATGATATATTCTCATTTACCCAATCATCTGAAGGTGGTGATGCCTGTTGGGTTTGAGCACTCAACGCTATCCCGTGGACGCAACTAACACGAGAGAACACTCTGGAGCTAAACTGGAGTACAACGGAGAGAACGTCTATTCTCTTGTACTACTAAGCTCTATGAAGATGAAACACTGGGAACATCAGAGACGTAACTCGACTTGTGTTGTTTTGTTCCTATTCAACTTGTTTATTCTCTGGCACTATCTGAACTTAAATAAGCTCATCAGTACATGCATACGCACACCACTGGCCATAACAACCCTGACCAGTTCTTGCGCCACAACACACAACGTGCACCTTTAGAATCGGTAGACCAATTCTAGCCTTCATGCAACTACTAGCTACTTGATCCGCTTATTTTGCTAAAGACTACTACCACAACGGGCAGCACTAACATGCAACTAGAAAAACTCAACAACGTGATGTGCATACGAGTACTACGTGCACAGTACAAGCAAAATGCTAACATCAACAAGATTAAACACTAACATTCTCCCCTAATCTTGTTGCACTAAAGCAGAGCTGGTTCGTCGTCAGCGTCCGCCTCGACAAGCAGCGCTTGCTCCTTCTCCTCCTTCAGTTTGGCGCACTCCCAGGAAAAATGACCGTACTCACCGCACCCATAACACCTCACCTTAGCCTTGTCAAACTTGCCACGCTTGAGCCCGTCCTTCTCCTTACCCCTCCACTGAGCCTGGGTGAGCAGCAAATGCTCCTCCTGATCCTCATCATCTTCATAGGCCTTCACACGCTCCTCAAAAGCTTTTAGTCGGCCAAATACCTCCTGTGTCGTCATCTTCTTCATGTTGCCGAATTGCTCGATGGTGGTGGCAATCGGCAAAAACTTCCGTGAGACGGCACGAAGGATCTTCTCCACGACTTCCTGTTCCTCTTTCTTCTCACCAAGAATCCTCATCTGGCTAACAATGGTTGTCAGCCGTGCAGCAAACTCATCAACGCTTTCCTTCTCCTTCATGCTCAGCTTCTCGAGCTCCCTTTTCAACGTTTGGACTTTTGCCCTTTGCACAAGATCCGCACCCATGTGCATGGACTTGATCGCTTCCCATGCCTCCTTTGCCGTATCCATCTCCATGATCATGAGGAGTGTCTCCTCCGAGACGCCTTGGTAGATGGCCGACAATGCCATCTTATCATGGCTCTCGTCGATGTCGTTGTCGCCCTCCACGGCGTCCCATACACCTTGCGCGATCATGTGCACCCTCATCTTTGTCTTCCATGCTGCGTAGTTTGTACTCGTCAGCAACGGGTACTGGAACGGCACGGACGCCTTCGCCGCCGGCGCCTTGATGCCACTATCTCGCGGCTGCTGGTACTTCCTGTCATTGCCCTGCTCTGATACCAAATGTTGGGTTTGAGCACTCAACGCTATCCCGTGGACGCAACTAACATGAGAGAACACTCTGGAGCTAAACTGGAGTACAACGGAGAGAACCTCTATTCTCTTGTACTACTAAGCTCTATGAAGATGGAACACAGGGAACATCAGAGACACAACTTGACTTGTGTTGTTTTATTCCTATTCAACTTGTTTATTCTCTGGGACTATCTGAACTTAAATAAGCTCATCAGTACATGCATACGCACACCACTGGCCATAACAACCCTGACCAGTTCTTGCGCCACAACACACAACGTGCACCTTTAGAATCGGTAGACCAATTCTAGCCTTCATGCAACTACTAGCTACTTGATCCGCTTATTTTGCTAAAGACTACTACCACAACGGGCAGCACTAACATGCAACTAGAAAAACTCAACAATGTGATGTGCATACGAGTACTACGTGCACAGTACAAAGCAAAATGCTAACATCAACAAGATTAAACACTAACAATGCCATTGTGTCTTAAGGGATACCTACCAATCCAACAGTTGCAGCTTAACTGCCTAGACTCGAGAACAGTCCATGCCGGCCGTCGGAATCGGAATGAGATATGTCCATTTGAGCAGTCTCCATCTGTGTATGTTCACACGCGAACGGATTAGCCTAAATCATGGGTCCCAACGAACAAGAGCAAGACGCAAACGGTAGCCGATCATGGATTTTCTGACGTAACATGGTCCAAACATATCGGCACTGTCAACGTTACTCTACAGAAGACAAATCTTCGTTTATCACATGGAGAATAGCTAAGTTTTCAATGTAGTATAACTTCATAACTTTTTCAAGGAGATGTTACGTATAACTTTTTCAAGGAGATGTTATGTGTCTTTCATTTTAGTCTTAGTTCGCCATGAGATAATTTCGTTAAATTTTCAGTAGAAAATTGTAGCTGGCACAATCTTAATGCGATCTGATTTGCGTCGTGACCCAATATTAGTATTTTCCGTATATTTCACATGTATTAATTCAGGTTTGTATTCTTTCACCAACCTGGTACCGAATGAACGGCACACTCAATCTGCAGCTCTAATCAGTTGCGACAGAAGCAGACTATTACAGACCGGTGATGCTGAAATATCATGGGCAAGTCGGAAGGGGTGTCAGCAGCAGCAGAAAATATAGTTGGACTATCGCAACTTTAAGATTACATGGACCTAAAAAAAAGACTCGGGTCTTCCAATTGAAAATAGCATGTTTGGTCGTTCAGTCTGATGCAATGTCCAGCCATTTTATGGTCGCTCACTCGCAACCATGGGAAAACAAGTCAATGTAAGTTTTTGTTTTAACAATGCATTTTGCTTTCTCAGATGAGAAGGTTCTTGGCATACTCGGACTGAAGCACTAAGGTATAAGAGGACCAGAATGCTCCAACAAGGCATATCGGACTCTGATAATTTCATGGCAATCAGTGTTCTGATTGCTGAAATTAAGGGCAATCATCAACATATCAATCGGTCATGGAAGCATATAGTTGCAAACCATCCGCTACTGTTGATATACAGAAGGAAATGTTTACAGATGAAGTACAATCAACGAGCAAAAGCATAGGACAAAAGACAAGCAGTCAAAACTGTTACTCTTACATAAATCTGCAGGAAGTGCAAAAAAATCTTAATGTTGCTTCGAGTAAAGGAAAAGGAAAGATTACGCAAGAAATTATCCGTACAACACCAACTTGCACCCTCTTTGTCAATGTACATGTCTTCATTGTTCAAAACTTCGGAGTCCCTTCAGGATTACAGTAATTGTAGCACTCCAGCTCAATTCTCGAATATGTACCAACCATGAATATAATGAATGCTGAGTAATCCAAGAACAGTGTCAACTATTCTCTTTTACATTGCTGTCATTTTCCTTGATCTAGTCATCTCTAAGGATGCAGCGTCTATTCCTCACTAACCTTATTCACGCAACAGCAGCATAAGATCTTTCGAGTCTTTCTAGCCTACCAGAATCTACAGCTCTGTCCGCCTCTGATGTTATTTATTGTTCTTCTCCTGGATCATAACTCTGGACTATGCTGTCCTGAAACTTCTGAAGTGCATCATCTGCTGTTATATCTTGCACAAACTTGTACAGATCCTGTAATTTTCCTCCACACTGGGTATCAGGCACCAACTTTTCTCTCAACCTGTCCAAAAGGCCAGCTAATGCACTGTTGAAGGGAAATATACAGAAATGATTTAATGAATGGGGATGTGAGAATGGAATGCAAGCTACCTAGACCTAATGTTATAAAGTCGTGCTTTACCTGGTCATCCCCCGAACATGAACCCACTTGTAACCAGGTTGCACAGATTGCCTAAACCCATTATTGAAGCATTCTTGGGCTGAATCCTTTTGCCCTTCTGTTATACCATCCCTGTAGCCCATCTTTTAAAAAAAGTGAAAGCTACAAACTTTTAGAAATATTTGATACCAATGCAAAATTCTGATTAACTAGTGTAGTATAGAACTGTAAATTATCTATAGTACTTTGTGAAACTGATTCTGCCTGTGGGATCATTCTCTATCTAAGGTGGATTCATGACTTGGACCATCAGAAGCATCATCCCATACATCAATTGATGAACCATGTGGAGGTGACCACATGTGAGTGATGAGTAATTGACAGTTGTTTAGGTCAGTCGAGTTTGGTTTGGGTGGTTCGGACCCTGACGTTGCATGGTGCAACGGGCTCGGTCGGACTGTGGTCAAACTTGGTCATATGGGATTAGGACGCTGATTCTTTGATTTGACAGGTTTGGACTTCGTCATGGTAAGTATGATGTTGATTATGCTTTCATGTATCGAGCGGTGCTATTTGACGTGTTTTCTTGTCTGTGTGACTGCAGGACATCGGGTGGAGTCGTGGCGAGACACGTGGACCGGACTAGGCGCGGTGGCGCCGAGGTCGAAGCGGTCGGGATGTGTCGAAGACACGAGACTCGAGGTGGTTGCGAGGCGTGCGAGGCAAGGAGCGCGGAAGCTTCCCGGAAGGTGCAGGAGGGGCGAATCGGGAAATTCGCGAGGCTGCACAAGCGGGAGAGGGCGCCGTTGGATTTAGCAGGCGTAACGGGCGAGACCCCAGTTAGCCAAGGCTATAAATAGGATTGAGGGCTGCATGCCCACTTGAGCATTTTTGGAGGAATTAGGGTTTGCTAGTCAAAAGAGGCTTTGGGAGGTTGTTTCTCCTTTGCTCTTTAGTGGGTGAGAAGTGGGTGAGGTTACAGGTGCTGTCCCCACGTGCATTTTCCCCGTGTTGTGTCTCCGGGAAAAACATGTAGAGAGGAGAGAGTTCTTGATCCTTTCCAAGCATGTATGATTGAGAGATGGGAAGTAGAGAGGGTGTGAGTTGATTCTCTATTGTAATCATGTATCTCTCTTCCTCTTTATCAATATGAGTTGATTTTGGTTGGAATGGAAATCTGAAAGTCTTCCTCGTGCTCTGTTTGTTCTTCCTTGCTTCATTTGTTGGATTTGTGAGTTTTGCCTTATAAGTTGTTTCTTGTAAGTGAGGTGTAAAATGGGTTGCTATGACATGGGAGATGCTCAAAAGCCATTTGGCTAGTTGACTCTCAGAGCAAACCATTTTTGATTTCAGTTTTTCATTCTTGGCATCCTCTGTTCTTATTTGTTCATTCTAGGGTTTTTGCCAAATCTTGATTCCTTTGAGGAGATGGTCTAATCTTTGGACTGAGAATCCTTGATGCTATTGATAACATACCTGCAGAATCTTATTAGCAAAGGATTTGAGAACTTGAGGTAATTTGAGTTCTTGTGTGCTCCTTTCTGTAAATGTTCAGAGTTTGAAATTTCTAGGGTTTTGGAGCTTTTTGAGTTTCCCTTCCTGATTTAGTCTGAAAGTTGGCAAGTAAAGTCCAGTGGCTATTCTCTTGCTATACTTGAAACCTCAGTACCAAAGGTTCAACATTCTCATGGGGATTTGAGTTTTCATTGGAGCTTCAGAGATTTCAAAGCTTGAGCCAATTCTGAAATTTCAAGTCATAGGTTGGAGTTAATTATTATTCTAAGCTTCTCTGGTTATTATAGTGGTATCCTAACATTTCTGGGCAAAGAAGCTTAGAAGATTATCTCAATATAGATTGTAGCCTGGAGTTTACAAGTTGTATTCTGAAAATTCAGGGTTTCAGAGGGCATTCGGTAGTTGTGAGCGAGATTCTATTCAAAGCTTGTCTCAAATTTTCAGATTTCTTGTATGTGCTCTCATTGCCCATCCAGATTTTACAAGTTGTCTTTTGGGTCGGTTTTAGCCAATAGTATGTGATCACTAGTCGTTGATCTTGTTTGCCGTTTCTTGCATAAAGCTCCTTCGAGAAGTGCTCTAGCGGACAGACGATGGATGTTACTTTTGAGCATTGCTTTTGAGTTTTTCTTAAAGTAGCAATTAAAGCATGTCTCTTTTGCTCTCAGCAAGTGCAGTAGGAGGTTACGCCAGCTAGCAATCGATTCATTCTCTCTTTGGCCAAATACACATGGACATGTTTTCTTTTGCTGATCTTTGACTATTTTGCATGCAGATCAAACAGCAATATTTTCAGTTGAAATTTTCTTGGATGATCTCTGATTTATGCTGAATTTTTGGTGCCACATGCGTTCCAAATTTCAGCAGAATTAATTTAAGTTTTCGTGAGTTGCGTTGTTTTGCATCTTTTGAAAAATCGGTGTTCGTTTTCTGGGCGATTTTAAGCGGCGACATTCACCCCCTCTGCCGCCATTTCGGTCCAACAATTGGTATCGAGCCGGTTAGCTCTAATTCATAGATCTTAACCGGTCTCAAGAGCCATGGCGACGGACAAGTACTCGACCAAGCGCGCGTGTTCGATGGCATTGATTACCCTTCGGAAGAGCCGAATGGAGACATACATCCGAGCCCGGGGTATGCCATCCGCGGAAGGTCAAAATGCGATTCGTTGTTCTGCCGATGAGAACATCAATGCCGGAACATGGCGATGTTGAGGCGAATGCAAAGGCAAGGAACATCATCATCCAGGTTGAGTCGTAGCGAGTTTGACCAGTATATCTCACCTGCCGTCCGCCTCGACATCCGGGTGACCCTCGGCGCATACCATGAGGGCACCACCGGATCAAGACGGTTCGGCAGACCGGTTCAAGCGCGAATACAACAAATTCGAGATGCTTCTTTGGTGAGTCCTCGACGAGTGCTTTTCGCGATTTCACAAAATCTTGAGCAACCTCCGGCGGTCGGTCTCACATACCCGACTCGGACAATGCTCGTCGATGCTCGCGGCACTCGATCTGCGTGTGTGGGAGATGAAAGTGACCACCATCAAAGACACGACAGACCTCTCGACCACGACTCTTGACGCTGTACTCACGCCTCAAGACTCACGAGATTGACGTTGTCTCGTCGGTCGAAATCACGATCGATGGCTTTGGTCACCGATCCCGTTACGCTTCGGTCTCTCTTCGATTCTTCTTGCGGTTTTCCTCGCCGCTCTCGTGACATAACGATGATCGGTTAGAGCGACTTATGCGGATGATCACCGCCCTCCTAGCCGAAGGTTTCACATGCCTACAAGGGTAGGAGAGACGAGAAGAGAGGAGGACCCGTGATTTGCTTTGAGTGTGGTGGCCCCAACCACATTCGGCAACCGCCCCAAGCCGGAGAAGGGCAAGAACGACTACGGCGGTTCGAGCAAGATCGACTACACCGACAAGAACGCAACAAGAAGCCTCCGGCTCGACGCGGGAAAGAAGAAGTTCCGCAACCGGGAAGGCCAAGAAGCTCTTCCACCGCGTCCTCACCGCCTTCGACGACCTCGACCTCGGCGAGGTGGAGGGATGGAGCGGCGACGACGGACGGTGACCAAGAGCCCAAGGATGGCGGCAACGACTTCTCGGCATGTGCTTCATGGCCTCGAGGCGAACTCGACAATGAGCTGTACTCAGACTTCGGATGAGGTACTCCTTCTTATGACCAGCTAAATGATGCTTTTCTTAAGCTAGGTGGATTTCATGCTAGAGCTAGGTCTAGGTGTGCCGAGTTAGAGAAGGAAGTAGATAGACTGTCACGGGAGATTACTTCACTTACATCTGCTCCCTCCCGTGACGACTGTGATACATGCTATGCCTTGCTTGATGACATGGAGAAATTAAGGACCTCTCATGATAGTGTGTCCTCAGAGCTTGATATTGTTAAGGTGGAGAATGTTAGTGCGCTTGTTTGAGTTAGAGTTGAGTAGGATGGTCATACCCTACTTACTACTGATGAGACTACTTCTCCCACCTCATGTGAGGATAAGGACATTGCTGCTAGAGGACCTTATGCCATGCTCCTTGATCTGCCCGAGTCTTGTGAAAATTGCAATAACTTGAAGATGAACCTAAAGCAGGCAGATCACAAGATTGCTGAGTTGAGTGCTTCTTTACTTGAGCCTATTGATTCATGTTTGAATTGTCCAAAGTTAAGCTGCTGAACTTGAATCGTCTCAAAACAGTTTCAAGAAATGATTGACAACAACAAGAAAATAGCTCGATGCGACTAAGGATCCTGTTAGTTCACCATGCATTAGTTGTGATAAACTAAAACTTGAACTCGTTGCTTTGAATGACAAATGTGTGAAGCTAACTAAGGACTTACTAGAGAAGCCACAATCTGGTTGTGATGTGATTGATGGTGTGGGAGAAACCCCAAGGTAAGGATGAGGCGCTTAGAGACGCGAACCAACTCGCTAGTAGTAGGACTGTCCCTCGTAGTCGGTGTGCGTGCACAAGCCATTCTTTCCTCTACTGTTGGTTCTTCTTCTGCTCCCTTACCACTGCTGTTCCTCTTCTCCTGCTCTTCTTGCACCTCTCTTTCGGGAATGTCAAGATCTTATGAACACTCTCGAGAGATTTGTAGGAGGCAAGAAGAAGCTTAATCTTATTCTAGACCAGGTCCAAGATTTGCAGATTTAATCGTGGTCTAGGATATGACTATTATGAGGATATGAGGAAGCATCCACTGCCGTGCTCGGACCCATAGCACCAGTGTGATCGAGACCGAGCCCGGGACCGAGAAAGTCCAATTTAAGTCGGCGGGCTATGTCAGGGATTTCTAACAGCAAGGTGATTGCACTGCTGCTCGGCCTCTCGAAGCGGCTCGACCGTGCTACTTCTACCTCTCGGAGGATGAAGTATCACCGCACCTTCGTCGGAAGGATGGACACGGTTGTCGATGCTTGGCGCGCCAAGATCGCGCGTAGAGACCGTGTTGAGTCTTCTAGGCGTATTCGTGGTCAGCCCAGATCACGAGTGCACCTAGGACCGCACGAGGTCTAGGTTTCTTGCTGTTGATGGGTTTGGGCAGCATCGAGGACTTGGTTTTTCTGAGTCTTCTGTTTTTCGTCCTCATGCTGCTCCTGCTCATGACTTCCGCCGTCCTGAGGGTACATCTCGTTTCCCCCGTCGAGACAGTTACCCGCGGCGTGTTCAGCGTGTTGCGGTGTTCGACTCGCTCTCCGTGCGATCGGACCCGCGCGGCTTCAGTCTCGCTCACAGACTTTCTGCTGTGAGTGACAGAGAGCGTAGGGTAGATAGAGGTCAGTCGTGCTTGACTACTTCATCTGCTCGACGTGTTGTTCAGTATTGGGTGCCAAAATCACTCTTGATTTACCCGATCGAGACTTTACTCTCTGTTTGACTCAGGTTCGCCGGGCAGGGAAGGGAAAGGTTTGGCTTGTAGACTCCGGGTGTTCACGACACATGACCGGAGACTCCCGTTGGTTTTCTTCCCTTGCCCGTGCTCCAGGTGATGAGACGATCACCTTCGGAGATGCTTCATCTGGGCGCGTCATCGCCAAAGGTACAGCGCGTGTAACTCTTTCATTTTGAAAGATGTAGCCTTGGTTAGTAAGCTGCGGTACAATTTGCTTTCAGTTTCTCGACCACCGATGGCGACTTTGAGGTGAGCTTTAAGAAAAACAATTGCAAAATTCTTGATTCTTCGGGTAGTCTGGTTTGCGGGATTTCTCGTTTTGGGAGGATCTTTCGTGCTGATTTTTCTGAGTCTTCTGGTGATCCTCTCAGGTGTTTAGTTGCTTCTGAGTCCCGCGACCTTTCGTTCTGGCATAGGAGACTTGGTCATATTGGATTTGACCATTTGACCCGAGTTAGCGGCCACGACCTCATTCGTGGTCTGCCGAAGCTCAAAATGGTCAAAGATCTTGTTTGCGCTCCATGCCGGCACGGCAAGATGGTAGCCGCTTCACATCCTCCGGTCACTGTGACTATGACCGATGCACCGGGACAGCTGCTACACATGGATACAGTGGGACCAGCTCGAGTGCAGTCAGCAGGAGGGAAGTGGTATGTCCTTGTCGTGGTCGATGACTTCTCGAGGTATTCTTGGGTGTTTTTCTTAGCCTCGAAGGATGAGACGTTTTCGCATTTCCGAGGTCTTTTCAGTAGGCTTTCTGTTGAACTCCCAGGTGCCTTACGAGCGATCCGCGATGACAATGGCACGGAGTTCAAGAATTCCTACTTTGAGAGTTTCGTGGTGAGACAGTGTAGAGCACCGCCTTCTCTTCTCCGCACGTCCCACAATGAGAATGGCGTCGTGGAGAGGAAGAACCGCACCTTGGTCGAGATGGCCGGGACGATGCTCGATGAGTACTCTACACCTAGGAAGTTTTGGGCTGAGGCTATTGCGCCGCGTGCCATGTTTGAATCGAGTTTTCTTGGGCACACTTGCACCGCACTTCTTATGAGTTGAGATACGCGAAAGCCCGGCGTCTCATTTTCGTGTGTTTGGTTGCAAATGCTTTATTCAAGTCCGGAACCTAGATAAGTTCGAGTCACGTTCTTGTGATGGGATCTTTCTAGGTTACTCGCCTTCTTCGCGGGCTTATAGGTGCAGAATCTGCGAGTCTAGCAAAATGGTAGAGACTCGTGAGGTGACCTTTGACGAGGCGGTCAGGGACTAGGCACGATATCTCGAGTTCTTTAGAGCGATCCGAGACCATCTTCGTGGATGACGAGGACGATGGAGATGACGGTTGTCTACCCGATCCAGTCCTTATCCACCCCTTGAGGTGCCGTCTTCCACCGCACCCCTGTGATCACCCATACCTTCGCTTCCTCTCGGAGCTAGTGGCTCTGTTCCTACCTCATCGACTCACGAGGTAGAGGCCACTTCTTCATCTCATCCTGGACCTCCCGACATATCCGAAAAGGCATCCTTCGAGCGGATGATTGGAGACTGTTCGAGCGTGTTACCCGCTCAAAATCGCTTATCTCAATTCTGTCTCCACTCGCTTTCATTGCCTCCTTTGAGCCCAAGGATATTTCTCATGCTCTTTCCGATGAGTCTTGGGTCAATGCCATGCATGAGGAGTTAGAAAATTTCGAGAGGAACAAGGTGCAGTCGCTTGTCGAGCCCCGCGAGGTCACAATATTATTGGGACTAAGTGGGTGTTCAAGAACAAGCGAGCGAGGATGGAGTGGTTATTGAAACAAGGCTAGACCGGTAGCTCGGGGTTTTCCGGTTGAGGGTCTAGACTTCGAGGAGACCTTGCCCCTCGTAGCTCGACTTGAGGCCATTAGAATCCCGCTTACCTTTGCGACTTCTAAGGGTTTCAAGCTCTACCGATGGACGTTAAGAGTGCCTTCCTTAATGGAGTCATTGAGGAAGAAGTTTACGTTAGACGACCTCCGTGTTTGAGAACCCCAAATACCCACACCATGTCTTCAAGCTTTCCAAAGCGTTGTATGGACTTAAGCAGGCCCCCAGAGCTTGGTATGAGAGGCTTAAGTCCTACTTGTTGAGTCATGGGTTTGACATGGGTAAAGTAGACAAGACCTTGTTCATCCGCCGTCATGGCAATGACCTTCTGCTCGTCCAAATCTATGTCGATGACATCATCTTTGGCGGCTCTTCCCATGCTCTGGTTTCACAGTTCTCGGATGTCATGAGCACCGAGTTTGAGATGAGCATGATGGGTGAGTTGACATTCTTTCTTGGCTTCCAAATCAAGCAGACTCGGGAGGGTACTTTCTTGCATCAAGGCAAGTACACTCGTGACCTCCTGAGACGCTTCGACATGAGTGATGGTAAGCCTGTGTCGACTCCCATGGCTTCTACATCCTATCTTGACCCAGATGAGGATGGCGAGCCAGTTGATCAGAAAGAGTATCGCAGCATGATTGGCTCCCTCTTGTACCTCACTGCCTCGAGACCAGACATACATTTTTACGTGTGTGCATGCGCTCGTTTCGAGCTTCTCTCGCGTTTCTCACCGCCAGGCGGTGAAGCGCATCTTCCGGTACCTGCGAGCTACCATTGACTATGGTATCTGGTACTCTTCATCATCCTGCCTTTCCTTGAGAGCTTTCTCGGATGCGACCCGGGTCGTAGGATAGATAGGAAGAGCACTTCGCACTGCCAATTTATTGGCACTTCTCTTGTTTCTGGTCTTCAAGGAAGCAATCCGGTGTTACCAGATCCACCGCAGAGGCGAGTACGTAGCTGCCGCCGATTCTTTGCAGCGGAGTGCTGGATGGTCTCGACCTGCGAGACTTTGGGTTAGTTATCGGCGATGTTCCACTCTTTTGTGATAACACTTCTGCGATTAACATTGCTAAGAACCCGGTCGAAGACTCCGGACCAAGCACATTGACATTCGCTTCCATTTCCTTAGAGACCATGTAGAGAAGGGCGATATAGTGCTCCAATTTGTGGAGAGTGACCACGGTTGGTGACATCTTCACCAAGCCTTTGGGCGATTCGAGGTTTTCACTCTGCGGGAGAGCTTGGGGTGGTTTGTCCTTACGGTGTAGTGAGGGGAGCTTGGGCTTTCTTGCTTTATTATATTGATTATGCTTCTGTCTCATTCTGTCTCTTTGCATTTGGGTGCATTGGGTTTAATCCTTCTAGCATAGGTTAGAGTGCTTCTCTTGCCTAGTTGCTTAGACGTCCTACTCTTATCTTGTGCTTCCAGGATGCTTCTTATTAGCTGCTTCTTATCTCACTAGATTGAGCTCACTCACTTCTTGTAGGTTCTAGCGAGGGTTGGGCCACCCTCGGGTAGGCAGTGCGTGTTTGCTCTCTAGTGTGTGTTTTACGGTCAAGCTAATAGTCCCGAATCACATGGGGTAGATGAGAGTCGATCGAGCCATAGTATCTTCTATATCTTATCTATGCTTTAAGGACTACCCGTTTGGATTTTCTTTGCCAGCTTCTCGAATTTAATGTTTTGGTTCAGGGGGAGTTCATTTGGGAGCTTCTGGAGCTTAATATTGACTTAACTCAACTTAAACTAAAAGTTGCATCTAATGTTGAGGGGAACGGTCTTTCGTGCATTTTCAGATTCTAGCATTATAATCAATCTGCATTGAGCCTTGATTATTATCCGTTATGACATGCTTTAGTGCTTTACACCTTGCCATGACTTGTGCTTAGCTTGCTAAATTTATCATGACTTCATATGTGTAGACTAGCGTTTGCCATGATAAGTTAAGTAAAATTGATCAACTTAAATTAAACTTGTCATGCTAGCATTTGAGTTTAGTCTTTCTTGAGCTATCCTTTTATGATTCATGCCATGTCAAATAGGCTGAGTAGAGCGTTGAATCTATATTGAGCCTTAGTTTGAGTTGTTTTAGTCTCCTGATGATACATGAGTTAGTACAATGTGTTAAAAAGCAAAAAGATCTCTTTTGTGCGAAAAAACTGATCTCACCAATTCTTTCCTATGAGACGGCTTGCCATTGCACTTGGCATGAACTTAGGGGGAGTTTTGGATGACCTAGACTATCTTCTTAAGCTTCTTGCTTGGAGTAGTCGCATAAGGCTTGAGATCTAGCACATAAACAAAAAATTGGGTTGAAAACAACCATTTGCTTTCAAAAGATAATGTTTAATGTGCTCAATTTGCTTATTCTACAATCAGAACCAAGTACTTTAACCAATGTTTCAATCTTGAGCTTATAGCACTCTATTTGGACTCAATGTTAGCTTCTTTGTTCCGCTTAGCTTATTGACATGGCCTGCATCATTCTTGGATGTCTCTAGCTAGACTTTACTCATTGATGACGTGACTTGCTCACAAAATGCATTACATTTCAGATTGTCATCTATGTGCTCTAGCTGGCTTATATATATGTTGTCATGATCTAGATAGCGTTTTATTGAGTTATGGCTTGGTGTATTACATGATGGTCATTATGGATAATTCTCATGGCTCTAAATACTTAAATAAACAAACTTCAGCCATATTCATCCATTGACATGTCATATTCTCTCTATTGCATCTTGATGTGTTTATTGCCAAAAGGGGGAGAATAGAGAAGAAAAAGTCTGTTGGGATCATTTTAGAGCTTTGGAGATCAATTTGCTCTTTCAGTTGTTGCTCTAGTGGTTCCTTCTGTCGACATGGTCATAAGCTTCATTCCCTTCTTTGGACCATGTTGGATTCTTCAAACTCAAACTCAACTTTGCGCTTTTTCGAGTTTGTCAATATACTCATCAAGGGGGAGATTGATGAACCATGTGGAGGTGACCACATGTGAGTGATGAGTAATTGACGATTGTTTAGGTCGATCGAGTTTGGTTTGGGTGGTTCGGACCACGACGTTGCATGGTGCAACGGGCTCCGATCGGATGTGGTCAAACTTGGTCATATGGGATTAGGACGCGATTCTTTGATTTGACAGGTTTGGACTTCGTCATGGTAAGTATGATGTTGATTATGCTTTCATGTATCGAGCGGTGCTATTTGACGTGTTTTCTTGTCTGTGTGACTGCAGGACATCGGGTGGAGTCGTGGCGAGACACGTGGACCGGACTAGCGCAGTGGCGCCGAGTCGAACGGTCGGGATGTGTCAAGACGCAGCGTGGGCTCGAGGTGGTTGCGAGGCGTGCGAGGCAAGGAGCGCGGAAGCTTCCCGGAAGGTGCAGGAGGGGCGAATCGGGAAATTCGCGAGGCTGCACAAGCGGGAGAGGGCGCCGTTGGATTTAGCAGGCGTAACGGGGCGGAGACCCGTTAGCCAAGGCTATAAATAGGATTGAGGGGCTGCATGCCCACTTGAGCATTTTTTTGGAGGGAATTAGGGTTTGCTAGTCAAAAGAGGCTTTGGGAGGTTGTTTCTCCTTTGCTCTTTAGTGGGTGAGAAGTGGGTGAGGTTACAGGTGCTGTCCCCTCGTGCATTTTCCTGTGTTGTGTCTCGGGAAAAACATGTAGAGAGGGAGAGAGTTCTTGATCCTTTCCAAGCATGTATGATTGAGAGATGGGAAGTAGAGAGGGTGTGAGTTGATTCTCTATTGTAATCATGTATCTCTCTTCCTCTTTATCAATATGAGTTGATTTTGGTTGGAATGGAAATCTGAAAGTCTTCCTCGTGCTCGTCGTTCTTCCTTGCTTCATTTGTTGGATTTGTGAGTTTTGCCTTATAAGTTGTTTCTTGTAAGTGAGGTGTAAAATGGGTTGCTATGACATGGGAGATGCTCAAAAGCCATTTGGCTAGTTGACTCTCAGAGCAAACCATTTTTGATTTCAGTTTTTCATTCTTGGCATCCTCTGTTCTTATTTGTTCATTCTAGGGTTTTTGCCAAATCTTGATTCCTTTGAGGAGATGGTCTAATCTTTGGGTGAGAATCCTTGATGCTATTGATAACATACCTGCAGAATCTTATTAGCAAAGGATTTGAGAACTTGAGGTAATTTGAGTTCTTGTGTGCTCCTTTCTCAGAAATGTTCGAGTTTGAAATTTCTAGGGTTTTGGAGCTTTTGAGTTTCCTTCCTGATTTAGTCCAAAGTTGGCAAGTAAAGTCCAGTGGCTATTCTCTTGCTATACTTGAAACCTCGTACCAAAGGTTCAACATTCTCATGGGGATTTGAGTTTTCATTGGAGCTTTCAGAGATTTCAAAGCTTGAGCCAATTCTGAAATTTCAAGTCATAGGTTGAGTTAATTATTATTCTAAGCTTCTCGGTTATTATAGTGGTATCCTAACATTTCGGGCAAAGAAGCTTAGAAGATTATCTCAATATAGATTGTAGCCTGAGTTTACAAGTTGTATTCTGAAAATTCAGGGTTTCGAGGGCATTCGGTAGTTGTGAGCAGGATTCTATTCAAAGCTTGTCTCAAATTTTCAGATTTCTTGTATGTGCTCTCGTCGCCCATCCAGATTTTACAAGTTGTCTTTTGGGTCAGTTTTCGGCCAATAGTATGTGATCACTAGCTGTTGATCTTGTTTGCCGTTTACTGCATAAAGCTCCTTGCCGAGAAGTGCTCTAGCGGACAGACAGTGGATGTTACTTTTGAGCATTGCTTTTTGAGTTTTTCTTAAAGTAGCAATTAAAGCATGTCTCTTTTGCTCTCAGCAAGTGCAGTAGGAGGTTACGGCCAGCTAGCAATCGATTCATTCTCTCTTTGGCCAAATACACATGGACATGTTTTCTTTTGCTGATCTTTGACTATTTTGCATGCAGATCAAACAGCAATATTTTCAGTTGAAATTTTTACTGGATGATCTCTGATTTATGCTGAATTTTTTTTGGTGCCACATGCGTTCCAAATTTCAGCAGAATTAATTTTAAGTTTTCTGTGAGTTGCGTTGTTTTGCATCTTTTGAAAAATCAGTGTTCGTTTTCTCGGGGGCGATTTTAAGCGAGCGACATTCACCCCCCTCTGTCGCCATTTCGGTCCAACAATAATCTTGTTTAGAAGTCGTGTGCAAAGTTTGGTCGTGATCGAAGTTGATCTGTAACCGTAGTCTAAAGTCGAAGTCGAGTCGTAATCGAAGTCGGAGTCGGGTTGTAATCGTAGTCGTAACCCGAGCTGGAGTCGTAGAGCCGGGTATAAAAGGGGAGGAGTCATGTAATCAGATTGCTGCGAGAAGAAAAGAAGAGAAAAGAAAAACCTTGAGTATCAACTTCATTGTGTGATCTCGCAGACGTGGTTAAAATCAGCTTACGACCACGGCAAACGTGGTCAGAAGGACTTTCGGCCACGGCAAAAATACCCGTAGACGTGGTCGGAAGGCATCATGATCACGGCAAAGAATTCGTAGACGTGGTCAGAAGGCGTTCGACCACGGCAAAGAAAGTTTGAATATGGTCGGAAGACGTTCGGCCACAACAAAGCAAATTTGAACATGGTTGGAAGGTGTTCGACCACGTTGTGAAGTTGAACATGATCGGAAGGCTTCAACCACGTTGTGAAGTTGAACGTGGTCGGGAGAGGCTTCGACCATGTTGTGAAGACGCTGAACGTGGTCGGTAGAGGCTTCAACCACGTTGTGAGGACCCGGAAGGAGCTTCGACCACGCTAAGAAGCTTTGAACGTGGTCGGAAGGGACTCCGACCACGTTGTGAGGAAGTGATCGTAGTCGAAAGGGTGTTTCGACCACGGTGAACAGTGATCGGTAGAATCACTGCGTGGTCGTGGGGAGCTGTGACTATGGGAATTCGAGCGAGATCGAAGGAAGGGCAGCGCAGCGGTAGACAAGCGTGGTTGAAACTTCAGCAGAAGCTTCTGACTACGAAGTCCGAGCGATCGGAGGGATTGCAACGCGTCGAAAAAGACTGTTGTTTTGAGTGGTCGAAGAAAGCAGCGGGAGGCGACTCGTAGCGGTCAAAAGGTTTTGGAGCAAGATCCATGGACACGAAGATTGCAACAAGCAACACCACTACTACTGTTGTTTTCTGGAAGCAAAATTGTCAGGAGAAAGTATTCGCAGGCAGTGGGACTACTGTATTTTCAAATACAATAAAAATGCTCTTTGCTAGGTTGAAGATTCCATGGACACGAGATGATACTTTCATACGAAATAACATCTTCATAATCTGCTCATATTTTTTTTCCATGTCACATGTATATGCGCGAGCATAATTTTTGCTTTGCGTTACATCATGGAGAAGAACATGTCAACCGTTTTAACAGACAATGCACTTGTGAAGGGCTGTTTGTGATGCATTTCATCTGAAGCAACTAAAAAGGATATGAACAGGCACATCAATGCTCCGCAACTGCTAAGTCAGACATGTTATAAATATTGTGTGTACTTATGAAGCCCAATAAACAGTATATATATAAAGAGTACAAGGAAATATGCCCTAGACATATAAGAAAATACAAAAAATTCCTATTCTAACACCTCTCTCAAACTCATAGTGGATCATACATATTGAGTTTGGAGAGAAAATATAAATATTGCACCTTAGTCTGTAGCTTCGTGAAGAAATCAGCAATCCATAACTCTAAGGGCATAAATTGTAAAGCAAGCACTTCCTCCTGCATATGTGAGCGAATGTATGAAGCATCCATACTAATGTGCTTAGTGAGCTCATGCTTTACTAGGTCACAAGCAATATTGATAGCACCTGTATTGTCAGACAAAAGAGTCGTAGATCCCATCACAGGCACTCTAAATTCTGCAAGTAGCCATCTCAACCAAGCAATATTGGGTGATTCCAATAGCGAAGCATAAATAGATTTGGAATGGTTTTGGAAATGTGGAAGTCTGTTAAAGTTTGGAAAACCCCCCAAATTCCTTAAAAAGTTTATGATTTGATATTTTATGTTTAAAAGCAAAGTGTTTACAAACAAAATTACATCCACATAAAATAATGAACTGTTCTACCCCGTTCCATGGCAACCACTTGCATATAGTTAAATAGTATTTCCCGTATGACTTATTGAGTACGGTTGATTGTACTCATACTTGCTAAAATCATAAATAGAGAATGCTTGTCAAGAAAATGAAAGAGTTTATCAAGATGACGCCAAACTCTACGACGTAGACGCCGTCTGGTGTCAGGGTTTATTTTACACTTAGGCCTGCTTGTGGAGTTTCTTTTGTAATATAACTTTGGGTTGTGTGCCCATTTATGTAAAACTTGACTGCTAAGTCTTAATTTTGTAATAAAGTTTGATCTTTATGCTTAAACTTGTTTTGGCAATGATGTACACTCATCTACAGTACTCACATCTGAGCAATCCTAGGCAGTTGCGAGGATAACCTAACTTCCTCAGAAATGGCGGTGTTACATACCAATCTAGTGCTAATCTGCCTCCATCTTCAATCTCCTCCTAACGTGGCCTAAGCCAGAGAAGAGGAGGCACATGACGTGTTCATAATGTAGCAACCTGCCCTGTGAGGGTGTGGTGCCAGAGTTGTTAGAAGCGACGGTCTAGGTTAATACTATAGCTTTGTGATGCAACATTAAAACATATAGTTTTATTAGGTTTAAGTTTCTTGATAGTCTGTACAACAAACATGTAATTGTGTGTAATTTACTCAAATAGTTTAGTTCTACTTTTTTAAGAGTACGATATGGGCACACGCTTAAAACACAACACCCCCATACATGGTGGGAATTTCTATTTATTAGTTTATTACTAGTTACATGTCCGTGCATTGCGACGGATAAAAATAATCTAATCATTCCAACATGGAGAGCCACCATGACCAGACTCGGCCAACACATGCCCTCGGCTCCACCATGGCACCCAGCGAAGCTCCTCTGTAACTCACGTCACATCTTTTATCGTCTTAGTTGGCTTGCACCACATCATTACTCTAGCACCATGTCAAAATTTTAAACCCATTGGGTTAGCTATAATAGGTAATGTTATTATCACCTCTTAGTTTAAATGTTGATCATTTAAAAAATAAAAACTATGCCTAGGACATCATGCAAAAACAACAAATATATTGTGTTACAAAATAGTTTACCATTCCAAAATAATTTCAGTAAACCATGTCCATTCAAATAGCTATACATATACACTACTTGAATTTAAAAACATGAATGTAAATGCACATAATACCTTATGTAGATCATACACACAAACAAGCCAATAGTATTGAGATACTGACAACGATAGGATCAAATGCTATGTCATCAAACTTGGTTCTTCAATTGTGCTCATGATATTTGATTTTAATATAGTTCTTTGTAATTTTCTAGATAGCCTCAAATCAAAGGTGGACCATGGTACCCAAAGCTAACCTAATGGAGACAGAACTGATCACTAAATCAACTTAAAATTGTGTATTTCACTCGAATTAAATCTGCAAACCCACAATAAGCAATCTAATTGATGAAACCTCAACCATTGCAACAACCTACAAAGCAGCAAAATACACCAATCTAATTAGTTGAAACGATAGATGTAAATGAAAGAAACAATTATGAGAATTTTGATAGTGAAAAGTACTTGGTACAAGTGCTTCGGATCCATTGTGTTCTTGATCATGGGGTCAATTATGGTAGGGAGCTTCAATCTATCAGCTAGCTGAGGCATGGCCTGCATTTGATTATAATATGCCAGATGTCAATGGGTTAGGCAAATGCAACCTAGCTGCTTGGATTCAGGCGATGAAAACTGAAATTATTCTAATCATACTGCCAGAATGAATTGCTCCATTGTTTAGTTGAATTGATTATAATGATTAAAAATGTCAAGTATCAGAATATTATGTACCCATGTAACAATTGATTGACATTGAGATAGTATAGATATGTTTAATGATATACACAATATGTACTATATATAGATGAAAGTGTAAAGTGTAAACTATATAATGCAAGTTATGATTTATTATTCTTCATACAATGAATAACTTATTATATAGATAAATATATTATTTTTAGTTAATTTAAATATAAATTATGTATTGTTATTGTTGTGTAGTAATTCATATGTGGACACTTTTCTAAACTAGGCTAGTAAAACCCAAAGGCCTTCAACATAATTTAGCCACATGTTATTTATTTGGACGATTCTATCTATTAAACATTCGGTCCATAATTATGGACCGAACTCTAAATTTGTGAACTTTCCCACCCTAAATGAATTTATCTTTTGTTGCTTGAATTTGTGAACTTTCTCAAAGCGGAAGTCTTCAATACATAACTATAGAACTCGTATTTGATAGGTAGCAAACACCATTTTATTTAGCTTTAAACATAGACCTCCTTGCCCTATAAATATGGAGTTAGGGGCTGGCAATTTGTACATCTATATTTGAGACATCAATAAAAGAGGATGAGATAATTTGCTCAGTGCCATCGCAAAGAATGGCGACTTAGAAAATACCATTGCGAAGAAGTGACGCTGCAAAATACCATCGCAAAGGTAAAAATACGCAAAATGCCATTGCCATGACTTTTCCATCTGTGCTAGAGCGAATTGACCATTTTGCCCTCATTCCTCCTCCTTTTCTTCCTTTTTTTTCCTTTTGTAATGTCCGGTCTATAGTTATGTATCCTCAGCATCTTTCCCATGGACCATGCCCTCGAAAGCATCCTTCTCAGATTGAATCATGTCCACCTTCATCTTCGGTCCCTCCAATTCCCACCTCAAGCCAGTCTTGCTCGCCTCAAATGTCGCCGCAACTACCTCCTTTATCTTCACCATCTTGTCAATCTCAATCCAAAGCTCATTAGCCTTAGGGCATCCACAACGCTCCATGCTGACTGGTAGCCCCAAATCTCCATGTCAGACCCGAAGTGCCAGCTCGGTCGAGCTAGGTGCTTGCAGGTTGTCAGAATAGCTTGCAAAGGGAGTGGCAACCTCCCTGACAATGTTGCAAATAGCCGAGCTCAAGCACCGCATTGTGGCGAGCTGTTGGCTTGTGCACGCGTTCTCGATGGGACCACACGTGCGCGCTCGACCAAGTCAGGGGTTTATGTGCACATATTTTTTTCTTGTCCTAAGGTTTCATATGTAAAGTTTAGGTCTTCAATTTAAATTACAATAACACAGGTGCCTCTAAGGAAAAAAAGGATCTAAACTGTAAATAGTTGAAACCACCACTTAAGACTATATATATTATGAAAGAATAAAATTTTATATGATAACTTCAATTGACATGATACTCTCTTCTAAGACCACTTCACATAAAAATAGCCTCCACTTTAGATGCCTCGGTGGCCACCACGGTACGCTTCTTACCAACCTCTACAACGTCGAACCTGAGCTTCTCCGCCGCTCTCCTTACTGCAGCGAACCTCCCAGTTCCAAGCCACAACCGCAGAGAGCTGCACCTCAAAAGACTCGACCTTCGTCTCCATTTCCGCCTTCCTAGATCTCAAAACTTCCAATTCCCTAATTTCTCCTCAAGCTTCTCCTCCATCTCCTACTTATAC
Source organism: Dendrocalamus sinicus (assembly GCA_036346575.1). Lineage (NCBI taxonomy): Eukaryota > Viridiplantae > Streptophyta > Magnoliopsida > Poales > Poaceae > Dendrocalamus > Dendrocalamus sinicus. The sequence goes on from CM070654.1 coordinate 21,643,312, forward strand.
ATCTTAGTGTTCTTCTTGAACTCCTCCACCTCTGCCTTCTGAGCCTGGAGGCGGCGAGCCGAGGCCTGCATCTCTCCCACAATTGCTTCTCCAACTCACTTGTCTCTGCACACAGCTCAACTCTCTTCCCCTCCAATTTGGTGACTTGTTTGGACGCAGCCGCCTCCTTCGCGCCGAGGAGCTCCGGTACCTGGCGTTTCTCCTCGACGGCCACCTCGAGGCGCACCGTCCGCTTGCCCCTGGCCTCCGTCTCGCGAGCCGCCCCCGCCTCGACGGCCTTCAGAGCTTCCTGGATGGCGGCGAGGCTTGCGCGCAGCGTCGCTGCCTCCTCGGCGGCGTCGAGGAGCGGCCCCGCGAGGGCGTCCCGGAGGACCTCGTGCTCCCAGTCAGCGAGCGCGCCGACATCGACGGAGAGCTCGTCGACGCACGTGGTGAGAACGGCCACCTGCCCCCGCTTCTCGACGGACTCCCTGAGGATCTTGGCGTTGAGGGCCTTAAGCTTCGCCACCTCCCCTTCCCGCTCCGGCGAAGAGTCCCACATCTCCTCCTCCGCCTTCGCCATCGACTCACCGGCGTTGACTGCCTCTGCAGAAGGCGGCGGGATCTCGCCGCCGCCCCACCCGCCGTTCGTGCCGCCAACGTGAGCCGATGTCCGCGTCGCCACCTCCCATGGCCTCCTCTGTTTCCCCCTCTATTCTCTGCTCTCTCCGGAATGCCAAACGGCAAAATATTATTTTCGAATTTTTCTCTCGTCTAAATGGCAGTTAACGAAGCAAATAGATGAAAAAAAAAGCTAACAACGATGATGGTGTTCTTCAATGTTTTTGTGTCTGCGATGATATTTGTCCAGTCTACGATGGCATTTTCTAACATGACGAACTTTTCGATGGCACTGGATAAAATTGCCTAAAGAAGATTTGCCAATTTATATCTCATGAGCTTGAGTGTTTGATGATCAACAATATGATTCTCAGTACACAGCCGTTGCATATATTCATCCTTTAGATTCCATCCAAGTAATCAGCTCGTAATAATTCATTTTTTGGCATTCGCAATACATGTTAGATACGTGGTATATTCCGCCTTCCACAAGTTAAAATTTGTCCACCGCAGGACAATTGCCTTCACCGCCTATTCTTGGCCAATCGCTTCGCACCCCATCAGAAACAACGAAAAAGCAGCCCAAAAGAAAAGAAAAACAACGAAAAAGAAAGAAGAGGAAAGGAACGCAAGAAACGAACAACGAAAGCAACCAACCAATTTGATCGACTCCCAACTGTTTCGACACCAAATCGTCTGGTGTTCGACTCCCATTGCCACTCTCCCGTTTGTTTGTCCAGCCAATTTGATCAGGGCTGGGCACCGAACTCCAGTTCTTGATTTTATTGGTGTGGTGATGGGTCGCCACATTCTTGCGCTCTGCATTGTTAGGAGGTAAAACGAAGAACAAAGAGGAGATGGAGGGGAACAATCTTCTGCATTTTCTTGATACCCCAAAGGCACATTACAGCAGGTGTGTATCTTTCCCTCTGATTTGTGGCTCTAGTTGTAATTTGGCAATGTAATCTCTCGTATTTTCTTTCACATTTCTCCTTTTGGCTCATGTGAATTCCGAAGGAAATAGCAATTTGATGCTTTCCCTTCTTTTCTCTATAAGGAAATGCGATGGATTTGCATCCCGACATGATGGTGATGACCACTCTGATACATCAGGTTTGTCCCTCCTTGTTTTCCTTTTCCCCTTCGTGATTCTATTTGTACAACTTTGATTAAAATGAATAATTTATTGAGATTTTTTCAACGTCAATGAATAGATGTTTCGTATTCCTATTGAAAATCACACACCATCTTGAATTTTTTTAAAAGATTTTAGCATTTTTTTTGGAGGATGTCAACATTTGTTGAGCATTGTAGTCTGCAGAATTAATTTCCCCATGCAAATTCATTTCAGCCGTTGATTTCATTTCTTATTTGTATTGATCGTGAGCGCCGTTTCTCTCAATGGATGATTTCGTGTCACACTGCCACTACCATTTCAATTTGCATTGCATACCTGAAACTAAAACCTAGCATATTGCGAGACAGGTGCTATAAATTAAATGTCCTTCTATTGTACATGTTAATTCGATGGACTTGTGGGTACAATTTGCTTTGTTTATTTTCCTGGCAATGCATGATTTCTGTGTTTCCATTGCACACGGTCACTGTGCTGCAGCCTGTAGATGATCATTTTCATGCTTAACAGATACAGATCCAGTTAATGCAAGGGAAAGATTGGAACGTCTGTTGAACCAACCTGCTAACAGGTTCTGCGCGGACTGTGGCACCCCAGATCCAAAATGGGCGTAAGTATCAATTGTTTTCCATATAAGCAACATTCTTCCTTGAATTTTCCATTTGGTTTATGCTTTCAACAAATATCTAGGGTTACCATACTCTCTTCTGAGCTAAAAGAGTTACGACACTTACTCTTTGTGCTATATTTTATCCTGTTGCCTTGCAGTTATCAATTGATATTGCAGAACTGTTTTGAGCCAATTTTGGGGACTATTAAGTGATCTAACATTGCTTTATAGTTAAATGGCCTATCTGAAAAACTGAGGTAACATAACCAAAGCTTATGACGCATGTTAAATCAAATGCTGTTTTTATCATGCTTGCGTTTCTTGGTGAGTGATACATTACAAAGATACCAACTTGGCCGCTGCATGACCATACTTTTCGTTGAAATATCTACCACTTCTTGTGATTATATTTCAGATATTGCTCCAGATTCTTCCCTACCATTAACTGGTGTAGCACCAACTTGCAGGGCCTTGCCTTTCGGTGCCTTCATTTGCATCAAATGCTCTGGAACCCATAGAAGTCTTGGAGTACACATATCAAAGGTGCCCAATGGAATTTCAATTCCCTCTGTTGTGCCATCTTTCCATCTCCAATTCTATGTCAGCTCTACTTAGTCCAATTTAATGTTTAGAGGTGTTCTTAGAAAGCAAGGCTTTCCAAGACATGTATCTATTAAACAATTATTCTCCATAAGACCAATAAATTTACACTGCAGTCACTCGATATATTCCTTATCAAAAGCATGTACTTGCTATGTGAAATGAGCTAACAAACCTCACACTGAACTAATCAACTATTCATTGTTGAATTGAGTATAGGTGATTTCAGTGAATCTAGATGAGTGGACGGATGAAGAAGTCAATTGTATAGCTGATTCAGGTGGAAATGCTACTGTGAACACAAGATATGAGGCCTTTTTACCTGAAAACTACAAAAAGCCAAGACAAGATTGCGCTGCAGAGGAGCGTGCTGATTTCATTAGGTATACATCTGACTAGTTTTTTTATCATTACTTTTCTGTTGACTCTGTCTGATGAAAGTATGTTTTCTTTCTGCCTATATATATGCAGGAAAAAATATGAGATGCAACAATTTGTGTCTGATCCACAGTTTTCATGCCCTTTACCTAGCAAGCATGCAGTAGATAAACATCATCACCAGCAACACACCAGCAGCCGACATGGTTTTGGTCATCCTTTCAGGAATAGCTGGAGGAGGAAGGACTCGGATCACAAAGGACTAAAGAAAATGGTGCCATGAACTCACATGTCCTAAGTTTTCCAAGTGTATATTGCACTTTATACATTACTTTTACCATAATAGTTGCTATTTTGTTTCAGATGGATGTGGGCATGGTAGAATTTGTTGGATTAATTAAGGTCGATATCATAAGGGGCACAAATCTAGCTGTTCGTGATGTGATGTCAAGTGATCCGTATGTTATGCTTAACCTAGGACATCAAGTAAGCACATTTTATTGACAGATATGGCTACTTAGTTGTGCAAAGATATGCTTTTTTTACTTCCAATTAACATTTTCACCTTTTTAGTCCATGAAAACAAAGGTGATAAAGAACACCCTGAATCCTGTGTGGAATGAAAGACTAATGCTATCGATCCCCGACCCGGTGCCGCCTCTTAAACTGGTAGTGTTCTTTTCTGTGGAGAGGCTGAAGTTTAATTGCAACAAAATGTCTAGCTTTATTTATTTTTTTACCTTATCCATCTCAATGGAATGAATTTATTATCTTTACCCCATGTCGTAGTGTTCTTGTGCAATGTGTGTGCACACTGCACTCACTCTTTGGTGTCTAAGAGACTAAGACTATTGGTTGTTCTCTATTGAAGTATATATTCAATGTCTAAATTATATTCATGTGAAATATGTATTTAGTGCCTAGACTGATCTCGGTTATCGACATTTGTATAGTTATGCCTTTGTCTAATAATATAAATACACAGAGAAGTGGTAGACTGCATTTTTGTTTTGGTTGGCATTGAAGTAAGAGTTGTTTTATGAGAACTAAACATTCGTCATAGAAAAGATGGGACTTGGGAATAGCCATTGAGATTCAAATATCTCATGTCTCCATTTAAGACCTCCAATTTTGCCAGTAAGTTATTGTTGTATGAAGTCTAAAAAACTCAATTCTGAGCAATCTACTTTCTACCTCCTAACAGCAAGTATTCGACAAGGACACATTCAGCTCTGACGACCGAATGGGGGAGGCTGAGGTTGACATCCAGCCACTGATCTCTGCAGCGAAAGAGTACGAGAACTCGACCATCACGGACTCGACACAGCTCTACAAATTGTTGGCAAGCGATGACAGCATGCTCGCCAAGGACAGCGTCATCTCGATCGTCGATGGCAAGGTGAAGCAGGAGATCACACTGAGGCTTCAGAACGTCGAGCGCGGGGAGCTTGAGATCGAGCTCGAGTGCGTGCCCCTGAATCAGTAGCTGCTGTATTTGCTGGAATGAAATGCTCCATTGCTGTGACACTAACATTGCTTTGCACAGTACTCAGACCTTTGCTTGCGTGTTTTAATCCATGCCTGTAATTGTCATGTTGAGGGCTTTCATGTATCAGATATGTTGTATAGATAGGAAGGGGACAATTGAATCATCTAAATAACTCTAATTTTAGGCTTCAATATTGTTCTGGAGTGGTTCTTGTCAGCCATATATATAGCTGTTTTTTGGTAGATTTCGAACCGGTTCCAGGTTGGTGCTTGGTTGAACAGATCATAGCCGTAGCCCACATCCGAAAAGTACCCGATCGGGAATCGTCCAGCACCTGGCTAGAAATTGAGCACAACATGGGGAAAAGGTAACCGAGTCATGACTTTAATCCTTTTGTGTTTTGACAGAATTATACGAAGGAGGTGTCTTAGGGAGGAGTTGAGTATTTATTTTGTTTGTGAGTACTCATATCTGTGACCCATGATTCGTCTAAAGCATCACCTTTTATCCAAGTAACAATGTTACTGCTCTGTTGCACCGATGTAGAAACATTATTTTTAAAAATTTCAATAAAAATGACTTTCAAGTTCCTCGTATCCAAATAGGATGTAAGAGATGCTCATATTAACTTTTTATCAATTTTTTAAGGACACCACTAAAATGTTACCTGTAGCACGATAGTGCTACCTCTCCGACCTACCATATCTTCTCTCGCATGTGACAACTTCTTTCCTTTTCAGGAAAATTAGCTGACCTTTATTCCATATGAGATTACCATGCCATGCTAGCCTGACCAAATAAATTGAATAAAAACAAAGTCATCAGTAAATTAATGGTAGGATATTAGACTATGTACTTGTGTATTTTGTTAGCTTCAGACATCATATCTTTTTAACCAAGCGACCGATCTTATATTCCGTTTACACTATTATGTTTCACACGACGAGATTAACAAAACAATGACCATATTACATATATTTTGGAGATATAATGATAGTGTTTCTTATCCGCTAACAACTACTGTGTACAGAGACCAACTTGTCTCATAAAACCACACGGACTCGTACACATATACGGACTCGACTCGTCTAAGAAGCAAAGGAAACAAGATTATTTTCAACAATCACTCCCATAATCTTGTTTCTCCATTTTAACCACGCCGATCTTCCTTTTTACCTGCACTCCCGTGCGTCGTTCCGTCCTTGGCCGTCACCGCCATACCATGTGCACTTGCTCTATCCTGAGTCTCCTACGATCCGATGCTTGCCGCGTCTCGCACTTGGACTGAACTTGTCATCCCTTGCATGCCTGCCTGGGTTGGAGCACCTGCTCGACCACTTTCTACTGCTCTTCCACACCTGGTACTCTCGTCAACTTCTTGCTCCTCTGGCTGCCACTCTGCGCCCTTCATCTTCCACTACTGCCATGCTGGCATCCACTTTTGCCCACTCTTCATCCACAAGCGTCATGGGTCACATCTTACTTTCGAACGTGAGAATGCAGCATGCTCGGGACCTTCCTATGCCATTTGCAGCAAAAATTTTCCTTGCTTGAAAATTTTCTTTTGCTGTCTCCATAGGGATGCACTGACCTTTTCCTTTAGTGGAACCCGCTGGTCCTCATGATGTGTGCTAATACCATTATTGGCTTCGACCACGCAACCTCCGACCACTCCGTGCTCCAGAACCTCTGACCGCTGCATACTTTGATCCTTCAACCGCACCGCTCGGAGCTTTCAACTGGTAGCACTCGAACGCTTTCGACTGCGCACTCGAACTTGAGGTTCGACCGTACGCTTCTGACTTTGCACTAGAATGCTTCCGGTTATTCGAAACTCCTCTGGTACTTGTATCTTCTCTGGACACCTGGGACAGCTTGGGACACCTCCTGCTCTCCATGCGCAACCCTTGTGCATGGAATCCATGACGTTGACCCGAGCTGCTGGCTTCCGTGCTTAGCGCAGTTAATCCTTGGGACTCGTCATGCTGACTACCCTCTCGAGCTTGCTCTTTGCTGTCACCTGGCTCCTCCAGGCTGCTCTTTAGACATGCTGATTTACAAGTTTGAAGGAAATCTTGTACAAATGGTTCGGAGATCTTTTCACTTTCATCAACAGATCATTGTTCTTTGCATAGACACGTAAGAACTCATCTTGCAGCACCACCCTGATCTTTCTTCTGTCATCTGCATTAGATTGAGTATGTTGGTGCACAATCTCGGTATAAGGTAAACTTCAGACACCAACTTCTGATCGCCGTTCTTGCATTATAACAACATCGATTTTTTGCCTTTTATCTCCACCGTGGAGCCATTGCCAAACTTAACTTTGCCCAAAATCTTCTCATCGAGCTCATGGAACATAGAACGATCTCCCGTCATGTGATTGCATGCTCCATTGTCCAGGTACCACCAATCAATGTGATCATCACTGCCTTCCTCCATGCGTAGTTTAGGAACTATGTTCTTCTCGTTCAAGATCATCGTGCCCAGTGTCTCTTCGACACATAAGGAAAGAAGTAGTGCCAGCTCATCATCCTTCTCCACTTTGGTGAGGTTAATTCCTCCTCATCCTTCTTGCTTCGGCAGTCTGAAGCGTAGTGACTGTACTTGTCACAGTTGAAACACTTTATGTAGCTTTGGCATTTCAACGTGTAGTGACCATACTTATCGCAATTGAAACACTTTATGTGGCTGCGGCGCTCCGACGCATAGTGACCGTACTTATCGCAATTGAAACACTTTATGTGGCTACGACACTCCGACGCGTGGTGTCCATATTCATCACATTCAAAGCACTTGATATGTGACTTGTCACGTGATCATTCACCACCACCTTGTCCGCGGTCATGTCCCCGACCATTCCCGTGACGTCCTTTTTTCTCAGCGCTGCTAGAGCCCTCCTTTGATTTTGAGTTTCTTGTTTCCCACTTGGTTTGGGTAAAGAGCAGCTTATCTCCTTCGTCCATCGAGTGCCGTCAACCCTTGAGTCCTTCCTCGAAGGTTTTGAGACGACCAATCGCCTCTGAGACTGACATTGTTTCAGCATCATCGAACCTCTTGATTGTTCCGATAATCTGGAGGAATCTATCAGGAACCAAACTGAACAATTTTTCGACAACGTCGCTTTCTTCCAGATTTGCACTGGGCGAATGGATCTCACCCACCAGCATCGTGAGTTTCATGGAGTACTTGGTGATCATCTCCGAGTCTCCCATCTGCAACTTGCTCAGTTGTTGTTTGAGCACGTGTCTTCTTGACGCGATCCTCGCTTACTCACATCTCCTTGAGTGTGTTGCAGGCCTATTTCGCTGTATCCTTCTTGGCGATCGATATCATTACGTCGTCTGACACTGCTTGCGAGATGGCCATCATTGCGCCTTGATCCTTGTCACCGTCTTCATCTCCACCTTCAATCGCTGACCATACCCCAAGTGAACGCAAGATTATCTTCATCTTGACGGCCCATATGCCATAATTCATTTCGCTCAACATCGGGTATTGGATTGGGATCGAGACGTTTCTTGCCGTCAACTTGACAACTGTGCCTGTCTTCGATGGATCGATCTCGTTGTCCGTGACCTTGATGAGTGCTCCTAACTTCGATGGATCACCAGCGTTGCCGGCCATCGCTTTGTCCCCTTAGGCTCTGATACCAATTGTTGTCCCAGTTGATGTTTATGACCACTCAAAGTCATTTGTGACCATGTTGTCTGTAGTTATGACCACGTTGCCTGTGGTTTCGACCACTCCTTCTTTGATGTGCACGTACTCGTAGCCGAGTTACGATGACCACGTCTCGTAGTCGTAATGACCACGCCTTCAAGCTCGTTATGACCACGCTCAACTTCAACCATGAACTCCTCCACTTGTAAACTTCGAACGCTTCCCAAGTACTCGGTACTAGATGCTTTGAGTATGAGTACTTCCGATACGTAGCTCCTCTGCTCCTCTTGCCTTCGAGTATGGCGGTGATAACATGAAAACAAGCCAAGAACACAAGTTGATATTCAGGGGTACAAAAGCACTCCACGTTTTGTACTCTCTTCCCCCTCAACTTCCAATCACAACCAATCGCTCTCTCGTTGCTTGTTTCTTTTCTTCTCGACTTGTTACTTTACAAGCCTACCTCTCTCTACTTATATTACTTAGTACATTGACTAAGACATGGAAACATCTAAGACATAGAGACCAACTCGTCTCATACAACCACATGGACTCGTGCACGTATACGGACTCGACTCATCTAAGAAACAAAGGAAACAAACTTATTTCCAATATTGAGTAGTCAGTTGCTCCTCTTGTGCCTACGTGTAATTGCCGAGACGGGGATTAGCCAATCAAGCTTTAGTTGCTTCATGCCTCGCTGTTCACATTAAGAATGCTAGCTTTACTCATTGTCTGAAGTAATCTATGTTTCAAGTGTAAAGTTAGTTGAGCACCCCATGCACCCCCGAGCTCAAGGGCGGAACTAGAACGAAAATGACCATAGGTCACTATTTCATCGTACATATAACAACATATATAATTTTCAAGAAATAGTACTGTTGTAGCAGGGGTGGCTCAACCCCCGTGATTGGGCCTTGCAACTAGCCTAATAATATAGAGGAATATACCAATTTACCATCATATTTTGTAATTATTAAGAGGTACGATGGGAATTTCCCATCCTACCCCACTCGTGCATATAAACCCGCAAGAGGGGTACAAAGAGGCCAGATCCACTCATTCTTACTCACCAACTCTCTCTAGCTCTCTTAATTCTATGTCTCCCATGGTGAAGGGTACCCTGTATCCACTGTTGTAGCTATGCTACAACAGTTGGCGCCCTCCGTGGGGACTGCACAAGAAGCTACACAAGGGAAGGCATTAGAGAAGGCTACTACCAGAGTGCTTATGCCGCAAGCACCCCAGATACTGCCATATATAGGGCTACTTCTGATGGCTACCCCATCGCACCTGTAGAAGTGGAGCGGTGTTTCTCGTCTCCGGACACCAGGGAGTCAGCCTCCATGCACGGTAAAGACAAGCTTCGGCCATTGGCCATAGCTTGTCGAGCCCCAACGACTCTGTCCGACCACCTTGTGGTCGCAGACGTCCATCTGACCACCTTGTGGTCGGAGATTTTGTCTGACAACTCCGTAGTCATAGACGCTTAAGGCTTCATCTATGACAACATTGTGGTCAACTCTTCGTCGACAGCTACGACCTTCTCATAGTCGAGACTTTGTCGACGCCAGTCCAAAGAGTGGGGACAGAGCGCCTACTCTGAAGCCTTCATCACACTGCCAACTTTGTCGACACCTATTGCACCTTTGGCGATGTTGTCCGACCCCTCAGGGTTGAAGCTTGTCTGACCACCTCATGGTCGTGACTTCGTTGATGATCATTCGAGTCATAACTTTGTCGCCCTTGATCGACTCCTCGAGGTCATGTCCTCATCAGCCTTAGCTCTGCTGGACTCTATGTGGCCTCCACTAGCATCCGTCGGACCTCACGTGGCCTCCGCTGGCCTCCGTCGGACATTGCGTTGCCTTCGCTGGCCTTCGCACCCTTCGGCCTCAACTCTGCACCTTCGACTTCATCAGCCTCAGCTTTGCTAGTCTTTGTGTGGCCTCTGTAAGACCTCGTGTGGCCTCCGCCAGACTTCATGTGGCCTCTGTAGCCTTCGCGCCCTTCGACCTCGATCGGTCTCAGCTCCGCACCTCCGACTTCATCAGTCTCAGCTCTACTGGACTTCGCATGGCTTCCACTGGCCTTCGTCGGACCTCGTGTGGCCTCCACCGGACATTGCGTTGCCTTTGCCGCCTCCGTGCCCTCCGATCTCCATCAACCTAGGCTTTGCGCCTTTGACTTCATCAGCCTCGGCTCCACTGGGTATTCTACAACCACTTCCTCGTCATGACTTCATCGTCGATGACCGCCTGACCACCTAGTGGTCGTGGCATCATAGACCCTTCGACCATGATATGGTCATGAGCCTTGCCACGACCTCCGTGAGTTTGTAGCCCCCTTGTACGAACATGCTATGGTTGTGCACCTTGTCATGACCACCGCACGATCATACGCCTTTCTATGAACACAATAGGGTCGTGGGCTTTGCCCTGACCACTTTGTGATTGTAGACCCTTTCTTCGGCCATGATCTGGTCCTGGGCTTCACCACGACCACTTCATGACCATAGCACATCTCTCCACTATTTTTGGCTCATCTGAGTCCTGCACCGGGATCCGCTTGTGATCCGACCAATTCTACGGAGTACAAAAAATCACACGGTGGCCTCGCACCCTGGCCTATTTTGTGGAGTATAAAGCACCGGGAACTTAGCCATCCTGGGCAACCCTATGGAGTATAAAAATCGCATGGTGGCCTCATGCCCCAGCGTACTCTATGGAGTATAAAGCGCTGGGAACTTAGCCGTCCCAGGCAAGTCTACAGAGTATAAAAAATCTCACAATGGCCTCGTGCCATGGCGTACTTTGTGGATTATAAACCACCGAGAATTTAGCCGTCCTGGGCAACCCTATGGAGTATAAAAATCGCACGGTGACCTCGCGCCCTAGCGTACTCTACGAAGTATAAAATGCCAAGAGCTTAGCCATCCCGAGCAACTCTACAGAGTATAAACAATTTCACGGTGGCCCCGCCTTGGCATACTCTACATAGTATAAAGCATCGGGAACTTAGCCGTCGCGGGCAACTCTATGGAGTATAAAAAAATCGTATAGTGGCCCCATGTGTCGGGACCCCGGATTTCCGAACCCGGACCCTCTGTGTATTACTGCGCTAGTCCCAGATCAAAGCTAGTGCACACAGTTAAATAGAAATGAATACATAACCAGCAACGCTTTATTACAATATTAAAGAGTACAGACCGAAAGGTCTCATTATTACAATTGAGGTTTCAAGACCTCGCACACACGAAACACAGTGAAGCAAAGATAAACTCGGTGAAGACCCATCAATACGCCACGAGCGATTGGTGGGAAGCGCGACCTAGTTCTCGGGAAGAATCCATCACAGCTGCAGGCGAAGCAGTAGTCGTAGTCACCTTCTTGAGCTTCGCAATCTTCTGAGATTTATTTTTTTAAGTGTAGTATGTGAGTACATAAAGTACTCTGCAAGTCTTGCGAAAAATGCAGTAGATGCAAGGCTTGACAAAGGAAGGCTATATGGTTCTTTTGCACAAAGCAAAATTTTATTTCAATTACCATTAATTATTTTCGAAGGCATCAATTTAATAAAGTAAATGTTTTAGCAGAAACTATCATCAACTTTCTAGTGAAGGTTCCATCTACCAACACTAGCCAACCAATTACAATTGGTCAAGTTTAAAACTGCGGGTTCCATCCACCCTCTCTGGCTCCAACCGCCAGGATTCCCTTCCGAGAGTTCCCTCCACTCTCGGAATACAAAAACTTTGATTTTAAAACCAAAAACCAGAAAGCTACCATGTGAATGCATTCCTTGCCCGCCCTTGACCGTAGGCACGGCTATTCGAATAGTTTTACACTCTGCAGAGGTTGTATAACTTTACCCACAAGAGATATATTATCCTAAAAGTCAACATGCTTTCTTTGGCATGAGACCCAGATAAAATATCACAAAGCCTTTACCTTACTCTAATCTAGCTAGATACCACCCGTTGAGGTTTCACCGCAGGTAGGCTAACTGCCCGAACCGAAGCCCCCTCTTGCGCCATATGAGTACAGTAAATCCCTGTCCCTCACTGTGAATAACCAGTCCATCCCTGACACCCACTTTCCACTGGTGGCACCTAAACTAGACTATCATAAGTTAGTCAGCTAGGTCGTACCCATATAGACTTGTGGTTGTACGGTTAATGCTCAGTCTGGACAAACACAAGCGTTAGTCCTTAATTGATTAGGGTGGAACATACACTTAACAAGATCTCGTGCTTGCTGCACCAATCCAAACCAACCATCCACCCTAATCTAAACAAATTTTCACATTTTATTTTATTTTAGAATAACAGTGGCAACTCCAATTACCACTAAACTTTTAGAAACAAGGGTATTACAATAATTCATAATTTCCCATTTGCAAGATTTATGAGGTATTCAATAGCATGGCTAAGCATTGCACTACCATTCTAATACCAACCATTAAATATATTACTCTCATTAATAAGTCAAAGGAATTTCTAGGGTTGCAAAGGTACATGGAAATCAACTTCAAGTGAGGGCATAACAAGGTTGGATATAACTAATGCCTTAAGATTTGATTTATCATTTTATGTAAATAGAAATGCACATAATTTCAAATAATTAAAACTTTTCAAAATCATAGGTTCAAGATGATCAAAGGAGACTTGCCTTCTTGCAGGGTCTCTGGGTCTTCTTGCTGGGGAGTGGAGAGGTCTTCGTCAACGTTGGATTCTACGCGAGAAAAGACAGAGCACAAAACAAATAAATACAAAAAAAATTTCAAATAAACTCAAAAATTCAAATAGAGGCCATAGTTGTATAGATCATGATTTTAGAAGAATTTAGAAATTTGAATGACTGAATTGGAGTTAAAATGAGAAAGTTGTGCTTATCTGAAATTTCAGATTGAATAAATCTAGAAATTCCCAAATTTCTGACAGATGGGGCCCACTGGAATTATTAAATTTAATCCTTTATTTTCATCCTGAGATTATAACAGGTGGGACCCACTGGTCAGTGAGCCCACGGGATTAGCCTCTGACACGTGGGACCCACTGGACCGTGAGCCCACCGGCTTAGCCTCTGACATGTGGGACCCACTGGACTTCGGGTCCGCATGTCAGTGACCAGCACAGAGGGTGGGGCCTGACGGCGTGGCTGCCTGCAGACCGGCGGCGCGGCGGGTGGGACCCACTTGTCGGCGGAAAATAATAGAAAGGCTCAACCTCAGCGTGCGGGCGGGGGCTCGAGCGCGCCCGAGGAGCCGGGGGAAGGGAGGAGTAGCGCGGGTAACCAGTCGGGCAGGGAGGCGTTGCCTACCCCATAAGGGTAGGTAATCCCTTTGAGGGTTACCTGCTGGAGGGGTCCGGCAGCAGTGGACGGAGGCAGGGTCGTCGGCGGCGAGGGGAGGCCGGAGGTGTTCGGGTGATGCATGAAATGCAATCCCGGCGCGGAGTGGGTTCGGTTGGAGGGGTCGGCGAAGATCGGGGACGTGCGGAGGCGGCCGGCGACGAGGAAGATGGTGGCGCAGCTCGGGTCCTCCGGGGCGACGGTGCTCCGGCGGCGGGAAGGGACGGCCGAGGCGTCGGGGAGGATCGCACGGGCACGGGGATGCTCGGGGTGGCGGTTGCTCGCTCCAGGGATGACCCAAGCGTCGGCAAAAGCTCGCCGGAGTGCGGCGGAGCTCGGGAAGAGAGGGCGCACGGTGCTGGGGTGCTACGGGGCTCGGGAAAGGAGGTGGAGCGTGTCTGTGTGTTGGGCGGAGGGAGGCGAAGCCGAGGGAGGCTTTTATAGGGCGGAGGAGGGGGCAGGGGCGCTGCAATTGCTCACTGGGGTGTCGGCCGGAAAAAGGAAGGGGGCGGGGGAAAAAGGGAATAGGGGGCCATAGATGGAAGGGGAGCACGGGAGATCGGGAATTCGGGCGCGGCGTCATCCGTGGTTTCCAAAACCAGGGAGAGCCAGGGAAGGCAAGGCGGGATCCGGCGCGGTCTTGGTCGGCCGGCGCAAAAGGAAAGAGGAGAGGAAGAAAGGAAAGGAGGCGCTCCGTGGGGAAGGACTGACAGCGGGGCCGGGTGGCGCGGGAGCGGCGCGAGCGGCCGACAGGCGGGCCCGCAGTCGAGAGAGAGGAGGGCGCGGGTGCGGACGGCGTGGATTGCAGCCACGTGGTCCGAAGGCGGATCGGGCGGCGGGTGAGCTTAAGTGGGAGGGCGGCTAGATGGATGCGATGGCGGCGTGGCACACATCGGCCCGGCAGTGTCGGCCGAGGAAGAGGAAGGCGGGTGGGCGGCCGGCCCGCGAGTCAGAGAGAGGAGGGTGTGGCTGGATGGGCGGTCGGCGATGGGCGGACTGGGCCGTCCACGCGTCGGTTGGAGGAGGAGGAATTTTTATTTTTAGAATTTGATTTTGTGATTTTCGAAAAGGCTAGGAAATTTATTAGGCCTTAGAAAAATATGAAAATACCTCCAAAAATTCCAGAAAAATTCACGAAGCTTACGGACATATTTTGGACTAAAAAAATTATTTCCAACTACTGTTGGTATTTTATTTTATACTTTAAATTACCTTTTAAATTTTTAAAAATAGGTTTTAAACTCAGAAAATTCAGAAAAAGCCAAATAAATTCCAAATACTTTAAAATAATTAATTTGAATTTAAATTCAGAGCCACAGTAACGGCTATGTCAGAGCATCAGAAGTAGCCATTGGAAGTTAGTGCGGTACTTTCGTCGTTGTAAATGTGGTACTTCCGATTTTCCAGTAGTTCCGATATTCGGCCCGGAACTTTCGATTTCCATGAGGCTAAGTTTTTCAATAGTTGCTCTATGGAAAAAATGTACCGCTCAGTTGGACTGGAGCTTCCAAAATTCAATTCCGTCTCCACAGAGTGACGCTTTCAACAAGGAGTCCCGCAAGTATTTCGATTTTCACGACAAGTGCAGATATCTCAACAAATTTTGCAAAACACATTTACAAATTATAATATCATGCACACAAGGATCAAACATGATTTTCAACAAGTTGCAAAATACATTTGCACACTTTTAAAATCATGACACAAGGAATAGGTACATGGACTTCCCACATTTGCAAAACACATTCGCAAATCCAAGTCACATGCCACAAGGTTTATATATGAGCTTCAACCATTTGCAAAACACATTTGCAAATATAAGCCTCATATCACAAAGAATGAAAACATGGACTTCAAGCACTTGCAAAACACATTTGCATGCATAGTCCCATGTTACTAGGATTCATCGCATGAGCTTCAACTATTTGTAAAACACATTCGCAAATATAAGCCTTATGCCAAGATGAGCTAGAGCAAGTGCGGTTGAGCCATCAACACATGATGAGACTCAAACTACTAGACATGACCCCTCTTAATAGTACGGCAACCTATAATAGCAATCCAGTCTTCCAACCAAACACGAAGACCGGTGAAAGACTAGGAACACATTCTTAGCCTTAGCTAGTCATACCTTTGCCTTGAGCATCATTTTGAAGCTTGATGACACACATCATCACTTCAAGTCCGGGTCATCATCTTGACATGCATCAATACATGATGCATCCACTTCTTGAACTCCATCAACACATGATGGTTTGCACTTAACTTGATGATCAACACATGATCATCTTCCCTTAGACATGCATCAACTCATAATGCATCTTTTTCTTGATAGCCTTCAACACATGAAGTTATCTTCTTCTCTCGTCTTGATTTGATGATCTTCAACACATGAAGTCATCCCAAGTCATCCTCATTTATGGAACCTAACCTATTCATCCAACTTATGAAAAATATTAGTACACAAAATAATTATCATCAATTACCAAATTTCACCATTAATACATAATGGAGGGACTAGATTCTACAATCTTCCCTTTTTGGTAATTCATAACAATCTCAATAAATAATGAGATAGAAATAATAAGTTGTGAGTATACAACATGTACACAACACTTGTATACTCTAAGATAAGTTTTAAACAAAGCCTAGTTATTCGGTTATCATTAATCGTCCAACCATTAACACATAATGGAGAAGTTAAATGACAACATGATTGCACATGAGTATATATAAACTACACAAGCTATATATACTCAAGAATATATATCAATGTAAAGATTCTAAATATGCATATTAGAAGAAGTATGGATCAATACTTATGAAACCTCAAAACATAGAGAGAGCTCCAATAAATATGTGCATACAAGTGTGTATAGTGAAGACATATGCACATATTTATTTTGGACTATTTGAGGAGTGCATTAATATTTTGGATCTAAGGAATGCATTAATATGTGAAAATATGATTTCGAATGCATATCTCTTTGATTCCACCTTTCCATCCAAATGAGACTAAACTATAATATACTTGCACAAACATATTAGTCCCACGAAAGATTTATTATTTAATCATATATTTGGATGTGACAAATGCAACAAAATTATAAGAAAGATATCGAATGCATTTCTCAATGATTTCACCTTTTCATTCAAATGAGACTAAGCATTAATAAACTTAAACAAATATATTAATCTCATATATACACTTGTCATTATCACCAAAAGCATCATAATAGTATTTGTCATTAATACCAAAACCAAATTAAATGGAGCTTGATCTTTCAGCCTACCCCGTCGTCGAATCGACCTCGCCGCCTCCGAATCGCCATCTTCATTGATGAGTCAACCTCACCACTATCAAATCGAAGTTCGCCGTCGACCGGCCTCACCGCCCCAATTGCCATCCTCCCGAGTGGCGGTAAGGGTCGAGCCAACGGGCGCACCGGAGGCCGCGGGTCGAGTCCGCAGAGGGGTGGGCCGGCCATGGATCCGGCCAGATCCCGGTAGAGGAAGCCGAAGGGAAGGTCGAGCCATGGCGGAGAGAGCCAGGTGAGGGAGAGCTGAGTCAGGCTGAGCTAGGGGAGGAGGCGGCTGGAGGCGTAGGAGACCAGAGGCAAAGGAGGCCGGGTTGAGCGCAGAGAGCTGAGGTGGTGCAGGGAGTGGCTAATGGCATGAAGGGGAGATAGAGGGAGGGCTGGTCGGAGAAGGAGCCAGGAGAAATGGGGAAATGCAAGAAAGAGAGGAAGAAGAGATAAGGTAGGAAGAAGGGGAAAAAAATGAGTGGTGGGGGCATTCGGCTAAACAGCAGGGGAGGAAGAGAGACTACTAGAGAAAAAAGAAAAAGAGAGAATAAACGCGTGCAATAAAATTATTCATCGTGAATATTTAATGCTAAGCCTACCGTTGAATGCTTCTTCAAGTAATTATCCTTCTATCTTGCTCAATTTGCCCATATCTTGTTTCTTCAAGTAATTATCCTTGTATCTTGTTCAATTTGATGCCTAATTCTTGTTCAATTCATTATATTATTCTTGTTCTAAACTTATCTGCACTGTAGCTAAGCCAGTTGCCTAGGCACTGCTTGGTCGCCACCTAGTCGCCGCCTAGGCGCTAGGACACCGCCTGCCTAGCACCTAGTGCTTTCTTGAACCTTGTCCCAGTGAGCCCCGCACGCTTCACATACCTCACTAGAGAGTGCGCAATGCTAATATTATCAAACTTCCGACCACCTCGTGATTGTAGACGTTTTGTCCAACCACCTCGTGGTCGTGACATTGTTTGACCGACCGGCAGTCGTGATTTCATTCGACCACCTCGTGGACATACACGCTTCGTCCAACCGTCTTGTGGTCATGATGTTGTTCGACCACCTCGTGGTCTTTGATGTTTTGTCCAACTGCCTCGCGGTCGTGACCTCATCCAACAGCCTAGCGGTCATGACCTTGTCCAACCACCTCATGGTCATTGACATTTTGTCTGACTGCCTCATGGTCATGACCTTGTCCGATTGCCCCGCGGTCATGACGTCATCCGACCACCTCGTGGGCGTTGATACTTTATCCGATCGCTTTGTGGTTGTGACCTCATTCGACAGCCTCTTGGTCGTGGCTTCATCCGACCATCTTATAGTTGTTGACGCTTTGTCCGATCATCTTGTGGTCGAGATGTCATTGGCCCAATCGCCTCAGGATGAGACTTCATCCAACTACCTCGTGGTGTGATCATTCATCCGACCGCCGCCGTCGGACCTTTGCCCAACCACCTCGTGGCCATTGTCCAACCGCCTCATGGTGGTGACCTTATCGACAGCCTCGCGGTCGTAGATGCTTCGTCCAACTGCATCGTGGTTGTTGACGCTTTGTCCGACCTTCTCACGGTTGTAACCTCGTCCGACTACCTTGTGGTTGTTGATGTTTGGTCCAATCTTCTCGTGGTCGTGACCTCGCCCAACTGCCTCCCTGTCGTGACCTTGTCAAACCATCTCGTGATCGTTGGCATTTTGTTCGATCGCCTCACGGCTGTGACCTCATTCAACCGCCTCATGGTTGTTGACACTTCGTCCGACCACCTCGTGTTGTAGACGCTTCATCTGACCACCTCGTGGTCGTCAACGCTTTGGCCAACCGCCTCGCGGTTGTGGCCTCATCCTATTACCTCGTGGTCGTTGATGCTTGGTCCGACCATCTCATGATCGTGGCCTCATCCAACCGCCTCGTGGTCATGACCTCGCCCGATCGCCTCGCTGTCGTGACCTTGTCTAACCACCGCTGGTCGTAGACGCTTCATTCGACCGTCTCCCGGTT
Organism: Dendrocalamus sinicus; assembly: GCA_036346575.1. Lineage (NCBI taxonomy): Eukaryota > Viridiplantae > Streptophyta > Magnoliopsida > Poales > Poaceae > Dendrocalamus > Dendrocalamus sinicus. The sequence continues at coordinate 21,662,444 of CM070654.1, forward strand.
GACACTTTGTCCGACCACCTCGTAGGCGCGATTTCCAGAAGCCAAATTGGGATGTTACAAACCTCCCCCTTAGAAAGAATCAAATTGGGATGTTACAAACCTCCACTTTTGGAACTTTATGGTCATGCTTCTTGCGTGGCGCTAAGCTTCCTTCATGATTCTATCTTGTTGTTCAATTCTCGAGGTATTCCTTTACAAGGCGTGCAGTCCTAGTTCTTCTCCATCGCGCCGCAATAGAAAGAATCTCGACCTCGAGATTTGGATGATCGGGAAAAGATCGTGAACTCGCTCTTAAATCCTCTTCTCGCTCCCAAGTCGCTTCTGATTCAGAATGGTTGCTCCACTGCACTTTTTGGAACTTTATGGTCATGCTTCTTGCGTGGCGCTAAGCTTCCTTCATGATTCTATCTTGTTGTTCAATTCTCTGAGGTATTCCTTTAACTGAGAAATATGGAAGACAACAACAAATCGGATTGGTACATCTTTAGTCGCCAGCTTTCCGAACCCGGACCCTCTGTGTATTACTGCGCTAGTCCCAGATCAAAGCTAGTGCACTCATAAAGCCCGATGGCGGTCCTCCCCTCGCCGCCGCCCTGGTATTGCTGGCACAGAGCATCCGATGGTCGCCGGTCGCGCCCCTCGTCCGCCCCGCCGCCGCCCCTCCTCGACCCGGCCACGGCTCCCGTCGTTGCAGGCTACAGCTCGGCCATGGCTCCGCACTCCGCAGGTACTCCCTCAGTCCACACCGAGCCACACGAGCCGAGCTCGAGTGAGCTCGAGTTTTGTCCGACCTGAGCTCGAGCCCAGCTTGAAGTTCGATGTTGATCTCAGGCTCGCTCGAGCTTGGCTACCGAGCTCGAGCTTGCGTGTCTCGCTCGTTTCCCTACTCCCGGCTAGTGGCGGGCCGAGCTTGCGAGTCAAGCTCGCTCGAGCTCGGCTCGTTTATAGCCCTACTCCCGGCTAGTGGCGGGCCATGTGGACAAGTCATATCAAGCCAAGGACCCGGAGGTAGCCAAGTACCTAGCAGCCGTCTGGCGAAGGAACGACACTTTTGGGTGTCACGGTGAAGGCCATCCTCGGCGGACAACGAGCAAGCGGCGTCTGGCCAAGGCGCGGTCGGCGACTCCCAATTCCCGAAGGGCGTTTCTGAGACTCGCCGCGGCGGCTATAGCACAAGATAATCGGGACGCGGCCCTCGTCCACCATATCACCCAGCAGGGCGACTGACAGGAGCCCCTTCACGCCTTTTTGCAAGGCATTGCGGAACCGGATGACTCCTCCGAGCTCCAGCGTTTGCAACACCGCGCTAGGTCCTTCCAGGTGCTCGACGGGGCGCTCTACAAGAAGGGGGTCTGCGCACCGCTCCTGCGGTGCCTCCCGTGCGAATAAGGCAAACGCCTCCTCGCGGAAATTCACGCGGGTCTCTGCGGCTCGCACCTCCAACCAAGGTCTCTGGTGGGTAAGGCATTCAGACAGGATTTTTATTGGCCAACAGCTGTTGCGGATGCCCAGGACCTCATGCGCCGTTGTCAAGGTTGCCAATGGATGGGAAGGGCTATCCACAGGCCCCCGACAAGCCTCCACCCCATACCCCCGGTGTGGCCGCTGGCGAGGTAGGGCATTGACGTCGTGGGACCACTTCCCAGGGCCCGAGGGGACCCGCGCTTCGTCGCAGTTGCCCTGGAGTATTTTTCCAGGTGGGTAGAGGCGGTAGCCCTGGCCAAGATTACCTCAGCAGCTCTGCAGCGCTTCCTCTGGCAAAACATCATATGCCGATTCGGCGTGCCCAAGGAGATCACCGTCGACAATGGTCTGCAGTTCGATGCAGCCCCATTCAAAGAATTCTGCGGCAACATGGGCATCACCCTCCGGTTCGCCTCGGTCGGCCACCCACAGTCCAACGGGGCGGTGGAGCAGGCAAACGGCGCCATCTCTACCGCAATCAAAAAGCGCCTCATCGGGTTACCAAAAGGGAAGTGGCCGGGCGAGCTCCACAGCGTCCTCTGGTCCCTTCGCACAATGGTCACACGCCCAACGGGGTTCACGCCCTTCAAACTCCTCTTCGGCGATGAGGCGGTCACACCCGAAGAAATAAAGGCGGGCTCACGGCGGGTCCTCGTCCAAGCACCAGACGAGGAGCGTCAATTGTCCGTGGATCTCCTTGACGGAGACCGGGCCAGCGCAACACAGCACGTCATAAAATACGCGCGACAGATGGTGCGCGATCGCAATCGTTCGCTGTACCCACGCGAATTCAGACCAGGCGACCTCGTCCTCAAGATGGCACTCCACGCAGAGACGGTGGGCAAGCTTGAGTCCAAGTGGGAAGGCCCGTACATCATCGCGGAGGCCCTGCAGAAGGGAGCGTATCGCTTAGCCACCTTGGAAGGGCACACGCTCCGCCACACGTGGAATGCGGACAGGCTACGGCGGTATTACGCCTGAGTCAAGCACACAAGGCCAAGGGCCTTCCCCGGCTTCAGCGTACGTAAGCGGCTAACGGTTAGTGCCTTAACCCTTGTAACCGCTCACCCGCGCAAACGGAAATTATTAAAGTGCACCATTCATGCAAATTCTCCCGTTTTCGTACTAAAAACGTGCGAAGGATCACCTTCCTGTGCACTACGCATGAGCATGCATAAAGACGCGTGGGGGGACGCCTCCGCGCGCAGTCTACGGACTCTAAATAAGACGTAGCGTGAGGTCCGCCTCCGCATGCACTCCACGGAGTATAAATAAGACGTAGCATCGAGGTCCGCCTCCGCACGCAATTTCACCGCCCGCAACGCGCGGAGGTTCGCTCGCTCAGCGCGATCTACGGACTCTAAATAAGGCGTAGCGCGAGGTCCGCCTCCACACGCACTCCACGGAGTATAAATAAGGCGTAGCGTCGAGGTCCGCCTCCGCCACGCAATTTCACCGCCCGCAATGCGCGGAGGTTCGCCTCATGCGCGATCTCGGACTCTAAATAAGGCGTGCGCGAGGTCCGCCTCCGCACGCACTCCTCCGGAGCATAAAGAAGACGCGGATGCTATCCCTGCGCAGTCTACGGAGTATAAACAAGACGCGAACCCCGCGCACGCATGGGCGTTGCCCTAGTGCGTACTCTTCGGAGTACAAATAAGACGTGGATGTATATCCCACGCACTCCTCCGGAGTATAAAGAAGGCGCGGATGCTATCCCTGCGCACTCTATGGAGTATAAACAAGACGCGAACCCCGCGCACGCATGGGCGTTGCCCCAGTGCATACTCTTCGGAGTATAAATAAGACGTGGATGTATATCCCACGCACTCCTCCGGAGTATAAACAAGACGCGGATACTATCCCTGTGCACTCTACGGAGTATAAACAAGACGCGAACCGCGCGCACTCATGGGCGTTGCCCCAGTGCGTACTCTTCGGAGTATAAATAAGACGTGGATGTATATCCCACGCACTCCTCCGGAGTATAAAGAAGACGTGGATGCTATCCCTGCGCACTCTACGGAGTATAAACAAGACGCGAACCCCGCGCACGCATGGGCGTTGCCCCAGTGCGTACTCCTCGGAGTATAAATAAGACGTGGATGTATATCCCGCGCACTCCTCCGGAGTATAAAAAGACGCGGATGCTATCCCCGCGCACTCTACGGAGTATAAATAAGACGTGGATGTCGATCCCACGCACCCTCCACCGCGCGTCTACTTCGACTAGGCGCCAGCTCCGCCGCCACCACTTCGAAGGGTAGGGGACGGAGCGCTCGCGCGTCTACTTCTCCTAGGCGCCAGCTCCGCTGCCACCACCTCGAAGGGTAGGGGCGCTGGAGCGCCACGCGCCTACCTCGCGCAGGCGCCACCGACTAAGCGCGCTCGTTGCCACCACGTCGAAGGGTAGGGGACGGAGCGCTCGCCGTTCGAAGGTAGGGACGGGCGCTCGCGGGTCGACCAGGCGCCAGCTCCGCTGCCACCACCTCGAAGGGTAGGGGCGGGCGCTCGCTCGTCTCGCCGACTGGCGCCGGCTCGCGCCACCACCTCGGGGTAGGGGATGGAGCGCTCGCGCGCTCGCGCCACCACCTCGAAGGGTAGGGGCGGAGCGCTCGTCGTCTCGCCGACCAGGCGCCCGTCCGCCGCCTGAGCCGCCACCATGTCGAAGGGTAGGGGGACGGGCGCTCGCGCGTCTTGCCGCCAGGCGCCACTCGCGCCACCACCTCGGGGTAGGGGACGGAGCGCCACGCATCTCGCCGACCAGGCGCCCGCCCGCCGCCACCACGCCGGGGGTAGGGGACGGAGCGCCGCGCGTCTTGCCGCCAGGCGCCAGCCCGCTCGCCACCACCTCGGCGGTAGGGGCGGAGCGCTGCGCGTCTGCCGCCTGGCGCCCGCTCGCGCCGCCACCACGCCGGCGGTAGGGGACGGAGCGCTCGCGCGTCTACCGCCAGGCGCCATCTCCGCCGCCACCACCGGCGGGTAGGGGCGCGTGCGCCGCGCCTGCGCGCGGCTCGTAGCCACCGCCAGGCGCCGCTCGCCGTCTCGCGCCGCCACCACTCGCGAAGGGTAGGGGACGGGCGCTCGCGCGTCTTCCGACCAGGCGCTAGCTCCACCGCAACCACGTCGAAGGTAGGGGACGGGCGCCGCGCGTCTGCCGCCAGGCGCCAGCTCCGCTGCCACCACCTTGAAGGGTAGGGGACGGAGCGCTCGCTCGTCTACCTCGGCTAGTCTGGGGCCCGAGATGCATAGTGTTCGCATGCTCATTTGCTCATACCAGAACGGGGGGCGACACGATACCCGCGCCTTGCGCGACCCACCAGCTCGCAGCATATTACATAACAACAAGTGCATGGGAAGATCGTTGTTTGGCCCCAACAAGGCGAGCTACATTCCGAAAGCGGACACCGCGCGGGCATGGAATGCGCCAACACCTGACTATTCCTATGAGTCCGCGCCGTCTTCGCCGCGACGAGCGCCCGCGTCGCCTGCGCCGTGCCGAGGGACCTCTTCGAGCCAACGAAGCACGTCCCCCTCGTTCCGCAGCGTCCATCGCAAAGCAACCGCGGCGGCCCCCTCCCCGACATAATTCCAAATCTGGTCATGAAAGTTTCGGGTCGCGGGCTCGGTGGCGCGAACGGCACCAGATATCACCCCGGGCTTGGTAGGCAAGTCGAGCTGAGGGTTTGCCAGCTCATCGACATGCTCGCACCCACCAGCGTGCAGCAGGGCGAGGGCAAGCCCAGCACTCATATAGCCGCAGTGCGTGCCGAAAGCCTTGGCGCCCGGAAGGGCAACGCTCGAGCCCTCTTCGATTCGCTCAAGCATCTCCATCAGGTCTTGGCGGCCATGGGTGGTGTCCTCCACGTGCACACAAAGCTCCCGGAGGGCCCGCTCCAAGGACTCCATCGCATTCCACGCGGAAGAGCACGCGTTATCCCAAGATAGCACTTTCTTCGCAACGGAGGCGGCAAGCTATTCCTTCTCCCCCTCCAGCGCGGAGATTTGCTGAAGAAGGGTGGTCCACTCCTCCGTCGCGGTGCGCTGGGCCTCCTCCATCGCAAGGTGTGCGGCTACTGCCGCATTCTTCGCGTTCCTACCCACCAACTGTGCGTCGGCAACAGCCTCGTCCCGCTCCGCCATCGGCACTGAATGACCTCGTCCTTGGTGGCGTTGGCGTCGTCGCCATCGCGCACTGGTCCTCCAAGACCCTCCGCTCGCGGCGCGAGCCTCTTCAAGGGCTTTGCTAATGGCAAGCGTCTACACGGCGTATAGCAAGGGTTACCTATCAGATAAGCAAGGGGTATGCAGCGAGAACGGAGACCATTACCTTCATCTCGGAGGCCCCCAACGCAAGCGCCAAGAGGTCACCCCCGCAGGAGTGCAGCGCCTGTCGATCTAGGCGGCGCCAGCATACTCTGCCACCTCGTTCCAGGCACGAAGCGCCTCCCACTAAGGTACGAAGTCGGAGACGTCAGGCCCTAGAGCCCCCGCCCTAGTGCCTTCCGGAGTAGTTGGGGCGCACACAGGCCCCGGCTCAATCAGGCCGACGACATCGTGGGGCCCCCCATTGCTCGATTCTTGCCCTCGTTTGGGAGACCTTATCTCGCCTGGCGTCGACGGAATAAGCGAGCAAATCGGGGAGAGTTTCGCGAAGTCGCGCGACAAAAACGAACTACGCCTACCTCCGGTCACCTCTGCCGCGACCTCCACTGGTTAGGGCGCCCGGCGCTTGAGGCGCGACAACCCTCCGGCCGAAGCATCCCGCTAGCCGTCGTGGCTGCGATCACCGAACCCGCCACACCGAATCGGCCTGGGAAGATGGCGCGATTGCACCCGAGGCCGTTTGCCTTCGGAGTCGTGGTGAAGCCTCCGTGGCTACCTCGGCAGCCGCGAAGCCAGCGAGGCATCGTCTTCGAGGCGAAGAGGCGCGAGAACGGCGCGCATGCTCGTCGCCTGGCCACCATATACGGCCTCGTCGGGAGTTACACGACCCCCCGAGCCGGTCGGTCTGAGCCCAACACCCGTCTCGCCCCCCATCCTCACGTCCTCGACCGGCGGCACAGCCGACGAACTAAGGGCAATAACCACCGACTGGACCCCGCTCCGAGAAGATGGCGCTGCCACCGTCGCACCGCTTGGTGATCCCGCAGGCACTGGGTGCTCCGGCATGGGGATTTCCATGGCCTCACACACCCGATTAATCCGCCCCTGCTTCGCCAAGAAAGTCGCGGACTCGCGGGCCTTGTGCTCCTCCGCCATGTACGGCCCAAGTATCGCAGCTACGGCGCATTCCGCATCTTCTAACCGGTGTACTGCAGGCACAAGCGGAGGGTCATACCTAGGGGTTTGCAACCACCCACGTGGTACTTGGCATATCGCAGGGACACTTACAGGGCGCGGAGGGCCTATGAAGTGAAGACACCCCCGGGTGGATGCCGTCCTTCCGATCGGGCCCTCGCCGCTCATATTTCCAGTTACAAGCCAGCGGGGATATCCCGTACATGGTGAACTCCTCTACGAGGTCACGCATGTTGAACCGGAGTGCGACCCCAGCAAGTCTCCGCGCCTGCTGCTCGTCGCCAGGCCGAGGCGTCACATTCGGACAGCGGTCGAATGATATCGGCTCTCCACGGCTCCGGAGGCCGCTCGTGCTCGTCACGGTGTAGTAGAACCACCGCCGTGTCCAGCCGGTCTCCCACTTTTCCCGCATAGCCAACGCGGGAAACAGGTGCGAGCACTCCGGCCTCAGCACGAAGTCCACGCCGCCGAAGTTCGAGTAAGCCCCCCTTCTACTCTCCTCGGGTGGCACCGCGCGTCGTGCAGAATGGCGAACAGCTCGGCGCGGGGGCGGGTACCCTCCGTCCGCATCGCCCACGTGAAGATGGCCAACCGTACGATCGCGGTCGGAGTTAGCTGCGCCAGCTCCAACCCATACGCTCGCAGCACTTCACGAACAAGGTGTGTCGCGGGGATCCGGAGCCCAGCGTCGAAGAATGCCACGAAGACGATCGCCTCTGACTCCCCAGGGTTTGGCTCCGCTTCGTCACGCCCGGGTAGGCGAGCCCTGGCATGCTCCTCCGGCTTCTTCTCTGCGCAAGGGTCCGGAGGGTCTCTCCGTGACGCGCTCCGCCCAAAGACACGGGAGCAGCGACCTTTGGACCTTTTCACGGCATCCTAGTGCTGGGGAGTTTGCTTCTTGTCGCGCGGAACCAGGTGGTACTCCGCCGGTGGTGGCGTCAAGCAGCGCCGGCTAGACGAGGCGCTCTCACTAAGGCGACGCGCAGGGTCGTCAAGGGCGGCACCCGTGCTAACTGGGAGGTCGTCGTGTGCAGCCATCTCTCTCACGGCGGCGGGCAGGCGCGGAGGCAAGGTTTGTAGCAGGGGGTGCAAGAGGAATAGCAAGGAACGCACAAGCGGTCAAGCAGCCAAGGGGAACGACTGCATGCCCACAGGGGCGGATTATAAAGCCCCTCATCTCCCTATAGGTAGAAGATCGAGCGACAGAATGACGCGGTTCGGCTACCCACGATCGGCGGTGGTAACGCTGGAAATCGCGCAGCGGCGAGGTGGTGCTCAACGCCCAATGCACGCCGCGTGGCCACTTTTCCTGGGGAAGAGGCGAACGGCCGTGGTCATGGGAACGCTGGCACCCCACGACGCTCCAATTACAGCCGACCACGTGCCCACATCCAGTGCGGGGCAGGCGTGGCAGTCGTGCTAGCCTACCCCTGACAAAGGCCGACGCGATTCCAGGTGTCATTAAAGCGCACTCCTGGACCAAGCAACCATCTTCCCGCGCTGGCACCACATCGCGCGACGCATTTCCCGAGACTCGGCCGCCAAGGGCAGCCGACCAAGTCGGCTTCGCCCATAAATATCTGGAGCACGAGGTAGGGCATGCCCGAACCCCGCCCGGCCGAAGCCCTCGGCCTACTCACCGCCTTCGCCTCGGCCGCGCTGCGCCACAGGTGCGGGCAACGGTCCTCGCACAAGCACGACCTCGGCCCGCCGGCCTTCGGAAATCCCGCCGCCGCCTCGAGCTGCGCGAGCCGGGACCAAGACAGCCCTCGCAGGCTGCAGTGGACGTGCGAACTATCCAAGTCATCAAAGCATCACAGCCGATGGGACGGAGGGCCAAAGGACCAGCGGCATGGCTTCGGCCGTGAAGCCCTTCACCATGAGAGGCTCCTGTTGTAGGGGTGGCCCCCACCTAAGCCCAGTAGGCCTGTTAGGTCCGAAACAGGACATGTGTAATGACATAAGAGCCCCCGAGGGGAATACTCATGTGTAAAGGTATAACTGTACAAACACTCCCCATATGAATATATATGTGGCATAGGCCACGGGAGGAAGGCTCCAAGCCATTCATTTTACTCAACTCTCCACTACCACACTCTCTCTCTGTTTGGTCTGTAACCACAACACCACCCTTTTTCATTCCCTCAGAATCTCAGCACCTCAACACCACCGATGACGAAGAATTTCTTATTTTCCCGAACGTTGGCCATCACTGTCGATTTAGGCATTCATCATTCTGGTGAAGTTTTTCAACTTTTTCTCACGTCATCTCCTGTCTTAGCATCCAAGCAACTCATCGACCATTTTTATTAAAATTTTCATGCAGGCAATCAACGGGAATTGAGTTTTTCGCGAAATCAACCATTCTTGGCTTCCGCTGTCAATTCGTCGTCCTCGGTGAGCGCTTTCTTGATTCCTTGTGCTGATAGCATCACCTCCATCCCCTCAATGTAACCCATAGCTTAGCTTGCTCAATGGTTAGCCGAGGAGCTCCACCACCATGCAGACCGTCATCACCCTCGCGGGCCATCCTCAGCCACTCTCAAGCCAAACCAACTTCGCCATCGTGTTCACCATGTCTCTGGCGACCTCAAGGTCCCTCAATTTTCTCTGGAACGTTGCCATTTTGCCAGGGTCCCATGTGGCTGCCGTCGTCGTGCACCTCGATTGCTACCACCACCGCCTTGCTCCGTCTTTGACGCTGCCACCACCACCATTGGGTAGAGGACCTCTCTGGGGTTCCATTTTGGTGGTTCCCACGCCGTCCCTCTCTTCCCTCACCGGCTCCTCCATCCACCATGGCCACCATCTCCATGCTTTGCTTCGTGTGTTCTTTAACAGAGAAGAGTTCCCTCTTAGTTTTTCATTTGTGTGTGTTGGTTCTTTGTCACAAAAGAGTATTTGCTGACTTGGTCAGCAGAGGTAAGCAAATGCATCACCTGTGAGGTCTTGTGTTCGAATCTGAGCAATGCAAGTTTTTCCTGTTAGCTCTTGGCCATTTTCTGCCTCTAGTCAATGACAAGCGGGACCCACTTGTCATATATTATTAAAAAATCTCTACTCAATGACAACCGAGCCCCACATGTCATACTCTCAAATAATTCTAAAATTTCAGCAAAATAAGAGGCCAAGGAATATTCCCTCAGTTTTGCACTTTCTGGAATTTTCAATGCATTCAACCTTCCAATCGCTCGTTCTCCGTTGTCCGAACTCCGAATTCAGTGATTCAAATTTCTAAATTCATAAAATCATAAACTTCCTTTCAGTATATATTTTGTATTTTTGTGATTTTATTTATATTTATTTATTCATTTATATTTGTCATTTCGCGCGTAGAACCCGACGTCGCCGAAGAATATTCTGAGCCGCAGCAAGATGGTCCAGACAACGTGCAAGAAGGCAAGTCTCCTTCGATCATCTTGTACCTATGTTTATGAAAATAATTTTATTATTTTAAATTTAAATGCATTTGCTATGTTACATAAAATGATAATATCTATTTTAAGGATAATGGTTCAACCAATAATTGTTATGCCCTCATTTGACATTGACAACCATGTACCTTTGTCACCTTAGGTTTCTCTTATCTCAGTATTGAGATTGTTAATTTTAGAAAGGTAGTAATTGCTTAGACAAGCTAGTCGGTCAGTATAACCCTTCGGGTGGAAAATTGATATGTATGATTTAATCTTTTATTTCAAATAATTTAGCGGCAATAAGTATTGTTGTTGTTTTTTTAACTAAAATAACATGGTGAAAATTGTTTTAGACTTGGGCGGATGGTAAGATTGGATTGGTGCGGATTTGACATGAGAACTTGTATTGTGAATGTTCCGCCCTAGTCAATTAAGGACCGACGCTTGTGCTTGTCCAAACTGAGCACTACCGTACAACCACAAGTCTATATGGGTACAACCTAGCTGATTAACTTGCAAAGGTTTAGTTCAGATATCAACAATGGTAAGTAGGTGCCAGGGTGTATTGATTTACTCACAGTGAGGCATAGGGATTTACTGTACTCATACGTCGCAAGAGGGGGCTTCTGACTGTGGTGGATTTAACCCTTCAGTAGTGAAACCTCAATGGGTGGTGTCTAGCTATATCGGAGTAAGGTAAAGGCTTTGTGATAAATTATCTGGGTTGCCTAAGGAAGCATGTTGGCTATTAAGACGACTTATCTCTTGTGAGTAAAGCTATACAACCTCTGCAGAATGTAAAAACTATTTGAATAGTTGTGCCCACGGTCAAGGGCGAGCAAGGTGTACTTTCATATGGTAGATCTTTGGTTTGGTTTTAAAGTAAAAGTTTTGGGAACTCGAGAGCGGATGAAACTCTCGAAGTGTGTCCTGGCGGATGGAGCCAGTGTGGGTGGGTGGAACCTGTAGTCTTGAACCTTAACGGTTAGAGCCGGTCAACTAGTGTAGGTGGATGGAATCTTCACTAGAAAATTCTTGATAGTTTCTGTTAAAGCAATTACTTTATTAAATTAATTCCTTCAAAAATATTTAATGGTATTTGAAATAAAATATTGCTTTGTACAAAAGAATCATACTTCCTTTGTTAAGCCCTGCATCTACTGCATTTTTTCTAAGACTTACGGAGTACTTTATGTAATTACATGCTGCACTCAAAATAAATCTCAGAGGATTATGAAGCTCAAGAAGGAGATTACAACTACTTCGTGTGTGGATACAACGAAGGCTTTCTGGAGTTCTAGGTTGCGCTTCCCCAGTCAATTGTCTGTGGCGTATTGATGGATCTTCATTAGAATTTCTATTTTGCTTCCACTGTGTTTTGTGAGTTTGAGAGATCTTGAAACCTTATTTGTAATAAAGAGGCCATATGGTCTGTACTCTCTATTATTGTAATAAAGCATTATTGGTTATGTAATCATCACTGTTTGACTGTGTGCACTAGCTTTAATTTGGGATTAGTGCAGTAATACATAGAGGGTTTGGATTCGGAAATCCGGGGTCCCAACACCTTATATTTACATTATCAGTAGTAGTTATATATTATACTCCGAACTTGGAGCATCTACCTGTATCTTTTGGTGATCGCTTGGCTTCTTTTTCATTGTACTATGGGCAACAGACGATGCTTGGGCAGGGATGTCCTGTTTACTGTTATGCACCTGTAAGTTAAACATACTACCTTCGATATACTTCAATTGGTCTCTACAGCTTGAGTTTACACTACTACAAAAAACCATATTACAGACGGTTTTGTGAGCCGTATGAATTTATGAGGTAGTAATGATATGAGGTCATCATAGACAGCTTTCGAACCATCTGTGGTGTAAATATCACAGACGGTTTTTAACTAAAAACCGTCTATGGTGTAAATAATCATAGACGGTTTTTAACTAAAAACCGTCTGTGATAGTTGATAATCATAGATGGTTTTAGTTAAAAACTGTCTATGATATCTAAAACCGTCTGTGATATTTAGATATCACAGACGGTTTTTAGTTGAAAACCATCTGTGCTATTCTCTTCTACCCCTAAATCTATTTCTGTTTGTTGGCTAGCCTCAGGAAATGCTAACCATGCCCTCTGAAACAAGATCAACATGTACATATATATATATATATATATATATATATATATATATATATATATATATATATATATATATATATATATATATATATATATATATATATATATATATATATATATATATATATATATATATATATATATATATATATATATATATATATATATATATATATATATCCAATTCACATCTCAATTCATTTCACAAACATAAAACATCCATTTCGCAAATCAATTAATTGAAATGAAATGAAATGAAATATCCATTAAGAAATACACAATTACAATCAATGTCAATCTTATCTCAAACAAAAAAATCATTGTACGTTGTGGAACTCTCCACTTGATTTTATGAATCGAGCCATCAAAAAGTACGCGCACTCTCCTCGAATTTGTGTAAGGTCAGGCTGTTGCAATGCAGTTGTAGGGATGGGCGCAGCCTATCGATAGGAATATCAATGTGCGTACATATATGACCTGATAAGTATAAACTAATTGTGGGAAGATTGACAAACATTAGGATTGGTGATCTTCGAGGAATCGAGGAGTAGTTTCATATGGTGGCAACATAGAATCCACATGTGTTGCCCGGTGGCTGTTGGTGGCACTGCAAAAAATAGAATGTGTTAATTCAAGAGGCATTACTACCAAGTGTTGTATATGATTAATTAATGTGTACTAGCGAATACTCGAAAATTTCAAACATGTTGCAAGGGCTTGGCCCCTTCCGTCGAGCCACATGTCTGTGCAACGTACGTGGCGAACGACCTTCGTGATTCGAAAAAGTTAGCTTAGTCATTCAGAAGGAAAGAAAGAGTAAAATATAGTTATATATGGAGAAAATATACTTACCTATCGAGTAATTGGCCGATAACTGTGTAGTCGGTTTTGTTCTTACTTAGGGAATCAAGGTATATTGCTTTGTATAATTACAATTAAAATTCAATGGAAGCCCTGATTGCAGGGCATAAGTACAAATTCCTTATCACGGTGAGCCAGCAGTGCTGTTGTAATATACCTCTCGACGAAGGATGCATCCTCGTTGATGGTATCCATGGCGACCAAGCGTGGGTCCAGGAAACCAATTGGTGATTTGGATGATCTAGCTTCAGTCACCATGTGTCTATATATATACATAGAAAATCAACAAATTATATATGACATATATCGGTATTACATGAACGGAGACTATGATTGTACACACTTACAGCGTCCAGCATCGAACGAGTGAGGCGTCGAGAGCGTTGAGTATGAAAAGATCAAATAAATTCTCAAAGGTCACCGCGAAGACACAATCATGAACTTTGTGTTGTAAATGATCTGGCCTGAATTTGACAGTGATACCTGATCGCCGTTCTTCCTATGGCTTATTGGCCTGTTCCATATACCAAGTGTGTAATCTCTGGCAACTAAGTCCTAGGGTTAGGAGGCGCTTTTTCGGGATAATCATTGCCTCGCCTAGCATGAATTTGCGGGCCAATGGCAGGTATGGGATATCATCATCGGTCTTCTTTGATTTGCCCCTGCTACCTCGGCTGTAGGTCGACTTCATGGTAGTCAACTGTAAAGGTAGCATCGGTGCAAGTTGCTTCACCGAGAATAGCATCCGTGGAGATGGCACCGATGCAGGTAGCGGTGGTGGAGATAGGACTTGTGGAGATGGCACCAATGCATGTAGCTCTGGTTTGGACTGCCCTTGTGGACTTGCCACCGGTGAAGAAGGCTCCAAGCAGATGTCGCTTTTGAGACACTAGATGAATGTTCCAATGGCTTGCCCTAGAGTCACGAGCTCGTTGTTGGGGGGGGGCTTCGGTAGTAGGTTGACCTCAAAATTAGCATGCACACCATCCACATGAACTTTTTCGAACATTGGTGCTAAAGGTGTACGGTGCACCATGGCCCAGTGAGTAGACGGATATGCCTGGCCCCAAGCAACACACAAGGAAACGGAGGTATATATCACTTGGAGCTTGCACTTCGTAGGCTCCTACATAACGATACAAAATTAGCTACTCCAATAGGCCTATCAACGGATTGAGCATTTCAGAGCAGAGATAATAATTATTACCAGGATGTCGTCCATAGGAAATCTGGTCTCGCTTTCCATCGTAGGATTAGACGCACAACTACTCCGACGGTTGGGGGGCTGGCTAGCACAGGAGTGGCGGCGGCTTGCTGATTTTCTGTATATTTTCCCATCTCATCTCTAACGTAATCAGCCAGCTCCTCTCTAAGAGATGCCTTGATCTCCTCTCGTAGCCATGCCTCACGTTTGGCTTTGGTTCTCTTCCTACTCCGATACAATTTGGAGTCATATGAGAATCCATGCTTCCAAGGAACATAAAGCCCAAGTCCTCTCGTACAACCCGGGTGCTCCTTGTTTCCCAGGGCCGCGGAGAGTATATCTTTCTCCCTAGTTGCCTGGAATGATAGCTGGGAAGATTATACACTCAGCGCTTCTTGCTCATCCCCCGATGACGTGGTAGATGACCTCGCTCTAATCCAATTTCGAGCGTGCTCATCCGGAATCATGGCAAATGGCGGGGCGATGTCCCGCAGGATTGCCTGTTCATCCTCCGTCCTCCACTGCGGGATTTTACCCGCATACCCAGCTGTGCCAAGTCTGTGGGGTGTGTGTGTTTTGCCTTTAGGGCCTTGTGTGTCGCACTTGCACTTCTAAAATCTTCGGTTGTCTTCATCGCCTTAAACTCTTCCCATTGTGGTTTCAGGAATGGGTACTTATGAAAGGGCGTTAGATCCATCTCCACGTACTGCTTGACAAGCACGCTCTTGAAGTTCTTCCATGCTTTGCATGCTGCTAGCAAGGCATGTCGTTGCACGGAGTCGTGGTGTTCTTCTGGGATCTCGAACGATGCAAAAATTTCTGTCAGCAGCTCACGTTTCCGAGTCTTAGTCATGGTCTTCCACATTACCGGCGACGGGCTCGGGGGACGGAGGCGGTGACAAGCTCAATCGGGAGAGCGGCGACGTTATGTCTCTGTGCTCTGGTTGGTATAGCTATAACTGCAGTGTACACACAAAACCTAGCTTGAGGGTATATATATAGGAAGGCTTATTACAGATGGTTCAAGTTGAGAACCGTCTGTGATATCGTTATCACAGACGGTTCTAAACTAGAACTATCTGTGATATCATTATTATCATAGACGGTTTTAGTTACCGTCTATGATAATAATGATATCACAGACGGTTCTCAACTAGAACCTTTTTTGATAAGCCCTTTCCTTCCCATGCACTGGAGTTATTACCCTACACCAACCAGTAGGCACTGTAATAAGACATCATAGAGTGTATTTCTTTACAATAGCCCAATGAACATAGAGATACATATGTATGACCCATTATCAAAATTCACCTATATATCACATATTTTCATATATACATAAATGCAAATTCACAAATACATCACACACATGCATTGTTATATACATAAATGCAAATTCACATATACATCACATACATGCATTGTTATATACATAAATGCAAATGCCCACATATATATATCACGCATTCTCATTCTACTTGCTTATTTCCTTTAAAAATTAGCCCTTCATGATGATCAATGCGTATGTAACTAGTTTCGTCACGTTGTTCGTCGTCGACCCTTATGCCATTTCCAAAAGGAGGTAACTCGTCAAATTGATTGTATTCGTCCTCATCCACTACATTCTCTACTCTGGCAATTCTCCTTTTTTCATGAAGAACTACATGTCACTTCTTATTTGCCGGATTAGTTACATAGAAAACTTGAACAACTTGGTTAGCGAGTACGAATGGTTCGTCTTTGTATCTGACACGTTGGAGGTCCACGATAGTGACACCGTACGTGTCAACCTTCACTTGTGGGAGATGCACCCAACGGCACCGAAATAAGGGGATCTTGAAAACCACGTAGTTGAGCTCTCAAATCTCTTCTATGAACCCATAGTACGAGTTTCTGAACCCATCAGACTGAGCGCATCTATGCGGACACCGCTGTTCTAGTTAGTGCTCTTTACATCTTGAGCCTGTGTATAGAATGTGTACCCATTTATGTAATATCCTTGCCATGTCACAACTGTAAATGTTGACCCTTTTGCCAACTATGTCAGCATCTCACTTGGCGAGCTCCTAGTGATTTGCTCCTTGAACCATTGGATAAACCGACTGTTGTGTTGCCTCATAATCCAAACGGCCACTCCGAATTCTGTTGGCGAAGCACATCCTTGTGTTGGTTGACATAAGGCGCCACTTCAGTTATGTGATGCAAGACCGTGAAATGGGCTTGAGCATACGCGTCCATATCTAGAGTGATTGCTTTCCTTCCGATAGTTCCGATACCTTGAGCCTCCCCTCATGACGAGATTGAGACACACCTATTGGTTGAATCTGAGTCATATAATTGACACAAAACTAAATGACCTCTTCGTTTGCATAACCTTCGACGATGATGCCCTTTGGCTGAGATCGATTTCGTACATAGGACTTGAGAATTCTCATGAACCTCTCAAATGGGTACATGCTACGTAGGAATACGGGCCCACACATTTTTATCTCCCACACAATGTGAACAATGAGATGAACCATGATATCGAAAAACGAAGGAGGAAAATACATTTTAAGATGACATAGAGTCATCACCACCTCGTCCTGCAGAGCATCTAGTCCTTCGGAATCGATGATCTTCTGAGCAATTGTGTTAAAGAAATAACATAGCCTCATGATTGTCTCTCGGACTTTGATCGGTAAAATATTTCTAATTGCAATAGAGAGCATCTATGTCATCAGCACATGACAATCATGAGACTTCATGCCATTTAACATCAAATGAAACAAGTTTCTTCATGTTGCCGGAGTAACCAGACGGAACTTTGACACCATGCAAGCACTGGCACAGTTCTATTTTCTTGAACACGCAGGGGGAAGATATATTCGTCCATTATCTGTTTTTGTCGGTGCTAACTCAGGCCTAATGTCTATATCAGCCAAGTCAAGCTGTGCGTTGATGCCGTCCTTTGTTTTATCACGAATGTTCAGTAAGAGATCAATCAAGCTGTCACATATATTCTTTTCTACGTGCATGACGTCGATGTAGTGTCGAACATTTAGGTACTCCCTCGAACATCTAGGTACTCCCAATAAGGTAAGTATCAAAATATTGATCTCTTCTTCTAGATGTTCTTCTCATGAGCCCTCAATTTACATCCTTTTAACCATATTATAAACCTCTTTTTTGCTTAAATGCCTTGAAACTGAACCATCCTCCTTCTCTCTATCAAATTGTTTCTTCATCTTGCGGTATGGGTGAGCCCTCCGAAGGAATCGGCGGTGACACATGTACACGATTTTGCGTGAGTGTTTCAGCCACACACTCTTGGTACCATCTAAACAATGAGTATAAACTTTGACACCTTTTGTACTCTGGCCCGACAGGTTAGCAAGGGCAAGATAATCATTTATAGTGCAGAACAATAAGGAGTGCAAAGTGAAGTTCTCTCGTTTGTATGCATCCCATACCTGTACCCCTTCGTTCCACAGTACTTTTAGATCTTCCACCAACGGTGCTAGGTACACATCAATATCATTCCCAGGTTGCTTTGGCCCTTGGATAAGTATCGATAGCAAAATATACTTTCGCTTCATACACAACCAAGGAGGAAGGTTATAAATGCAGAGAGTCACGGGCCAAGTGCTATGTCAGCTGCTTATGCTATTGAAAGGATTTATTCCATCTGTACTCAGTCCAAACCTTACATTTCTTGGTTCTGCACCGAAGTCTACAAAACTCCTATCGATGTTTCTCCACTAGGCGGAATCAGCAAGGTGTCTTAGCATTCCATCCTTCTTGTGCTGCTCCGAGTGCTAATGCAGCAGTTTTGCCTCCTTTGGATTTGCAAAAAACCATTTCAAATGGAGAATTATAGGAAAATACCATGCCACACCTTAGCAGGAGATCCTTTCTTCACCTCTGTTCCCTCGCCGTCATCTGATTGATTGTTACATTTGTATCGGGATGCATTGCACACCGGGCATACATGCATGTTTGCATACTCTTTACGATAGAGGATACAGTCGTTCGGATATGCATGTATTCTTTCTAATTCCATTTCCAATAGACAAAGAACCTTCTTGGCTTCATACGTGGTTTTAGGCAACTCATTTCCCTCCGAAGCATGTCTGCTAAAAGACCTAGCAGCGCCGTGAAATACTTGTCGGACCAACCGTTGCTTGCCTTCAATTTCAACAGTTCAAGCACGACCGACAACCTCATGTACTTTGACCTGCAGCACGTGAACAAAGATTTCTCCGAGTCCTCCATCAATCCCCGGAATTTAACATACTCTCTCTCATCATAGTTCTCTTCTACATCGCGAAGCATCTGATCCAGATTGTCATCGTGCAACCTATCTGAATCTGAACAACAATCGACATCATTTGGCGGCATATCATTCACTTCACCGGCGATGTCATCCGGCAGCATATCATTGACTTCGCCATGACTGGTCCAACACGTATAACCCTTTTTGAAACCCCTTCGAATCAAGTGCGCTTCAATTTGCTCTCGGTTCTTAAACATCTTTAAATTCTTACAGTCGGTGCATGGACAGCATATATATTCCACCCCCTTATTCAACATACCCTCTTCGGTAGCTCTTGTAAAAGCAGACATGCCATTAATGTACTCTTCACTCACACAATTCGCAGCATACATCCAGTTTCAGTCATACGTTATACATATATATATAACAACTTAGTATTAAAAATTAAATTAATTAATTATTACTACATATATACCACATGCATTGAGGCTTTGCTAGCTGAATTCATATTATAAACACAACAGCTATTTCCCTAGCGATCGACAAATCACTTATAACCAACAATTTTGACAAGTTTGGCCTCCCACATGACGGAAATGATCATGTATGGTGAAATAGATGCAAACCATATTCAATAACACTCACCAAAACTTATATCTAAATTGTAATGCAAAGAAAAATAAATTTCATTACTAACCATATCTAGGGCAATCAGGAATGTATGAATCTTCAAAGCTCTCCTGCCTCGTCCCACCAAATTAATTGGCCTAAAAGCCTTGCCTCCTCAAGGTGCAGCACTGGCTAGATCTAGATCGAAATGAAGACATATGCGGTTCTGAGTGGCACAATAAATATATAGCTGGATTATCACAGACGATTCACCCAGGAATCTAGATAAAAAAAAAATCAATTTAGGGCTACATTTGGAACGCTTACAGGACTTCCACGTGAAACAATTTCAGAGTTCCTAACTGGGTCCTTAATAGGAAACAACCCATTTTCAAAGCAAATAAGGAAAAATATTTATAGAAACCAAGAAATATTCTCATGTTATAAATGGGACCTAATTCCCTTCCACCAACTACTTTTTTAGAGGAAATTTAACCGACTATTATGTGCTGATGTTGTGCCACGCTGATAAAAGCAATCAAACGCGAGAATCGGATCCACGACACATCCTTAACCCTATTCTAACATGAACTGATGATTCATCGCACACCTAACACCCTGACGTATCAAGAAGTCTAAACTCGATTCTAATTCTAGTCGAGAAGAATGCGGCAACACCTTAAAAGCAAAGCAATCTTTTCGACAACTAATGATGGCAGCTAATCGACATGCTTCCTCTAAAAAAATGGGTACAGCACAAGGATTCAAAAACCAGTTACGAAAAAATACCAGTCCTCTTCGAAACCAGTTACAGCTGCTAACCGGTTTTTTATCGGGCAGTTTCAATTATCCAATTTAAACTTAAAATTTAAATTTAGTCAGTTATCATCTGGTTTGTTTGGTTGCAAATTTAGAATTTTTTCTAACCGCTATTTTTTTACCGGTGTGGGTCGGTACGTCCGGTAACCGCAGATTTTTTTTAATCTTTGCTATGCAATGATGCGTCATGACGCTCCACAAACATCAACATACATGGGAAAACACGAATAAACTTTCTCCACACCGTTTTCAGGGATCAGTGTTGCACTACTAGAACACATAATAGCTAAGGTTTTTTAAAATAATATTCGATTTAACAAATACTTTTTCAAAATAAGCCACCATACAATTATCCTATTGTTGTCCGTTGAACGACAAATATGCCTGAAATAACCAATCTAATAGGAGATAGATATGATTTTTCAAAGAGTAAATTACATTATACCTAGCTAAATTTATACTATTGTCGCATGTAACTCTATAAACTCGTTTTTTCAAGGAACTTATATTTTACTTTATGAACTTCCTAAACTTGTTTTCGTCTCAAAAGAGGTGGCTAGTAGTGTTATTGTCCCTCAGAAAGTCGAAAGGGCGACAAGCCTGCAACTCACGTGAGTTGGCAGCGTAGAATGGTGCCATGATCCCACTGGCTGGAGGGCAGTCTCCCACTCACTAGACCAAATTATCACGAATTCAAAGGGTGATATGGTCCCCTACTCCCCTGGGTGACTGGATTGTTAGTATGGAGTATAATAAATGCAGTGTTTTCCACAATAAACGGAAAAGCACATTAGAATGATAGAACAAAAATAATACATTGTAAAGTGCGACTAGTCCTATGTAGACATCTATTACCGATGGTTCAACAATGAAATGAACAATGGGAAAATTGAATATATAGGACCAAGTTGAGACTGCTTTGTTAAAATAGGACCAAGTTATTTGCACTTGTAAATATAGGATGATTCTTGAAAATATGGTATTTTGAAAATATGGTATTTTTCCAATTTTATTTTCATTTTCATTTTCCAGCCCTTTTTCTCTCACGCGAAATGTCATTTTGCCCCTCCTCCCCGCCCGCTGCAGCAGCTGCGCTCCTCGCTGGAGTGCGTGGCGTGGCGCGCGTGCTGAGGCGAGGCAGCAGCACAGTGCAGCAGCGGGGGGGAGGAGGAGGGGCAAAATGACATTTCGCGTAGAAAAAGGACTGGAAAATGAAAATGAAAATAAAATTGGAAAAATATCATATTTTCAAGAAGCTGCTCAACTCGGTCCTATATTTACAAGTGCAAATAACTTGGTCCTATTTTAACAAAGCAGTCTCAACTTGGTCCTATATATTCAATTTTCCCAATGAACAATGCATATTAAGGTAGGCATAACCTTATTTTTTTACGTTGGTCTACTACTGCGATACATAGGGCTAACACGGACTAAGGTGGTACTCAGTTTAACGATGGTTTATGATTTTTTTATACTGTAGCTGGCTTATTTTTCACGGTAGATGATAATGGTTTATTTAGCATAATTAAATTTAAAAAATTAAAAATTAAAAACATGTTAGCCCATCACAGACAATGCGAAAGAATAGGGAAAAAAGAAAAGGAAAAAACCCAAAAAACCAAAAATCAGAAAAAGATGAAATAAAAGAATAGTGAATTAAAAGACAGAAACCAAAAACTGAAACTGAAATAAGCAAGATGATTCACACTAGGCACAATATCAGAAATTCTGACTGCTATCACCGTGGACATGACAGTGGCAGGCAGTGACAGGCGCAATTACAGCTAGCAAGGACCAGTGCAGAAGCAAAGTGTGATACATACCTGGACATATTCTTTTAGACTGCGACTTATGATTTATGACCGACTGATGGTTTTGTCTCTAGCATAAATATTTATGCTAACCAATCGAATATCGATAATCTAATAAGCTGTTAAAAAAGACGAAAGAATGATCTTATTCATTTTATCTAAAAATTATAAATTATAAATCATAAGCTAAAAATTAGGAGCTAAAATCTCTTCTGAGTTTGATATGCGGTTCTCAAGACGAACTTGTTCTGTTTTGTTCCTTAAGTTGAGGCCAATGCTACTGTAGGGTTGGATGTCCAGTGTTCACTAGGGAACAACATCCTCTGCCGAACGTTGCAAGTTGGCATGTTACAATCATCATCTGCAATTGCAGTACAATATCATGTTCCTTTCAGCTTCCTGCGCAGTTCTTACTGCAGTACAATATCATGTTCCTTTTCAGCTTCCTGCGCAGTTCTTTTCGGATTCTCACTTATACCTTATTAAACAATAACTAACATTCAAATAAAATACTTTTTTTAAAGATAGAGTCTATAAATTAATTATAGTAGATATTATACTAATTTCAGTTATACCAACTAAAATTGCATGCGAGTGTCTATATCTGTACTCCCTCACGTGAACAGCCAAAATTCAAAATTTTTAGCCATAAGCCATAAGTCACATCCCAAAAGAACAACCTCTATAGCTTATGACTTACCCCGAACAAACAAACATGACGGTTTCTCTATAGCTATTTCGAAGTGGCTTATTAGATCAATCCTTTCAAAATGATTTATTGACATTTGATTCGTTTGTATAAACGCACGTGTCAGGACCATAAGCCATTAGATAGCCTAAAAGAATGCACCCATACTCACTAGTTGCTAGAAAAGCACAGCGCCGCACATTTATACACCATAAGTATGGATACTAGCCTTGTTCTTTTGGGTTGTAATTAGGGATGGCAAATGGGCGCGGCGCGTATGGGTAGTGCTCACCCATACCCGTACCTGCGACCTTGATTTACACCCACGAGTATACCCCGCGAAGGACGACGGGTGAAATACCTCGTCCATACCCGTTGCCCGCGGGTACCCGTCACCCCTGGGCATACCCGTTTACCCATGAACTGAGAGTCACCATCTGAGAGTTGAACTAATGACAGGTACATATAAGCAACAGCTGTTGCTAGGAAATATAATAGCTATTAAAAAAGTTTATAACAAGCAATAGCAATTAGAGATATGGAAACGTCTATAACAATCAATAGTAATTAGGGATATTGCTATGACTGTGCCACTGTCAATTTATATCATGGGTAAACGGACGGGGCGAGTACAGGTGGAGCTTACCCATGCCCGTGCCCGTTTACCCAATAGGTAGAGTGTTCCCCCATTTTCATACCTATGGGTAAAGAAAATATCTCATACCCGGCTCCATTAGGGTATTTACACATGGGTATATGGATAAATGGGTACAATTGCCATCCCGAGTTGTAACTGATGGTTTTTTATTGTTGTTGATGGTTTTTTTAATACTTTTTGAGATGGTGGAGACATCGATGTGGATGGCACATAATGGTTTTAAACTTGGTAAATTATTTAGAGAAGCGGTTTCGAGAAACCACTTAGAGAAACTGTCCCATTCATTTTAGCTTCTGAAGAAGATTCAGCCAAAAGCCACAAAACAAAGCAAAACACTAGGGCCAGTGAGTATTGTACATGTTGTGGCTTCTGGCCAAATAGTAAACCAGGAGAGTAGTAGAGTAGTTATGATGGACGAACAACACCTGCCTTCTCTCTATGCTCAAGGCACATACACATATATATCTCCATAAAGTATAATTACAATATTGCCCTTACACAACTGTATCTCCTGAAGGATATACATGTCATTACATATATTACATTAGGCCCTACGATCCCCAAACAGATCGAATGGACTTAGGTGGGAGCCATCTCTACTACAGTACATTTACGTGTATATAATAGTAATTTAAAAGCTAGCATTGTACCGTACGTGTATGTAATAATGATTTATAAAAGCTTGATAAGCCCGCTCAGGCTCTCAGCTAGGCCGGGCACGCGTCGCCTCCTTTGAGCTGGATCACATCGCTCTCCGGTCTGGTCGCCGTCGGCGCGTGCCGGTAGATCGCCGTAATGAACGGCGTCGCGAGCCCCGTCGTGATGAGCGCCATGATCACAAAGATGGCGAACGTCGTGTCATCCAGCACCTGCACACACGTACGCGTAAGCCGCTCGGCGTATACCACCACCATTTACGCAACAATTAAAACGTGTAATTAAGTATATATAAGCCGTGCGTACGTACCTTCCTCTCCTTGCCGATGTTGAGCACGATGAGCTCGACGAGCCCCTTGGCGCTCATGGCCACGCCGAGGGCGGCCGCCTCGCGCCTGGCCATTCCTGTGCCCGCGGCCACAGCGAACGTCCCGGTGAACTTCCCCACGAGGGCCACGGCCACCACGAGCGCGACCATCCCCCACGCGGCCGCGCCCCGGACGTTGTCCACGTTCGTGTGCAGCCCGCTCGTGGCGAAGTAGAGCGGCAGCATCAGTCCAAACACCAGCGGCGACACCTTCTCGCCGGCGAGCTCCGCAAGGCCGCACTCCCGCGGCATGGACAGCCCGAACAAGAACGCGCCGAACACGGGGTGCACGCCGATGGCGTCGGTCGCGGCGCCCGCGAGGAGCGCGCACACGACTGCACCGGAGAAGGCCAGGTCGGCTGCGCGGTCGGGGCCTGCGCGGCGCGCCAGGCGTGCCATGAGCGGGCGGAGCGCACAAAGCATGAACGCCACGAAGACGGCCCCGGACGCGACGATGTAGAGCGGTGCGAGCGGGGCCCCCTTGGGCTCATCGCCCCCACCGGAGAGGGCCAGCGCAAGGGCCAGGAGGGCCCACGCGAAGACGTCGTTCACGGCGGCCGCGGCCATGGCGGTCTCGCCGAAGGTTGTGACGAGGAGGCCGAGCTCCTTGAGGATGCAGGCCAGAACGGGGAGCGCGGTCACCGAGAGCGCGGCGCCGGTGAACAGGCAGAGCGGGAGAAAGGTGGCATGGCGGGTAGCCGGGACGGCGACGTTGAGGAGCGGCACGAGGCCTGCGGCGGCGAGGAACGGGGGCACAATGCCCGCCGCGGCGATGGCAACGCTGCGGAGCCCCACGCGGCGCACGGTGCGGAAGTCGAGCTCCAGGCCGACCAGGAAGAGGAAGAGGAGCAGGCCGAGGCCCGACATGGTGTCCAGCGCGGCGGCGCTCCACACCGGGAAGAGGGTGCGGCGGAAAGCGCCCCACCGGCCCAGGGCCGACGGCCCCAGCAAGATGCCACCCTGCGCAATTGCGCATGCACGCATATATAAGTAAACAACACACTGCTCATATGTCAGGCAAAAGCAAAACATGTTTAAACACATGTGCTGTTTTGTGCTTTACTATGCTACCTAGCTAGGCTGCGCGTGCGCTGATCAACAAGGAAAATATGTACCACATATCCAAATAAGCCCTTAATATGTGAATAAGAGGTGTCATTATTGGATTTTATTTCTGATTTCTATTTAGAGAAATCAGAATCCAATATATGTCAATGAGATCAACACATGTATTGATTGATAATCATGTTTTACGGAATCATAGATATGGGATATCAAATCAATAATGTGGACATATGTTAGTGAACATTGTGTTGAATTGACCCACCATGAGATAATGTGGAAATTGTTATATTTTTAAGTACCATCAGTTGGTCTCATACATAGTGTATGAAATCTTTAGACTTGAGATCGTTATTATTTCCTACAGTGTAATAGTTTACTTAGTGGTTGCCAAACATTATTCCGTAACTGGGTGATTATAAAGATAGCTTTCGGGTTTACTATAAAACTATGGAGAGATATGAGCGATCAAGATGGTATTTGCCTCTCCTATATAACAGAAGTGATATCTTTCGACCCCTCGATGTGGTTTGATTAAGGAAGTGCATGGCATGGCTATGTCGAATATGGTTGAGGAGTCAATCATAATTGAGTAATCCACTACAGATTGGAATGAAGCATTTAGCTATCATAGGATGGCACGCTTCTCACCATGAGTTCGATCTGGTATCATGAGGCAAAGAGATTGGTATATATGCACAATATTTGTTCGTCCGATATGATCTTTATGTATATTTTAGAGTTGCTATGTTCTGCAAGGGATCGCTATCGACTTATAGACTGAAAAGGAGTTTTTGGTCCATGGCCAAATATACATGAACCTGCTAGGTTACACACTTTATGGGCTGGATCGCTAAGGGTCCAGATGATAGTCTTTGAGTGGGATGTGATCTCTACTCGTATCGGATAAAAATCCAATCTGAGACTTTTCGAGATAGATATGATATCTAATCATATCGGATAAGGATCCAATTGGAGGTTATATAAAGAGAGGTGCAAGAGCTAAGGAAGGTATTCCGAAATACACCCATTAGAACCTTAGCCACCACATCTCATAACCTCTGCCGTGCATATAGGTGCTAGCATACCAACACACGGCGTTTTATCCCTAGATGTGTGGACCTTGGTAGAGGCGTTGCTACGACTACAACACTAATCAAGATGATTGCGAAGAGACGGTTGGCCAGAGGATGATCATCTACCCCACTACATCGATGCACTCTTCGTTGAACTGGCTGCTTCAACTCTACTTTTGCTGTACTGCGCGTATATTGGTAATGATTTATAATCTCTTAATCACATGACTTCCTAGTTTACATAGTAGAATTTTTAATCTACGCTAGTATAGCCTACCCGTATCCCAACAGTGGTATCAGAGCCATCCTGCATAGTATTTGATTTGGATTGGTTGCATATAGTTGATATGCGATGGTATTAGATTGGATATATTACTGGTTTGATATGACAGCTTAGATCGATTCATGTTGTTGGATTGGTTTAGGCACTAGTTGACAAGATCAATCGGTTTTAGTCGTAGTAGATGGATTCGGAGGAGGTATGAATTGATAGTACTGAGTTGCTGTTCCTTCTAGAAGCCTCCCGCGTCGATCAATGTGATTGATTAATGGGAAATTAGGATGATCAGATTGGCTCGGAATTGGATTAATGTGATTAATCCGTTGAAATTTTTAAGGTCGATTTCATGAATTGGGACCGCGCATGCTAGGTAATCATACAAGGCATTGTAGGTGTTATGTGTTCATGCCACATGATATAATTAGATTCTGCACATAACTCATTTTTGCAAGGTTGTGTGAATAGTATGGCCCATTGTGTATGTGATGCATGTATGAGTTTTTCACAGCCTGCGTGTCATGCTGATTTATAACCATGGGCTCTATATTATTGTATAACGGCCTGCGTATTGACTTGTGTTGCTTGATATTTTCATATGTAATTCATTTCAAGCATTAGTGGCTTGATTGATAGACTAGCGTGGTGATGGAAATTATCGTGCTAAGGGCCATACTATCTCACAGTTTAATATGACTTAACTATGAATATTTTTATATTCCTATTATGGTATTACCTTGGGTGTTTTTAACATGATAGAACAGTATTCCTCTTGAAAAAATTAAGCAAAACTTGATGCTCTTCCAATAGTTGCACCTATCAAGATTTTAATCATTAACTGGTAGGTCTATCAAAGTAAGGTGCCAATAATTATATCAATAAGATAGGGTAATTGTTGGACACTTCATGCGTAGTATTGGTTTAACTCACTACAACAAAATGAACATATTAAGACGTTTTGTTTAAGACGCTTTGAATCATGCCTCTCTTTTTAGAATCACAATTGAAATAGAGACGCAGTTTGATACACTCTAAAGGGTTGCACGCTATTAAATTATATTAAAACGGCTATTGAGACGTTTTGGAGTACGTCTCATGTATAGAGACGAAATTTTAGATGTCTTATTTATCATTTGAGACGTCTTATCTATTATCTCCATATAAGAATATTAAAAAAAACAAAATGGTGTAAGTAACAGTACCAAATTCGGTAAACTGGGTTGGTATCCGGTCGGATTCGGTTTCGGATACGGATATGTGTAGACGAATTCGGTATAACTGATATCCGACCGAATAAGTTCGGTATTCGACTATTCGGATAGTATCCGATTAAAATCCGAATACGTATCCGAACTCTCCAAAGTCACACCGCACGGCCCACCTCACGCGAAACAGCCACATCGCACGCCCACCTCCTCGGACCAACTCGTAGGTTCCCATGTCGCCGCCGTCTCGGCGACCACCTACCACAGCCGCCGCCGCGCACCCCTCCCAGCCACGAGATCTCGGCGGCGGAGATGGTCTAGCCTCGGCGGCGCGTCGCTACCACCGTGCCGCGCCGCGCCGTTGCTGCCGGCGGCGCTCCTCGCTCTCTTCCTCCTCGTCGTCGTCGCGTTGCTCTCGTCTCCCGCCACCACTCTCGGACCACCCGGCCCTCGCCTCCTCCGCCGCCGCTCTCCCCATGCCCCGGTATTGCGCTAATTCCTAGCTGCTTCGCTTTTCCTCCACATCTCCGATCTAAACCGTCTCGCTCTGCGTCTGACAGCGCACGCGCTTGCAACTGAACAGCTCCAGCCGGAGGCATGGCGATTCGAGCGCCGCGAGATTTCCGCGTTCGTAAGCATGCGCTTCTGGTTAGATTAAGCACGCTGGTTCGTCTAAAAACTTCAAGTTTGACTACCATGGCGCGCCGTCGGTCTGAGCCACGTCGCGCGCGCAATGCAAAAACCCTCCTAAAACCCAACTTTTCTTCCCTCCGCCGGCCTAGCCAACCCCAAATCACACGCACACCGATCACCTCGTGCCGCCGCCGCCATGCCATGGGATCCTCCGTTAGCCACGCCGCGCCCCTCCGCCTCCCACCTACGCACCCCTCGCCCACCTCGTGCCCCCTCCTCCCCTCGCCGCCGACGCCGCCCGCCGTCGAAGCCCGGAGGAGAAGGCAGCGGAGGATGAGAAGGTGGACTACATGAACCTCCCGCCCGTCCCCTACGAGGAGATCCAGCGCGAGGCCTTGATGAAGCCGCGCGCGGCGCCTCCCTTCCCACCCCTTCTTTGATCTGTGATAATGTGATTATTTTCACCGCCGATCGAATCGATCGTGATGCTACGATCTTCTTCTCGTTTGTTGCGATGGCGCTGAAGCCCGAGCTGTTCGACGGCTTGCGCCGATTTCACTAAGCCGCTCAACGATTACTTTGCCTTGAGCCACGGTACCTAGTCAATGCCCACTTCTGGTTGTTTCTTTTTCTTGTATATTGCTGCTATTTGGCTGTGTTGTTACAAGTCTTGTGCGTCTTTGGACCAGTGTGTTCATGGGATCCATGGAGATCCGTCGCGGGGCCGAGGTGATCAAGGTCCCCACTTCCACTTATGATTTGGCGCCAACTTTCTTGATCCCAAGGTTGTTTTCTTTCGAAGGCATTGGCCCGTTCTAGTTTTACTTCATGTGATC
This sequence comes from Dendrocalamus sinicus, assembly GCA_036346575.1. NCBI lineage: Eukaryota > Viridiplantae > Streptophyta > Magnoliopsida > Poales > Poaceae > Dendrocalamus > Dendrocalamus sinicus. Next base: position 21,691,788 of record CM070654.1, read on the forward strand.
TGTATGCTTATACTTTATTTTGATCTGAATGTGATTCCTCCAAAGATGATGCTCATTGGGAGGGTCTCACACGATGGAAGGGTAAATGCACGTGTCAAGTGCGATCTCACTGAACAATCTTTGCCTAAAGATAAATGCTCGGTGATTGATTTGGCATCACGAGTCAAATGTGTGTTCATGTGAGATCAGCTCTCTCATCAATGTTTAGCGGTGTCACATTGTTTAATTTCTTAACTAACTTGTTTTTTGTTTTGGCAGTTGACAAATGAGCCCCATTACTTCCAAGGCATGTTTAGTTTTGATTATAAGGTCGGTCTCTCTTTAAACGGTTAGTTTCCGATGATGCATGTCCTTGTTGAATTATTTTATTTGATGGGCAGTATCATGCCGGTGGTAGATTTGCTTGTACTGTTCAATAAGGAACTATAATGTGATGTATCGCTTTATTGTCTTATCAAAGAAATAGTTCGTTACTATTGTTGTCGAATTGGTGGTGTTGTGGAAGATACGAGTATGAGATCCTAATCCTATTTTTTGGACTTGGAATCGGGCAGAGAAATATGAGTCCTTTTCTTGAAACTGTTTTGCTGCCAAGATCTTGCTTACATCTTATGAGTTCTCCTTTCTCCACTTTTATGAGGAATTTGGTCTATCAGATATGCCTTTTCAGTTACATGCTAATGGTCTTCTTAGGTTACTGATTTAACATCCAGCCTTCCAGGATGTTGCCACATAGGACAGAAGGAATCCTGATCTAGTTTGTACTAATATCCTTCTGTGTGATTTATAGTGAAAAATGATAGCATCAAAGTATTGCTTGTGCCTTGTATTCTAATTATGTGTAGTCTTTCATAACTGGTGCCCAAAAACTTATAGATGTAAAACTATTGTAAGTAGCTGTTAGGTGCTTAATGTTTAACATTATATTTGATAAAAAAATGAGGTTTTACCCCCTAAATCTGATATTTTTATTTTCTTGCCAATTATCTATCTGACAATGTGCATGATTACATAACTTGTTTTGCTCCTATATCCTTGATTTCAGGGCAAAGATTTTAGATCCCAAATTCAAATTGGGAATAACGCGTTCTATGGAGGGAACTACATCCAGGTATGTGTTATAAATATTGTAACTATTTGCGTTAACATTTGCACATAAAAGCCATTCAATAGTAGGAGCAATTTACCGCACCCTGATATCATGAAAAATTCATCTTTTTTTACTTATTTATATCTATTTGATGATATACACTAATATTGACCTGTTGTGACTACATTTTGAAAATATAGTTACGTTTTAAACAAAAATTGAATCTTGGATCCAATTTTGCACTTACCGAGTCTAGTGCAATTTAATCTATTGAATTCTTCGTTTTGCTGAATCTTTGTGTTCCTATTATTCCTATAATTAGCTTACAAAGTTTCTTGATGAGTATTGGTTTCACATTTTATATAAAACCGAGAGGCCGTTGTAACTTTGTAAGCTTTTGGAGCTGTAATCATCCGTACTATCCGCCTATATTATCTGTTTTCGAGCTGAATCTGTTACATATCCGTCCCGACGGTACCGTATTCGAAACTCCGAATATTCTGAATTCGTATTCGTATCCGGTCTTACCGTATTCGACTCCGAATCCGAAGAAAAAATGTGGGTTAGGATACAGTTTAAGCAATAAACGTTCTACTCGCTAGGTATGCCACTTCTAGTTTAATTAACTGAACTTGTACCGTAAGATTTTTCATGATTGCTCATATCTGATATTTTGTTGTTAATATTGCTATGTTTGCAGGATATGGAGGACTATGAAAAGAAATGCAGTGGAAGACCGATGCACAATTTTATGAAGAAATAGACACGATGATTTATTATAGCAGTTTAAAAAAGATGTGTGTCAAATTGGAGGATGTTTTACCGACATGTGTTTATCGATATTAGATTTTTATTTAGTTGTGAACTCTGTTGATTTAAATGGATGCTATAATTATTTGTAAACCTCTCTTATGTAAACTTCTTTGGGGTTTGGAGGGTGCAATGGTGACGCAATTTGTCAATTGCCAATGGTTTGCCCGGGTGTGGCTTGGTTCCGATTGTAGCTGGTTTGTTTTTCTTATAACAGATATCTTTGTGCTGCGCCCATTCCTTATATTTTATAAAATATGTACTCAATATTATAGTGCTGCCTATAAAATTATTATATATACATGTATATAATAAATATATGGAATACTATATTCTCATACGGATACGTATTTGTGTGTATAGAAGAAAATATATACCAATCAAAATAAAAATACATACTACATAGGACATCTTGAGACGGCACATAACGTCTCAAGGCACGTGCCTATGTTAATTGAGACGTGGTGCGGCCGTTTTATAAAAGCGTCTCTAACTTTATAGGATACAATGCGAGATGTCTCTAATGAGCGTCTCAAATAATATAGGCACGCCTTAGAGAGCGTCTCTATGTTTTTGAGACGGTTCATGTAGAGACGTTTCTATGACGCTTTATAAAAGCGCCTCAGTTGTCTGTGGGAGACGAAACAGAACGTCTTTAACCTGCAAATATGATGTCTCCCCACGGATGTTTTGTTGTAGTGACTTGACTAGGTGACCAAAATAATTTTGGGCCTAAAAGCATAGTATTGAGGCCGAGACACATGGATGTCACTTAACAAACAAGAGTTACATGTGATATAATTAGTAAAGGGTTGTTTACCTACGTCACTAGATTTTTAGCAGTGATGACAAAGCTTACTAAGACTTAATGAAATATAGATCTTGACTCACTATATGTTATTGGAGGGTACATGATTTTTAAACATATAGTGAAAGTATCTTTTATTAAATTGTTTAATGAAATATTTCACACAATCATAGTGCTGAATTTTTGCATATACTTTTTATATTATAGACAATACTACCATCTACTTCCTCCACACCTAATTTTAACCAGCGATCTATTCTTGAGAAAGAAAAACTAAATGGAAGAAACTTCATTAACTAGTATCACAACTTGAGAATTGTTCTCAAGCAAGAAAAAGGAATATATTCTAGAAGTTTCATATTCAGATGAACTAGATGAAGATGTTTCTCGTGCTTAAAAGAATGCATATAAAAAACATTGTAATGACCCACTTGAAGTTAGCTGTTCTATGCTTGCCACCATGAACTCTGAGCTTCAGAAGCAATATGAGAATATGGATGCCTACAATATGATTGTCGGTCTTAAAGGCATGTTTGAGAACTAAGCAAGAGTTGAAAGGTACACCACCTCTAAGTCATTATTTGCGTGTAAGTTAGCTGAAGGAAGTCCAGTTAGCCCTCATGTAATTAAGATGATTGGTTACATTGAGAGTTTGGAAAAGCTTGGTTTTCCCCTTAGCCAAGAGTTGGCTACGGATGTAATTGTCCAGTCGCTCTTTCCGAGCTTTGAGTCAGTTATTTTGAACTTTTATATGAATGGCATGGAAAAGTCAATGACCGAGTTACATGGGATGCTCATGTTAGCAGAAGAGAGCATTAAGAAAAGCTTTAATCATGTGATGATAGTTCAGAAGACTATTAACTTCAAAAAGAAGAGGTCTAAGGCTTTGAAAAAAAGAAAGAGTACGGGCAAAACTCAAGATGAGATCTCGAGTATCAAATCTAAGCTTCAGAAGCTTAAGATTGGTGCTTCACTTAATACTATTTGCTACCATTACTAAGACACTTGACATTGAAAGAGGAACTGCAAGAAGTACTTGGTAGAACTAGAAAAGAAGAGAAGTAAAACTTTGCATCAGGTATAACTGTTATAGAAATAAATCTTTCTACTTCTCATATTGGTTTTTGGGTATTTGATACCGGATTGGTTGTTTATATTTGTAATTCGATGCAGGAGCTATTAAGGAGTAAGAGTTTAGCAAGAGGGAGGTTGGTCTTCGGGTAGGCAATGAAGCAAGAGTTGTTGCATTGGCTGTTGGCACTTTACCATTATCTTTACCCTCAGAATTAGTTTTGAAATTGAATAATTGTTATTATGTTCCTGCCTTAAGCAAAAACATTATTTCTGCTTCATGTTTGGGAGCAGAAGGTTATGAATTCAGAATAAAGAATAATTGTTGTTCAATTTATTTGAATGATATGCTTTATGGTCATGCTTCATTGATGAATGGATTATATATTTTAAATCTTAAGGATGTACCTATCTATAACATTAATGCTAAGAGGTTTCAACCTAATGATTTGAATCCCACTTACATTTAGCTTGGTCATTTAGGTCACATAAATAAGAAGTGCATGATCAAGTTCCACAAAGATCGTCTTCTAAACTCATTTGATTTTGACTTATTTGAAACATATGAGTCGTGTTTACTTGGCAAAATGACTAAGGCACCTTTCACTGGTCTAGGTGAGAGGGCAAATGACTTGTTGGCCTTAGTATATTTGGATGTGTGTTGGCCAATGAGCTCAATGGTCAGAGGTCATTTTCAATACTTCATAACTTTTTACCGATGATTTTAGTAGATATGGTTACATCTATCTAATAAGGCATAAGTCCAATCCTTTGAAAAGTTCAAGGAATTTTAGAATAAGATACAAAATCAACTTAGCAAGACAATTAAGGCTCTATGATCATATCATGAGGTGAATATTTAAGCCGTGAGTTTGGTGATCATCTAAAGCAATATAGAATTGTTTCATAACTAACACCTCCGGGAACGTCTCAATGGAATGGGGTGTCTGAATAATAGAATCAGATCTTGTTAGATATGGTTTAGTTCATGATGAGCCAATTGATCTACCATTGTCTTTTTTGGGGTATGCTATAGAAACAATTGCATTTACATCAAATAGGGTTCCATCAAAAGCTGTAGAGAAGACACCATATGATATATGGACTAGGAAGTGTCTCGGGTTGTCTTTTCATAAAATATAGGGATATGAAGTATATGTAAAATATTTGATGTCTAACAAACTCGCACCTAAATCTGATAAATGCTTCTTCGTGAGGTATCTTATGGAAACTAAAGGATATTACGTTTATAAAAGGGATAAGAGCAAAATATTTGTTGCTCGAAATGGTGTCTTTTTGGATAAAGATTTTCTCACAAAAGAAGTTAGTGGGAGCATGGTGAGACTCGAAGAAATTCAAGAGTCATCAGAAAATGTTTCAATTCCTAGTGAATATATATAGAGTGTACAAGATGTTATAGAACCTGCGGAAGAGGCACCAGCCCTACGTAGGTCTGAAAGGTCATGTTAATTGCCTATAAGGCATCGACATGATATTTTATTGTTAGATAACGATGAGCCTAAAACTTATGAGAAAGCGATGATGGGTCCAGACTTTGAGAAATGACTTGGAGCCATAAGATTCAAAATTCAATCCATGTATGATAATCAAGTTTAAACTTGTTGATCCACCCGATGGTGTAAAAATTATTGAGTGCAAGTGGGTTTCTAAGAAAAAGATAGACTTGATGGAAATATTCATATCCATAAGGCACGATTGGTGGCGAAGGGTCTCAAACAAATTTAAGATGTTGACTACGATGAAACCTTCCACCCGTCACTATGCTTAAGTTTGTCCGGATCATTCTAGCTATTGTTTTATATTCGATTGTGAGAAATGGCAGATGGATATGAAAACAACTTCCTAAATGGAAATCTAAGTAAGGATGTGTACATAACACAACTTGAGGGTTTTGTTAATTCCCATAATGCTAGAAAGATATGTGAACTTTAGAGATATATGTATGGGCTGAAGTAAGCTTTTCGAAGTTGGAACATTCATTTTGATGGGGTAGTCAAAGGGTTTGGTTTCATCAAAAATGAAGAAGAGGCTTGTGTTTACAGAAAGCTAATGAGAGCACACTTGTTCTTCTGGTTCTATATGTAAATGATATATTATTGATTAAAAATGATATATATTTCTATGCTTGAATCTATCAAGTCTTCATTAAGAAATAGTTTCTTTTTGAAAGACTTAGGAGAGACAATATATATTTTTTGATATAAAGATTTATAGAGATAGAACTAGAAGGCTAATTGGATTAAGCCAAGATATGTACAGTGATAAAGTGTTGAAATGGTTCAACATGCAGATTCGAAGAAGGGTTTCTTGTCTATATCATATGGTATTAGTCTTAGAAAGACTCAATGTCCTTTGACACCAGATGAGCGAGACTGGATGAGTAAGATTCCTTATGCTTCTACCATTAGATCTATCATGTATGCCATGCTTTGTACACGCCTAGATGTGTCATATGCTCTAAGTGTTACAAACATATATCAGTCAGATCTAGGTGAAAGTTACTGGATAGCTGTAAAGAATATCCTGAAATAATTGAGAAGGACTAGGGATGTGTTCCTTGTTTATGGAGGTGGGGAAGAGTTAGTCATAAATGGTTACACTGATGCTAGTTTCTAAACCGATAAAGGTGATTTTCGATCGTAGTCTAGGTTGTGTTTTGTCTTAATATAGAGTAGTGTGTTGAAAAAGTTTCAAGCAGGTGACAGTTGCTGATTCTACAATGAAGGCTGAGTATATTGAGGCTTCTGAAGCTACAAAGGAGGTTGTTTGGATAAAGAAGTTCATTTTTGAGCTGGGTGTGGTTTCTAGTTCTTCTAGTCCAATAAATCTCTATTGTGATAATATTGGAGCCATTGCGTAAGCCAAGGAGTCTAGATCTCATCAAAACTCCAAACACAAACTTTGGTGTTTTCACCACATTCATGAGATTGTTGATAGATGATGTTCAGATATTCAAAGTGCATACTGATTTAAATATTACTGATCTGTTAACAAAGCCTCTTCTATAGCCAAAGCATGAGGTGCACATAAGAGCTATGGGTATTAAATACTTGCAGATTGACTCTAGTGCAAGTGGGAGATTGTTAGTGATATGCCCTAGAGGCAATCATGAAGATGATTATATCACGTCTATGTTTATGATGTTTTGAATAATATGTTATTTTATCTCTTGAATAAACATCTTTCATATTGATCTACAAGTATGTGACTTGTTCGTAGAACTATTTATTCATGTTTTGATGTTATTATCCCTAATCTTATGTTATTATGTGGGACAATTATAATTTATAGATCAGCAAATTTATTGATTGATGATCATGTTTCACGGATCAAGGATATGGGATATCAAATCGATAATGTGGATATATGTTAGAGAACATGATGTTCGATTGATTCACCATAAGATACTGCGGGAATTGTTATATTTTTAAGTGTCATCAGTTGATTTTGTACATAGTATATATAGGATCTTTTAGACTTGAGATCGTCATTTTTCCTACATATGTAGTAGTTTACTTAGGAGTTGCCAAACACTACTCCATAACGGGGTGGTCATAAAGGTAGCTTTTGGATTTATTATAAAACATGCAGAGGAATATGAGCGATCAAGATAGAATTTAACTCTCCTATATAACGAGAGAAATATCTCTAGGCCCCTCAATGTGGTTAGATTAAGGAAGTGCATAGCTATACCGAATGTGATTGAGGAGTCAATTAACCACAACTGAGTAATCTATTACAGATTCGAATGAAGGATCAAACTATCATAGGATGGCATGCTACTCGCCTTAAGTTCGATTTGGTATCATGAGGCAAAGGGATCGATACATAAATATTATATAAATTCGTCCGATATAATCTTTATATATGTTCGGGAGTCGGTATGTCCTACTATGGACCACTATCAGCTTATGGACCAAAAAAGAGTTTTTGATCCATGGCCAACTATACATGAATCTACAGGGTCACATACTTAATGGGCCTCAACGATAAGGGTCCGAATGATAGTCTTCGAGTGGGATGTGATCTCTACTCGTATTGGATAAAGATCTAGCCCGAGACTTTCTAAGTTGGATACGATATCTGATTGTTTGTGCGGGGGCTTAGTGAGGTATCCCAAAATACTCTCATTGAAACCCTAGCCGCCACCTCTCATAACCACTATCGTGCTCGTTGGTGCTAGTACGCTGACACACGGCATTCCATTCCTAGACATATGGACCTCGGTAAAGGCGCTGCTGCAACTGTAGAGCTGATTGGGACGATCGTGAGGAGACAGTTGGCCAGAGGACGATCGTCTACTTCCACTACATTGACGCACTCTTTGTTGAACTGGCCTCTTCATCTCTACTTCCACTGCATTGTGCATCTCGTGGTAACGATCTATGATCTTTTACTCCCATGTCTTCCTGATTTACGTGGTAGAATTTTTTAATCTGCGCTAGTGTAGCCTACCCGTATCCCAACAATACAAACACTTGGCTTCTCAAAGCGGCTTTTTACTTCTCTCGCTTCGAGGATAAGACAAGGGTCATGGGTGCTTCATACACCCACTCCTCTCACTCCCATCTCGCCGACTCCTTCTAAAACTAATTCTTTCAGTTACTACTATCATCTTCAGCCAAAAGTCATCAGTTACAGCTAATACAGATACCCCCCTAAAAATGATCTATGACACTTACTTTGGTGGGTTGTATAAGAAATACAACTATATTTTTTAATTATAAACATTAGAATTGTATAACAAATATAAGTCTATATCTAGATAAAATTATATGTATTGTAGTATCACTATTAGAGCTGAGCTGAGCCATGCAAAGTAAACAGGTAAAATTGACTTGGCAGCCTAGCCAGCCAACTCAAAAACAATGGTAGGTTCTTTCCACGATCTGACTCTCATGCCGTGTCTGGTCTAGAAAATGCTTAGTCGATCGTTCTACTTTCAGTATGCATGCAGTCAACATATAATAGCATACTATATCCTCAAGAAAAGAGAAAAAAGGGGGCATACAAATGTGTGAAACGTGATGCAGGGCAGCAGGAAGCATTTCTAAGAACATCCACCAAGATCTTCATGAATGGTTTGAAACTTTGGTTCAATTGTGTATGGATCAGCGGTTCAGCATTACTCGCCGGTCAATTTTTTGCCAATCATTTCCAAAAGATTTGAGCAGATCGAAGGGTGCAACAATCATCAAGATCTTAATTATATGCTTGAAAGCATCACGACGGCCGGCTAGGCATCTACTCCATCCGTTTACTTATCGTTTTGGGTTACTTTTTCTAATTATATGTTACAAAAAATATAAAATAGAAAATGATGTGGTAGCAGGGGCGGATCCAGCGGTGGGGCGGGGGGATCGAGCCTCCCTATCGCTACTGGACCCTTGGAGCCCCCCATAAATTTTTAGCATGGATGTATAATGCAGCAGGGGCTGAGGGCGAGCTGAAGGTACTTCAGCCCCTCCAAAAAATTTTCCTGGATCCGCCACTGTGTGGTAGTACTTGTGATTTATATATGTAGTAACTGTGAACATATCGAAGAAAAACTAAAAGATCAAGACAAATTAACAAACCAACATGATACGAATATACGTATATATAGACGAACATGCATGGACTAGTGTATATACCAGGATCTCGGCGACAACCCTAGGCTGGCGCAGTGGCTTGAGCGCGAGCGCGAGGCCCTGCGCGACCACAAGTATGACGGCCACCTGTATCGCGAGGAGGGGCAGCGCGAAGTCGAGAGGGTTCTCGCCCTGCCACAGGCCGTCCGATGCCATCTTGACGGTGGGCGACGAGTTCGCCGCCATGCTGTGCATGCGCTACTGCTGGCTTGTTCTGCACCCAATTTATAAGGATATGAAACACACGTACTCTACTGCTGTAGCAGCGAGAGCGATCGATGCTACCCAAGCTAGCTCGCGATATCGCATGCATGCATGCGTGCATGTGGTACGGTGCGGGGTCTTGGACTAGACAGCACTCCCGATTTATAGACGTGGCGCTGAAACATGCAAGCGTATTGGGGGTGGCAACCAGACCGGGAGTCCTGAGGAGGCACCGCGTGGCCTAGCTCCGATCCAACTAGCCGACTTAACCATCTTTTTAAAATATATATTCTAATATATAGATTTAAGTTTTAGCTTAAATATATAAAAAATTAGTTTTACTATTGCATAGACGACTGAAATTTTTTATCTCTCAGTCATTTGAAATTGTACTCTCAATCAACTAAAGTTACAGCCCCTCCAAAAAAATCATCTGCAACTTCAGGTGACTAAGAGATAAACAAATTTCAGTCGCCTGTGCAATAATCACTCCCATAAAAAATATAATATCTTATATTAAAAAACCATAATTTATTATAATATGTATATATATAATTTATTATTTTCTATATATATGTATATATATATATATATATTAAAAATAACGAGTTCTCCTTGGTTTCAACACCATATTTTAAAATAGGTATGTATCGTGTGTGAAAAATTTTAAAATTTCTTAGATGTCAAGTTTAACTAGTTTACTAACTAGTTCAAACAAGTTTGAACTAAATTTCGAATTGTAGTTGCTTTTTATATATATATATATATATATATATATATATATATATATATATATATATATATATATATATATATATATATATATATATATATATATATATATATATATATATCCATGATTAAGACTTTATATTCATATATTATATATATATATATATATATATATATATAAGCAATCCAATGGGGAGGTTTGGTGCCCGGCACCAAACCTCCCCGCCATTGGATTGCCATTTTAGATGTCATATATATATATATATATATATATATATATATATATATATATATATATATATATATATATATATATATATATATATATATATATATATATATATATAGTTCATATATATATATACTAGTTAGTATACTATATATATATGATATATATATATATATATATATATATATATATATATATATATATATATATATATATATATATATATAACTATTATATATATATATATATATATATATATATACATATATATAGAAAATAATAAATTATATGAAAAATACCTTTTACACCCGGGTGTAATTACACCTACCTCTAATATACCACCTAAATAAACATAAAATACTCCTTTATCACTTTAGGTATACTCGTATACTAATTATAAGATACTTCAATGTGAACCACATGAAAAACTTGTAAGAGAGTTCATAGTTTTTTGCATATTTTATAAATACCTTCATATACGCACATAAAAAGGAGTATGTCGAAAAAATATATATATACCACCTCTGAAAAATTATTCATACCACCTAAATTGTCTTAAATACTCGTATACTATACGTACATGTCCTCCGTTACACGAGATACTCTCTACATTATAAGATATGATATAAGGTGTAATTACATTGGGAGTAGAAAAAAAGGCTTATAGACACACACACCCCTCTAAGAAAATATCGCCACCCCTAGATATAACCTGACTAGCTAGATCGTGCACTGGATGATTCACTAGCAGTAGTGGTTAGCTTAGTGCCCTTCTCCATCGTCCGGGAGGAAGATTTGGACGGACATGGTGAGGAGTACTAATGTGATCTTTTGTGCGTACGTACTAATCCTACTCTACCGATCTTTATGGAAACCGACCATAAGCACCGCCATAATTATACTCCACCCGTTCTTTTTAAGCAATATTTTGACTTTTCGTGGCCATTGAAACATGACTCTAACTATTAGTTTTTGTAACTTTTATATTATTATATAGTAATAATATTATAATATTAATGATATTAAAGTATATAAATATGCTATATGAAAATAATGTTATTAGATTCGTCTAGCAAAATATTTTTATAATATATATTTATTTACTATTTTTCTAGTATATTATGATAGAAAATTATAGTCAAAGCTAGCTTTGTATTGGAAACTGTAAAAAGTAAAAAAAAAAAGACCTACATTTATGGGTAAGGAGGTATTATTATATTATTAAAGCATGTAAAAAAAGACCTACATTAGAAATTCTATCAATAATCAAAGGAAAAAGTTAAAGATATGCACAACATATTTTGGTGGATTTATATTAAAAGCCGCAAATTAACCATATATATAAAATTGTTATAGTTGTATAAGAAATAATTCAACTATATTTTCAGTTATATGCATTTAAGTTGTATAATATATAACAAATATGACTTTATTTGCAAATATAAATGTATTATTATATTATATCATATAGCAGCGCAATAGTGCGGAAAATTCAACTTGTTTAATTAAAGATGAAAATTCGCAAAACTTCGATCCGGCAGTTTGACAAATATAACATGAACTCATTTTTGGAAATGCTTTCGCTTAGCCCTAGTTTTTTTTACATGCCATAGAACGCCAGTCTAGTTCACCACTGGTAGAATTAATACCCTAAGAGTAGCGTGGTACCTTGTTGTCTCTTAGAACTCGATTCTCACCAACCACTCGATGGGTGAGTTATTTTCACAGATTTTTCACTAATATTTTGCAGTATTTGAACTCGTAAACACGGGTTGTCTGTCTTGTGTGTGTGTATATATACACGTGTATATGTGTGTATATGTATATATGTGTATATATGTGTGTGTGTGTGTGTGTGTATATATATATATATATATATATATATATATATATATATATATATATATATATATATATATATATATATATATATATATATATATATATATATATATATATATATATATATATATATATATATATATATATATATATATATATATATATATTTTATATGTATATATATGTGTGTATGTATATACATGTTTATACATATATATGGGTGTATACATGTGTGTATATATATGTGTATATATATGTGCATACATGTGTGTATATACATGTGTATGTACATGTATATGTATGCATGCACATGCATGCATACATATATGGTTGCACTAGCCATTTATTCCTACACTCTAAAAAAAACTCCAACATAATTCAATCCCATTAAATTTAATAAGATTTGACAAACGGCCAGTCTCACCTGTCATTCAAATATGACAAATGTGCACCAAAACAATATGCATATTATGTCCATGGTAAATATAACTAATGAATCATTCATGGAACATTTTTGTTGGAGATATCCGTGGAAACTCTTTCTTTACTATCATGCACACATAAACCTGTCGGAGAAATACTCTTGACATATTGTTCACAAATCATGCACACCACCTTTCAGCTAGCTACCATAGGAGCACGTGACATATGTTGCTCATACATACAACAAATGAGCAAGATAAGCAGGATGCCCAACAATCTTGTACCCCCACTAACTAATGAAGGTTGGTGAGTGGTGACTCCACTAAAGTATCTACCAACAAATATTCAGCAGCAACACCGCTAGCCATGCAACTAACTCACCCCTTCTCTCTGAAACATTCCCGAAACCCTAATCCTAATCGAGCATATGTGGTCGATCGATGGATTTCGAAGTATACAAGTCAACCAATCCTAGCACGTCAGCTCCATTTGTGGCCGTCCATTAATCCATCGATTACGGCTGAGAAAGGCAAGGCAGTAGCTTGATCAGACACGGCGATTCGCCACTAGTAACGTTGGTGAAGTTGAGGGCCTCGTTGGAGAAGCCTGATTGGCACCAGGTTACAAATTTCACCCAAAATTTCACGAAATGGACAAATTTTCGTCCTTTTCGGTGCCCAATGAAATAGATTTTATTTGGCTAAAATTTAGCTGAATTTGGCCTTATTTGAAATTTGTTCAAATTTTATTTAAATTTTATCAAAAATTTGATTTTTTGGTCCAAATTTCGAATGAAATGAACAAAATTTCGTTCATTCGGTCGTTTTGCTATAGCCAAAACTTTTCTGCAACCGAAAGATTAAACCCTCATTGCCACAGCCACTTAATTAGTGCGTTCAGCCTGTAGCTCCCTGGCCACTCGATTAGGGTTTAGTTTAATCTTGTCATTGGTTGGAGGCCTGATTAAAATATTTAAAGAATCAATCACGGTTATTAATTAGATGGATGAGAAGAAAGGTTTGCACCACTGATGCGAGGTTGATGTTTGTGTGTTTGGGTACCTGTCATTGCTGGGTTGGACAGTCCCTTGTGGGGTAGACTGCCACCTCAGTCCGACTTGTCAATGAGCTACTGGAGAATTGTATAACAAATATAAGTCTATATCCAGATAAAATTATATGTGTTGTAGTATAACTATTAGAGCTGAGCTGAGCCATGCAAAGCAAAATTGATTCCTAGCCAGCCAACTCAAAAACAATGGTAGGTTCTTTCCACGATCTGACTCATGCCGTGTCTGGTCTAGAAAATGCTTAGTCGATCGTTCTAGTTTCAGTACACTTGTGTTGCATGTATGCATGCATGCAGTCAACATATAAGAGTATACTATATCCTCAAAAAAAGAGAAAAAGGGGACATACAAATGTGTGAAATGTGATGCAGGGCAGCAGGAAGCATTTCTAGGAACATCCACCAAGATCTTCATGAATGGTTTAAAACTTGAGTTCAATTGTGTATAGATCAGCAGTTCAGCATTACTCGCCGGTCAATTTTTTACCAATCATTTCCAAAAGATTTGAGCTGATCGAAGGGTGCAACAATCATCAAGATCTTAATTATATGCTTGAAAGCATCACGACGGCCGGCTAGGTATGTATCGTTTTGGGTTACTTTTTCTAATTATATGTTACAAAAATATAAAATAGAAAATGATGTGGTAGTACTTGAGATTTAAAACTAAAAGATGAAGACAACTAACAAACCAACATGATACGAATATACGTATATTGGTAGTACTTAATTAGTGCGTTCAGCCTGTAGCTCCCTGGCCACTCGATTAGGGTTTAGTTTAATCTTGTTATTGGTTGGAGGCCTGATTAATTAAAATATTTAAAGAATCAATAACGGTCATTAATTGGAATGGAAGAAAGGTTTGCACCACTGATGCGAGGTTGATGTTTGTGAGTGTGTTTTGGTACCTGTCATTGCTGGGTTGGACAGTCCCTTGTGGGGTAGACTGCCACCTCAGTCCGACTTGTCAATGAGCTACTGGAGAGCAAAATGATGTCAAAATGGTGCTCTTTCTTGTTTTTTTTTCCCTTAAACGAAAAAAGCTGCAGCAAGAGTGAATCGTGCCTTATGCGGTGAATCGTGGCGTCACAATTAGAGGCAGAGGTGCTCGGGGAGGTCGAGCCTTCTATTTTTAAGGAAACATTTCGCGAGGAGAAGTGGAGGAGAAGTGAGAAGAGAGAAGAGGAGATGAGGAGAAGAACAGCCGAGTTTTCTATTTTCAAGAGCAAATCTAGTGAGATGAGCGGAAAGTTCAAATTTGGCGAGAGCGAGTAAGTTGAAATATTATCACAGACGGTTCTTGGTAAAGAACCTTCTGTGATAAGTAGATCATTACAGATGGTTTTTATTCTAAACCGTCTGTGATGTATCATAGATGATTTGGAATAAAAAATCATCTGTGATAATTAGGCCATCATGGATGGTTCTTTTCATCGTGGTGAACTTAGACGGTTCAACTTATAAAACCATCTGTGGTAATTTTATCACTAATGGTTTGTGTTGAACCGTCTGTGATGAAGCATCTAGGATGACCCTTTTTTGTAGTAGTGATCTAACTGAAAATTAATTGTAGCACCGGTATGACAACAGCGAGGGTGAATAGTGCCTTTAAATTTTTTCTAAGTATTTACCAAATCTTCATTTCAATAGCTATAAGAGGCTATGAAGATCAAGAACCAAAATTCTGAAAATATCGGTGCTACAGTAATTTTAGCCCGTAAACAGTGAAAAACAACACCTTTTCAAATCCAAAAATCCATAAAACTTTTAATATGTAGATCCAAAAGACTTGAAACTTAAACCAATAGTATATCATGACCATAAGAACTTATCTCAACCAAAAATCACTACTAGACGAACCCTCGTTCAACAACGGATACCTAGCAACACATGATGTAGTCGTTGCAAGCAACAGAGCAGCAACATATGCCAAGCGTTGGAATGCACATCATCCGTGTCTTCAGCATTGTTTTCGTGCGCCACTGCACCAGGATGTCTTCTACCTTAACTTTTTTTCTTTTCTTCTCCACCACCGTGTCTACTTAGCTTTTTTTTGTCCCCTACTCCAGGGCCCAGGTTCCGTATCTACAGCCACCAATTGCTAAATACACGCAACAAAAAAGAAAGTTCCCTAAGGCTCGAAAACAGGACCTCTTGCAAACCCCCTTCCCACACTAACCAACAGAGATGCGCTGCTTGTTGTGTTATTTTGCCTCACTAATTTAATTATTGTTATTTTGTGCCCCCCATTGGCTGCTACTCGCCTACTCCATTGAGTCCATTTGGGCATTCGGCCACCACCTGCTACTCCATTCGCCCGCCGCCTGCTCCTGCGGTCCTGCCTCCGCCGACCGCCTCCACGGTTCCTCCTCCGCCGACCGCCTCCGTCGACCGCCTCCCTTCGCCGCCCACCTCCGTCGACCGCCTCCCTTCGCCGCCCACCTCCGCCGGTTCCTCCTCCGCCGACCGCCTCCCTCCGCCGACCGACCGCCTCCCTCCGCCGACCGACCGCCTCCCTCCGCCGGTTCCTCCTCCGCCGACCGCTTCCATTTCTGGTACGACTCAGAAGAAAAATGGAATTCTTAAGTGACCCTCTTTAGGCGTTAATTCTGGAGTATGATATTACCTAGTGTGTGAAGAAAAATGGAATTCTTAAGTGACCCTCTTTAGGCGTTAATTCTGGCGTTAATTCTCCGCTTCTTGACGATGCCTAACGTCGCTCGAGTCGGGAAACCCTAGCGATTAGCGAAGGATTGAGGCGACGCGGCGTTGCGCCGGTTGCGCCGTCGCGGTCGCCGGTCGCCCAAGACGCAGGACTGCGGGAGGGGAGGAGCTCGTCCGCAAGACCGCGACCGCTGTGACGCCCCCAAGCAGCCGGGCCCCAGCCCCGCACGGCGAGCAGGTCGTCCCGGTCCTCCTGGAGTCCGCCGCCACCCGCCGCCTTTGTTGCCCCGGCGTTGCGGTCTCTGAAGAGCGAGGAGCTTCACCGAATCACCATCCGCTCTGCCTCCCGTCGGCCATCGGTCCGTCCCCAAGACCGCATCGTCGCCCTCCAAGGTAATGCTTAATGAGATGACTCCCTGAAAGAAAGTGATTGCTAATGTGCTATTTATGATTATTGGTAGCAATATGCCCTACTTTCTGGATGACTGGATCTGGCTGTTTGCAATCACCATAGAAAAACTCAGCTTATTCTGTGTAGTTGTAGTCTACTGGTATGAGGATTTCGTTGCTATCGTCCTGATGACCTGCTGTGAGTGCTGTCGAACACGTTTATTGATACCCTTGGGTGAGGATTTCTACCACAATGATCGGTTGGCAGATTGTGGCGGCACTGAAATGTTTAGGTCTATGTAAAATAGCATGTTCTGATTTGTCCTGTTTATGAGCTTATTAGAGCCCCATTTTATCTCCTCATGTTTGTGTTTATTAGAGTCAGTCCTAACTAGTGACCCTTCTCGTGAATTCCATTCTACTTACTTAGTTGGGTGCTTGTCATGTTTGTGTTTATTAGGGTATTTATCTTTAGGCTTCAACCTTGTACTTAAAACTAGAAGACATCTAAATAGTCATAATAATGTTCTTAAACCTACCTCCATGGTTTTGCATGAAAGAACATTATATGATGTTGTCATTAATAATTCCTGGTCCTAAAAGTCCTGGAGATCGACTTCATGTGTTCCTTCAACCACTTCTAGAGGACCTAAAAGATTTATTTTAGAATGGCATGTCTACATATGACGCAGTAAGAAATGAAACCTTTAATTTGCGAGGAGTTGTGCTAATGGCCATAAGTGACCTACCAGGCTTGGGAATGCTTGCTTCTCATATGGTTCATGGGGAATTTGCATGCCCACCCTATGGTGAAAATGCGTGGTCGAAACGTCTAAAGTATGGTGGTAAATCTTGTTTTATGGGTCATCGTCGATTTCTTCCTTTTGATCATCATTATCGTTTAGATGGAAATTCATTTGATGGAACAACAAAGCTTGGACCAGAGCCTCTAACATATTATGAGCGCTCGATTTTGGACGAAATCACCGCACTTGGTGATTTCAGTAAGTCCAAAACTTATAAGTCAGTAAGTAGTCTTTTCACATTACCTTATTGGGACCATAATATTCTTCGATACAATCTCGATGTCATGCATATAGAGAAGAATGTGTTTGAAAATTGTTATGGTACACTATCTGGTTTAGATGGAAAGTCAAAGGATAATCTCAAAGCTCGTCAGGATCTCAAAGAGATGAACATTAGAGAGGACCTCCACCCACAAGAAAGACCTTCAGGCAAGTTTTACTTGCCACCTGCAAGATTTGCTATGTCTAAAAGTGAGAGACAATTATTCTGCAAAGTTCTTCGAGACATAAAAGTCCCTGATGGCTATTCTGGAAATATATCAAAATCTGTAAATTGCACTGAAGGAAAAATTGTTGGTCTCAAAACACATGACTGTCATGTCCTAATGCAGCAACTCATGCCTATTGCTTTGAGGGGTATTCTTCCAGATGATATCACAGCTGTAATATTTGAGTTGTCTGCTTACTTTCGAGGAATATGTTCAAAAGTGTTGCGTGTTGATGAGCTTGACCGTTTGGAACAATCGATTAGAGTTACACTGTGCAAAATGGAGATGATATTTCCTCCTGGATTTTTTACAGTTATGGTTCACTTAGTAGTCCATTTAGCAACCGAATGTAAGATTGGTGGACCATTTTGTTATCGATGGATGTACTTTATAGAAAGGTGTTGATTCTTCTTAATACAAGTTCATTGTTTGAATCATATATTATATAACCTACTGAATTGATGCTTTTCCATATGCTGCAGGTACCTAGGTAAATTGAAGTCATATGTTCGCAACAAAGCTTATCCAGAGGCTTCAATGGCAAATTCATTTTTGGCAGATGAGTGTATGGTATTTTGTTCAAGATACCTAGAAGGTTTCTCCACAAAGCATAACCAACCATCAAGGAATGATGAGAATCAAGATGATCTTAAATCTAACTTATATGGACATCATTCCTCTTTGTTTCCTCCAGTAGGAAAGCCATTGGGAAGACCATCTAATTTTATTTTAACTGATCTAGAGAAACTGCAAGCGCATAGATATGTACTATACAACTGTGAAGCTGTCATCCCGTATTTGAGGTAAGTTTTTTTTGTGCCTATAAACAGTTTACATAAGTTTTTTTAAACTAAAGCCATGTTAATTTCCACTTTAGAGAACATGCTGCTGATCTCAAAAGGAGAAAACGTGACCGTCGCCTATCTCTAAAAGCAATTGAGCAAATACAGAATAAAGAGTTTCCGAATTGGTTCAGAGAACGCGTAGGTATCATGGTTTGTTTCTTCTTTATAAAAACAAAATAAGTTGGCTTATGTATATTTTGGGATGCTACAGATCATGCAATTGGAGGCCAAAAATGGTAGCGATAGCATTGATGAGGACATTAGATGGTTGGCTCGAGGTCCATTGGATGCAGCCAGAAGATATAGAGCATTTAATATTCGTGGATTCAGATTTAGAGCCAAACGTTATGACAAGGCGACTCAAAATAGTGGAGTTATTGTGACTGCAAAAACATCAAGTTATTCTTTAGCAGGTGATACAAACCCTATCCTTGGAGATATTATGTACTATGGAAGGGTACTAGATATAATTGAGTTAGACTATTGTGGAAAATTTTCTGTGGTGTTGTTTAAATGTGAATGGGTTGATGTCACTCGAGGAAAGGGAGTGCAAACAGATAAGTTTGGTAGTACACTTGTGAATTTCTCACATCAAATTCACAAGGGTGATAAGATTGAGCATGAACCTTTTGTATTTGCCAATCAAGTTGATCAAGTGTTCTATATTGAAGACCACATAATAAACCCAGGATGGTCAGTTGTGTTGAAGATGAAGCCTAGAGATGTATTTGAAATGGGAGAAGAATGGAATGATGTAGAATGTGAACCTTATCATGTCAGTACTCTTGGAGATCTTTTTGATAATGCCCACGATATTCATTCATGGACTAGAAAAGATGTAGAGGGAACAACTGTAGATGCTACGACAAGTTTTGATCAAGAAGACCAGTAATTCACCAAAGTTAATGGTGAGATATGTTTGCCTTCATTCAATATTGTACAGTTCTACTAAGATTATTTAGGATCTGACATGTTTTTTTTAACTTTTTGTATTATGTAGGCCCTATCTTGTAAACCAACAACATCGTTCCATTGCATGAGTTTCTCCATCAGTTTGTCAAGTTGTCATTCTTCTTTGGATTTTGTTTGTGATGTGATCTAGAGCGTGTGTATAGAAACCTTTGATAAACATGATGTTCTGTGTGTTACAACTGGTTTGGACTTGGAGCATACTAAGCTTTCCTACGATATTGACATATTGTGCACGCATTGGGTGTTGCCAAATCAGAAAAACAAGTGATACGCATTTGATGTGAAGTTTTTTAAAAAGTTATATAATTTTAAGTTGCTACAAAAATTCCATACGTCATTTGCTAGAAGGACGCCACCTTAGGGAAATATTAGCACAGACAAAAAAAAACTTTGCAGTAGTGTGTGGTCTGTGGATCGAACATATGATCTCATAAGAAAATTAAATACCTCTTTCCACTAGACTAACTAAAGGCATCTTGCTGATTTGCGATCATTAACTGAAATGTCTCGCAACAAAAACATTTGAATAAGGAATTACTATGTAGCATTAGCACCGAAACAATTAACAAAGACGGACAAAAGACGTTTTTAGAGGCTCTGTTAATTAGAGATTGCACAGACGAGCACAAAAATAACAGATGCAAAAACTAGGGTTTGGATTTTTTTTATTTTATGGACTATGGGAATAAAGAACAAAAAATAAAATTCAATCTAATATAAGGATAAGTAATCCTACCAAGGAAACCGTGCTCTAATACCAAGATGATACGGGGTCGCCCGATTTTCTCGACGTAGGATTGGATACGGCGGCGCATTTCAATGGCATGCCAGCAATACCGATGGGAGTCACACGTGAAATTTTCAGCTCATTTAGAGTAGGATTGCTCACTTGCACAGGCTCACATAGCCAAACGGTGTACTCACTACCTTCCATGATTTCTCATGCGAAGTACAGAATGAACTATGGCGGCGAATTGCAATGGCGTGTCAGCAGTGCAGGTGGGAGTCCAGCGTGAAATTTCAGCTCATTCGGAGAACGACTGCTTGCTTGTATATGTTGATACAGCCAAACAGTGTACTCACTACCTGCCATGATTTCTCATGCGCAGATACAGAATGAACTATGGCGGCGAATTGCAATGGCGTGTCAGCGGTGCAGGTGGGAGTCCAACGTGAAATTTTCAGCTCATTCGGAGAACGACTGCTCGCTTATATATGTTGATACAGCCAAACGGTGTATTCACTACCTTCCATGCTTTCTCATTCAAAGTACAGAATGAACTATGGCGGCGAATTGCAATGGCATGTCAGCGGTGCAGGTGGGAGTCCAACGTGAAATTTTCAGCTCATTCGGAGAACGACTGCTAGCTTGTATATGTTGATACAGTCAAACGGTGTACTCACTACCTGCCATGATTTCTCATGCGCAGTACAGAATGAACTATGGCGGCGAATTGCAATGGCGTGTCAGCGGTGTAGGTGGGAGTCCAGCGTGAAATTTTCAACTCATTCGGAGAACGATTGCTCGCTTGTATATGTTGATACAGCCAAACGGTGTACTCACTACCTTCCATGATTTCTCATGCGCAGTACAGAATGAACTATGGCAGCGAATTGCAATGGCGTGTCAGCGGTGTAGGTGGGAGTCCAGCGTGAAATTTTCAGCTCATTCGGAGAACGACTGCTCGCTTGTATATGTTGATACAGCCAAACGGTGTACTCACTACCTTCCATAATTTCTCATGCGCAGTATAGAATGAACTATGGCGGCGAATTGCAATGGCGTGTCAGCGGTGCAGGTGGGAGTCCAGCGTGAAATTTTCAGCTCATTTGGAGAATGACTGCTCGCTTGTATATGTTGATACAACCAAACGGTGTATTCACTACCTGCCATGATTTCTCATGCGCAGTACAGAATGAACTATGGTGGCGAATTGCAATGGCGTGTCAGCGGTGTAGGTGGGAGTCCAGCATGAAATTTTTAGCTCATTCGGAGAACGCCTGCTCGCTTGTATATGTTGATACAGCCAAACGGTGTACTCACTACCTTCCATGATTTCTCATGCGCAGTACAGAATGAACTATGGCGGCGAATTGCAATGGCGTGTCAGCGGTGTAGGTGGGAGTCCAGCGTGAAATTTTCAGCTCATTCGGAGAACGACTGCTCGCTTGTATATGTTGATACAGCCAAACGGTGTACTCACTACCTACTGTAAATCAGGGAAATCGGCCGGCGAGGTGAGAAGCTAAGCTTCATCCTAATAAACCAATAAATCCATCTGAAAAGCTGAGCTAGAATATTTTTCCTTTGTGGGATAGATTTTGAATCATATAAGCACTTACTTTACGGGACGGGGGTAGGAAACCATAATTTTGACTCTAAAAGGTTAGATAGAGGAACTATAGGAGATGTCCTTAAATAGTCCATCTAAAAAACTATATTTGGACTGACCAATAAATCCCTTAATTTTCTATTACTTTAATTAGTTGATGACTCGCTTCAATTCTAATGCAAGGTATAATAGTAATATAATATCATCATATTCTTTTTTTTGCCCTTTTAACTCCCGCCTTTCTTTACCTCGTTTCTTTGGCTTCCTCCATTTTTCTCACGCAAATATGCTTCTCTCCATTTTTGGCTGCCACAAATTGCAAGCCAAGTAATAGTTGGGGTGCCTAACAGGTGACCCTACCTTCCATAGAGATTAAAGAGGAGCCGTGTAACAAAAATAGTATTTCACCATTTTGCTAATCAATCCCATCAGCTCCTTATTCCACACAATGGCTCCACATCTCACGGATCGTTGGTTCCCATCGCTGCATCACTGCTCGCTGCTCTGCTGTGGAGCGGGATCCATACAGAGCGACGAGGTAGGAAACCATCGGAGCGACGCCGCAGACGGCGACTCAGCGGACGGGCGAGGCGCGCCACGGCAGACTTCCTACACCCCATTGCACAACTCCACATCTCCCCATCGCCGGACCAACAGCGGCGCCACGGATCGTCCTCGCATACATCAATCGATTAGGTTTGGTTCATTTTTCGGTATTTTCCCACCAATCATGAGTATTTGTTGTAAGTCTGAGATTTTTATTCCATGACCCATCAACCAGTCTAGTATTCCTAGTCTGTGGTCTAAATTTCTTCGAAATCGAAATGAAATAAGAAATGGATAAGGGATAAAGGTTGTTTTACTTCTTTGTTCAGTATCTTTGCTCGAACCTGATCAGTAGGGAATAAATGAATTCATCAACTGCAATTGGCTAAGTTGTACTTTATATTAAATATGGTTGAACTGCAGTGGCAGAGAGAGGGGGGCTGGCACCCCCAACCTTTATATGCTTCTTTATTCCTTTGCTCTTTTATTTAGTGTTAGTGTGATGTTGCTGGCTAATTAGATGTGAAACTGTACTTAATTTGAGAGACAAACTATAGGGAGACTGGAGACAATTGAAAGTTGTAACATAATTAAGCTTTGGTGTTGGAAGATGAATATGTGTAAATTTTATTTTCTCAAGTGCATCTAAGAAATTGTATTTTCTCAAGTGCATCTAAGAATGCTTTTCTGCGAAATTTGTCGCTTGGGGAGACCATTTTTATTTGCGGGGTGCGCTGATCTTTACGGTGTATAGGAATCAATTTTGATGGAGACTTTAGGCATCTAGCGTAAATTGAATTGATCATTTGATTCACACTATTACTCATTGTGACGTTCATATACGGTAGGTGAGGTAGGCTTGACTAACCAGCTTACTTCTGAGTTGAGTCAGCAGGTTTAACCGTCAGAGGATCATTTTTTCAACTTAAAGAAAGAGTGATTTCATTAGTCTATGTAGGTGCATCTGAAGGGGCAAATTGTGAATACTTTGTAGGCTCTGTAAACGCAGGGACTTCTTGTTTATTCTTCCTATGGTATAATATGATGCCTTCTTTGACAAGGGATTTCTTGATTCTGAAAACTTGTATAATTTCATCTATCTGCTCATCAATTGATTTGATTGTCACTCAAAGTTCATGTCCTACATATCTTGCTGGTAGTGTAGAGCTAAGTTTAAGTTAATAGAGATGTAATTTTCTTTGCATTGTTGAACCGCAAGCTCAAATCCTTCCAGATAAAGCAATTCCATACAAAATGAGGACAAATCACTAATTATTTTCACTTTTATGTTTCATTCATCAGTAATACAGCCATCCAGTAGAGTAGAGAGTAGAAGAACTTATAAACAGACTTTCACAAATTTCATGTTTATACACATGTAATCAATTCATATGTCAAATTTTACTATCCTTGATGATGTTGTGCAGTCGACACGGTGAGGTCTACAAGAAAGCGCACAATTCAAAGTAATGATGAATATATGTTAGAGCAAGATATTAGGCAAGAGAGCCCTCAACAAAATGTTGCAGCATCTGAAGTTCATACTAGTGCTGGAGGAGACCAGATTGAGCGATGATGATCGTGCTCGAGGTTAATGTCCAAGGTAACTCATAACCTACAATATCGTAATTAACATAAACTGATTTCCTGCAATTTTTCTATCAGTGAATATTTACTTTTTGCAATGTACCATTGGACAGATGAAACTGAAGGTAGAGTAAAGCGTGGGAGGACCAAACTGAAAGACATTGGAACCTTCCTAGAGGTCATAGAATTGTGGTTGCATGTAATGAACTTGATCAGCCAATTGGAGTAGAAGCTGGATTTCTAGGAAAATTTCTTGGCATGGTGGCTAGGAATGGGTGCTTGTGTAGATTGAGCTACAAGGACCGGAGACTTCTAATAGGAAAGAAAGAAACACCAACGAAGAAAAAAATAAGAAGGATATACTTAAGCAAGTAAAGGTATGCAATTCTGGTGGTCATTCTATAATATTGTTCGCTAAATTTTAATATCTAACTTATAGTTTTAACCATATGCCTTCTGCTATTGGTGTGCAGATGAGATTCCTTTACCCTTCTCGCATGAAAAAATGGATACTGCGAACCATTGGAGAGAGATGGAGGCAGCACAAGTCAAATCTAAAATCAATTTATTTTGATGTGCACAAGAGCATGGAAGCTAATTGCAACAATGTTCCAGCCGGTGTAATTGATGATCAATAACTGGATGACCCAGAAAGCACAGGTAGCTACGTATTGTTGGATTTATGTGGTTCTCATGCATACTAAATTTTCCAAAAATTTTGCATAACTTAAATGCTTTTCTTTGTTTCGTTATTTTGGGATAGGATATAAGCGAGACAAATAGGATAAACTGTACAAAGAAGAAGTCAACCCATACAGCTGGAACAATGAGTTTTTCTCGAAACAGAGAGGAGTGGGTAATATTTTTACCACTCTAATTGTGTGTACACCTCTTGCTGCATCCATATATGTGATACAATGATTATCATGTCCTTGATATTAATTTTCATGTTCAACAGAAGGAAAAAGATCCTGAAAAGAAATACCTTCACAGGGCTGTTTTGTATATTCATACACACCAGACTAAAAGCGAGAAGGACACAAATGCACATGTGGTAATTTAATTATGAATGCTCAACTTTGTTTTTTTATTTTACTACCTTTACAAATTTATTTAATTCATATTATGGCTATGTACAGGGTGATTTGAAGAAACTCATAGTGTAGCAACCAGATTTAGCAGACACTAGTCAAGGAAAGGTTGCATGGAGAGGAGACGCACTAAATAGAATACTAGGAGAAGAGAAGCCTGGTCATGTACATGGCTTGGGACTTGTTCCAAATCCTAATCAAGTTTTTGACCTGTCAACTTCAAAGCGCCTTAAGAATATAAATATGACTTCGTTGGATGACAAATCGAGTGAAGATGTTGTATCTCTAAGACTTCAAATGGAAAAGTTTGGACGTCATGTCCAGAATCAAGATGCTACAATACTAGAATTGCAATAGAAGACAAGAATCTTGGAACAAAGACAAATCCAACAGGTAAATTTACAGAACTTCTACAGTAAGCATTTTCTGTACTAAAATTTTGATTTCTTGTCACAGGAATGTTTAGATGATCCATTGTCTACACTTAAAGATGGCTTTTCCACTGATCTGCCAAATTCGAAATGAAAAGTATGTATCTCTATGGAGCATTAACAAAACATAATCTTTTCTGTAAAATTATTTTTTGAATAACTAATTCTAATGCATTATCTTTTGTCTATCAATAGCGAGTGTATAGTGACCCTCGAAGTGAAGAATTTAGCATGGTTGATCAATTGAATTGTGTAACGGTATGATTGAATGGGCATGATTTTCAAACCAGATTTGTGTCAAAAATATTTAGTTATTCTTTTCCATTACAGAGGGAGCAAACTACTAATGCTAAGCAGCCACACTACAAATATTATTCTACTGAAGATAAGGTTAGTGCACATAACTTAACATGGATGAAAAGCAATTCATTATGTTTGTATTATTTGTAGATACCAATGCTACATCTATTGCTTTTAAATCTCCTGACTTGTGTGTCATTCTAGAACAAAGAGATTTTAGTACATCTTGACATTATATAACATGCAAATTCATTTATACTAGATTTATGGTTCAATAATTCAATTTTATTTTGTTACCATTGTATAGTACTGAAAGTCACCTATTGTGATTGTTTGTTGTATCTAACTGAAGAGCAAGGAAGCTAATGCCCGTCATGAAAAAT
Organism: Dendrocalamus sinicus; assembly: GCA_036346575.1. Taxonomy (NCBI): domain Eukaryota; kingdom Viridiplantae; phylum Streptophyta; class Magnoliopsida; order Poales; family Poaceae; genus Dendrocalamus; species Dendrocalamus sinicus. The sequence goes on from CM070654.1 coordinate 21,718,552, forward strand.
TACTACAAGCCAATAGAGTTTCTGCTGCACATAAGGTTAATTCATATACTTATTCTAGCAACCCATACACTTTGCACAAATTGACTACTATTTATGATTTTATTATAGTCCAAATCAAACCAAAATGATATAAGATTGGACAAAAACAAGTATACTACAGCCAAGGTGACCAGTGTCATTTCTTTTGTTATGAAGTTTATCAAATTGATGACCAGAGTGTTGTAATCAAACTAGCATATATTACAGGTTGTGGACCAGGAAACATCTTCCAATTGCTCAAATCATGAAGCATCTTATTACCAGGTAAATAATCTCTTAGCAATATATTGATGTTATATGCAAATTTCAAATTATTAGCTAACCTACAGTGACTTTTTATCTGCTCCAGAATAAGAAGATGTCAGCAGGAGCTAGTGCAGCTGTACTTGCTAGTGTATAAGACACATCTTCCAAAAAGAATTTCTATTTCCTATTTCCTAACAATTCATTTAACTACAAACTAATATTCCACGTAATATAATTTTGCAGAAATATCAGCGTGGTACTACAAATTCGCCGGCTGCCAATTCAGTGACGGTATAAGTGTCTAATTAATGTTTGTACTATGTTTCCATTGTGTACTTATTTATTCACACACTTTTATATGTGAACTAGGTTGGCACAAAAGTATTATTAAAGAGCATGAAAAATCAAAATAAGGATGTTGCCTTTGGTACAGTAGTAAGTTGTGATCCAACACAGAAACTTGAGGGTGTTCAGCTAGGCAAAGAATTTTGGATGGTGCGTGTTAGTATTCCATTGACACAAGATGAACCATTGGTACGACCATACAAGAATTACAAGGTTATTGGAGATTTATGTGGAGCTTCTATAGCGTGGCCTTCAACTTTTGTATGGTGTTATCCTGTTGCCCCATAAAATTTTATTTATCCTAAATGTCGCATTAACATACTCCAATTTTCATTGTAGATCGAGAAGATAAATGGATGAGATAGACTGAATATGAGAATGGAGGGCTGGACGGCTGGTGGCATTCTATAGGACTTCTTTGTGTTTTATATTTTATTCCCATATGAACATGTGTTTTGAACAAAAAAAATTATTCCATGGATTACGTGGATGGTACTTATTGTAATGCAAAAATTGCTTTTACTATATGGCTTACTGTAGTTATTTCTCATGTGTGAGATGGTCTCTAATTTCCTAATTAAATTGCATATGCATTATCTCTTTATTTGGCTCCAAATTGAAATAATTTCCAATATTGTTTATTGATGGTTTATTCCTAGCTACGCATATATGCGTTGCCGCAATCCAAATCTATATGTTGCTATGAACTATATAAGTCATTCGTCCGCGATTGGTACAAACACATATAAGCGTTGCCATAGCCCATTAATATCTGTTGCAACTTTGCAATGGTTATTTGTAGGTGTTACCAACGCATATATAAGTGTTGCAACAAACCCTTGCAACGCCACTTCTGGCAACGCATAATAAATGCGTTGGTGTAGACCCCACCAACGCATATATGGACTTTTAGCAACGCATATATGTGTTGCAAAGGGGGTCATCTTGTAGTGAATATTCAAAGTACTTCAGAGAATTGGGATTTTTTGGTTCATAGAGCTCTGCTGTACCAAAACTGGGCCAAAACCTAAAATTGAGTTAACTCTTAAACAAAAACTCCAACTCACTTGAAATTTGGTGTGCACTTTATTTAGAATGTCATAAACATATTTCAGTAATTATCAAGAAAATTGTTGACAAGGTTCTGATCTTTTTTGTTTGAAAGAAGATTGCACTACAAACAATAAATATGACTTGCTCATAGGTATATGATGGGCAAGATGGCTCTAGATGTGTTCCACATATCACAGAAGCAAGAAACCACAAGAAATCAAGCCAAAAACATTCAGAACAAGAAATCACTCATGAGGGTAAAATCCAGAAAAAATCGAGTTTCTTCATGAACTTGCCAACCAAGTGCCTAGATGGGTGGTGATTGATTTCGGAGGTTATCTCCATCTCTTACATATTTTTCGCACAGTAAGACCGAGAAGGGAGGAGAGAAAAGCAAAAACCAACGAAGTCAAGAGAAAAAAGTCAACACAAGAGAGATCTTTGGAGATGAACAAAGATTAATGTATTATTACTTGAGGATGAATGTTTGAGAGACCATGTAGTTGAGACCCCATGTGTGTGATGAGTAATTGACATCGGTTTTGGAGAGTCGAGTTTGATTTGGTTGGTTCGGACCTTGACGTTGCGTGGTGCAATCGGGCTTGGTCGGACTTGGTCAAACCTGGTCAAAATGGTTAGGATGCATATTATGTCGACTTGTCAGGTTTGGGCTATCTCATTAATGCATTTATGCTTACATGTATCGAGCGGTGCTATTTGATGTATTTCTTGTCAGTGTTGGCTGCAGGACGTCGAGGCGGAGTCGTGGCGAGACACGAGGTGACCGGACTAGACACGGGCGGGTCGAGGTCAGAACGGCCGAGATGTGTCGAAGACGGCGGAGACTTGAGGTGGTTGCGAGACTTGGACGACAAGGAGCGCGGAAGCTTCCCGGAAGGTGCAGGAGGGGCGAAATGGTAATTTCATGAGGCTGCAAATGCGGGAGCGGGCTCCGTTCGGGTTTAGCGGGCGTAACGGGTTGGAGACCCGTTAGCCAAGGGCTATAAATATGAGGGAGTAGCTACATGACCACTCATGCACTCCAAGGGTTTCTAGGGTTTGCTTTAGTCAAAATGAGCTTTAGAGGGTTGTTTTGGCTTTAGGCTTTAGTTGGTGGGGCTTTAGTTGGTAGGAGAGGCAGAGTTTTGTTGTGAAGCCTGTCCATCTTCGATGTGTTCCAGAGTGTGTTCTTTCAAGAAGCATGTAGAGAGAGCTTGTGTTCTTGAGTTGGGAGAGGTTGGAGATGGATTGAGAGTCTTGTAATCTTTCCTCTTGTGTCAATCATGTATCTCCTTTCCTCTCTATCAATATGAGATGGTGTTGTTTGGTTTTGATTCAGTTCTTATCTCTCTGCTTGTTTTTCCCTTCGATGTCTCCTCTGCATGATTTCTTGATTTTCAGTTTTCTTGTTGATTCTTGCTGAGGAGTGGCAAAATGGATTGCTGTGACCTAGGAGATGCTCAAAAGCCATTTGGCTAGTCAATCCTAAGAGCAAACCAAGTTTAATTTCTGTTTTTGAAACTTGGCCTCCTCTGTTCATGTTTTTGTCTGTTCTAGGGTTTGAGGTAGATTCTGTTCCCCTTTAAGAGATAGCCTGATTTCTGGTCTGGGAAGTCTTTTAGCTATTGCCAACTTGTCTGCAAACTCTCATGAGCAAAGGACTTAAGACCATTGAGCAATTTGGGTTTTGTGTTGCCCCTGTTCAGTTCTTGTTCATTTCTAGGGTTTGAGATGTTTTTCACTTTCCCTTGGAAGTTTGTGCTCAAATCTGAATCCTAGGGTCCCAAGGCTATTGCTTTGCTTACCCTTGAGTTTTATGATCAGAGAAGCAAAGTTAAGATGGCAATTTGATGTTTGGGAAAGACTCACTGTTTGTTTCAGTTTTTATCCCAAATCTGAATTTCATGCTCTTAAGTTGATTTCCCTCGGTTCCCTGGACTCCCCTTGCTATTTAGGGTGTTGCCTAGTTGTTCTGGACTGAGATTATTAGAGCCAAGTCTCAAATTTCTCAAATGAGTAAAGTCTCCAATCAGCTGTCAGAATAAAATCAAAAGTTTCAGCTTGCAGCCCCGAGGGGCGGTCAGACCGGGCTGTTGAGGGCGGTCAGACCGGCCTCCTAGCGGCGGTCAGACCGACCTGTTAACAGCGGTCAGACCGGCCTTCTGGTTTTTGGCCGTTTTGACTCCGTGTTGATTTGGTTCTTCTGAGGGTCTTTCTTGGCTTTAGCTGTGAATTCTAGAAGCTTGAGCCTCTCTTTTTCATAGCTTGTATAGCTAGTGGAGAAGAGTCGTTTCTTGAGTACTTGGGGGATTTTTAAAAGTTGACATTCACCCTCCTCTGTCGCCATTTCGGTCCAACAATGTTTTATAACCATTCTGCTTGCAGGGCAAAAGAGCACACCACAACACTCAATTTCTCTCAAACCCTAACCTTAGAACACTTGGTCACAATGAGAGGATGGTTGGATAGTTACCTAGTAAGTCTCCATCCCAACCGGTTAAATAGATAGACCAACTAGCCCCGTCTCACTCTAGATCTATATGAAAAAAATAATTGTTCTATTTGATTTTGGTCATGGTGAGAAGAGATTAAAAAGTCAAGAGGATCACAACAAAACATTAAAGCTCCAACTTAACAAGATTTTGCACAAAAACTCCAAATTATGCCTTAGATATGCATTTTTTTTTTGCTTTTGATATGTATTTTTACTAATCTTTCTCTGCCTTGACAATAGAAGTATCAAGATGTATGGAAGAAGATAGAACATGAATGAAATAAAGTAGCTGCAATTTATTCATTTTTAGCTTTAGGAGCTATGAAAATTATGCAAAGTGACTTTGCAAGTATTACACCAATCCATATTATGTGAAGTAGTTATTTTAGATCATGACAAACTATATACAGGAAAGCAAAAACCAAATGAGCAATAATATGAAACTAAATGGATTTTTAGCATGTCAAGTTACTCAAGATTATAGTTTAGCCAAGGTACTAAAAAAATGAGCAAAGCAATATCAATAAATTAAATGAAACCGAAAAGGTATAATTGAGTCAATATATAGTGCTATAAGTTCAATGTGAATAATTTTGTTCAAGCACTTGGAATTAAGCATAATTAGCACATTTAGCACTTGTTGAAATTTATTTTTGATTTTATCTTAGCAAAGAAAGTACTCGACTAGGAGCCATCCACAGTTGTCTACTAAGTTTCAACCATTTTTTAAATTTTTTGCTTTCTTAGCCATGTGCTAGATCTCAATGTTTACTACAACCATCCTAAGCAAGAAGCTTAAAAGAGTGGTCTAGATAATTCAAACTACCCTGAGTTCATATATAGTGCAACGGCAAGCTATCTCATAAGAAAGAATTGGTGAGATCAGTTTTTTCTCATTTTTAGTTCAAGAACAATGAGCTACTTCTTAGTCTGTAACCTACACCTAACCCGAGCTACCAAAACCTTGGGAGAAATAAACTCATGCTTCAATAAAGAACTAGCATAGCTCAATATAAAACTTAATTTAGGTTCAAGACTCAACATAGCCTATTTGACATGGCATAAATCATAAGAAGATCACTAGAGCAAAACTAGTTATAAGGTTCAACAAGACATAATTAAGTTCAAGGTTCTCACATTTATAAGAGCTAGCATGGTAAAAGCAAAGTTACAGATAGAAAGATATGATAAATTTAACAAATTAGCATAGGACATGGAAAAATATAAAGTAAGATATAATGTCATACAAGGATAATAGTTAAAACTCCATGTAGTTATATCGCAATGCAAGTTGCTAAAATTAAATATGCAATATGATATAATAGATGCAAAAGAGTCAAACTCCCCTCAAAATAGACCAAAAAGACTAATAACCCCCAACTTTCCTTGCAAAGAAGCTGACGAGAAGAATCAAGAGTCTTAGTGAAAATATCCATAACCTGCTACTCCGACTCTACAAAGTGAGGCACATCACCCTTCTTTATATGATCTCTAAGAAAAATGATATCATATATCAATGTGCTTGGTCCTAGAGTATTGTACTGGGTTTTTAGCAATGTTTATGATGCTAGTGTTGTCACAGAAGAGTGGAACACTATCTAAGGCCAACCTATAGTCTCATAGAGTAGATAAGGTCTAGAGAATCTAAGAGCAACTACTAGCAATATTTACATACTCCACCTCAGCAGTGGACTATGCAACAGAAAACTACTTCTTAGATAACTAAAAGATAAGAGATGTACCTAAGAAGTGACAGGTGCCAGAAGTACTCTTCCTATCTTCTACACCCTACAAAGTCAACATAAAAAAGCCCGAATAGAGAGTGTAGAATCAAATGAATACCATAGTACAAAGTCAAGAGTGTCTTGAAGGTACTGAATATATGACACATTGCTTGACGGTGTGAGGCATGAGTGGAAACCTTAAATTGAGTTCACAAACACACAACAAACTATATGTCTGGCCTCAACATCTTAAGGCAAAGGAGGGAGCTAATCATGTTGCGATACTCCTTCTGGTCCATGGGCTCTCCATCCTCATTAGGATTCAACATGGTAGAAGTGAAAATGGGAGTAGATATTGACTTGCTGCTTCCCATATCGAAGCACTGAAAATCGCTTCACTTGAAGACTAAGGAAAAAAAGTCAGCTCATCTATCATACTCATTTTGAATTCTTTAATCATAGAACCTAAAAATCTAGACACCAAAGCATGAGAACCACCAAATATAATGTTATCCACATAAATCTAAATGAGTAAGAAGTCACTTCCATGCTTGAGGGTGAACAAGGTTTTATATACCATTTCTATTTTGAAATCATTTTTAAGTAAGCAACTCTTAAACCTATCACACCAAACTCTAGGGGTTTGCTTCAATCAATACAAGGCTTTGAAGAACTCACACACATGGTTTGGGGACTTGGGATTTTCAAAATTAGGGGGTTGCTTGACATAAACCTCTTCTTCTATGAAACTATTTAGAAAAGCACTCTTGACATCCATTTGAAAGAACTTAAAGCCTTTAGAAGCCGCGAATGGTAGTAATATATGAATGACTTCTAATCTAGTTACAGGAGCAAATATCTCTTCAAAGTCTAAGCCCTTTACCTAGGAAAAATCTTGAGCTACAAGTCTAGTCTTGTTGCAAACTACCAATCTATCCTCGCTCTGCTTATTTTTAAAAATCTATATTGTTCCAATTACATTATGATTAAGAGGAGATTCCACTAAGGTCCAGACTTGATTTTTTTAAAAGTTTTCAAGTTCTACATGTATAGCATTGACCCAAGAGGAGTCAAATAAAACATAGGTGATATCTCGGGGTTCAAAAGACACAACAAAAGGCGAATGTGCATGAGAATCTGGAGGGATAAACTAGGAGCGAGTAACTCACTCATGGAGATCTCCAATCATCTACTCCTGAGGGTGTCATCACTGAATACGAAGAGGTGGTCCTAGTGCAGACATTGCCTCTACCTCATGGGCTGTGGAGGTAGGAGCAGAGCCACTCGAAGCATCGTGAAGGTGGGAGGAGATTGCTCTGTTGAAATTAGAGTAGTGGAAGAAGATTCTTCAATCAACTCATGACTAGAGGAGGGATTGGATCCTCATACTCTATATCAATGTTGTTGTCGATGAAGATGCTCTCCTAAGCACCGTGTACTTGTACTATTGATTCTAGTACCACTAGGATTAGCCACATAAAAAGTGACTTTATATGTCTTAATAATTTTATTAGTATCCAAATCAAATACATGATAACCACAAGAATGAGCAGGATATCCAAGAAAAATACTATCATAACATCTAGATTCAAAGTTATTTAAGTTGCCATATTTAATAATGAAACATGCAATCAAATATATTAAAATGAGAGATGCTAGGCCTATGACTAAATCTAAACTCAAAAGAAGCCTCACCTATGGACGATCTCAAGAAAACCCTATTGGTCACATAGCAAGCAGTAGAAATAGCCTAAGCCCAAAACCTCTCAGGAGTGCTATGCTCATCTAGCATGATCCTAACCATTTCTACAAGGGTTCTATTCTTTGTCTCTAGAACCCCATTCTGCTGGGGGACTCTAGGTGAGGAAAATTGGTGCTCTAAACATCTCTTAGTGTAGAAAGTGGCAATGGATGAGTTCTAGAATTCTTTGCCATTGTCACTCCTAATGGTTCTCAATGTTCCTGAGAGGTCAATTGCTAATGTAAGGCTTAACTCTCTAAAGTAACCAAATGCCTCATTCTAAGAAACAAAAAATACACCCAAGAATACTTAGAGAAGTCATCAATAATGACAAGCACATACCATTTCCTCCTTCGGACTGAACTCTTGAAGGACCAACTGTGTCTAAGTGTAAGAGTTGTCCACGACCATCAATCATCACTAAAGTAAGAGGTGGATAAGAAATAAAAACCACTTACTATGTCTACTAGGTGTGCACACTATGTCTCTCGAACTATTAAGCCTAGGCAATCCTCTAATAAGGTTCTTGCTACTGATTTTAGTCAAGTGGTCAAAACCTATATGTCTAAGCCTACGATGCCACAACACTAAATCCTGAGAGTCAAACGCCACAAGACACCTAAGACTAGAGATTGAATAGATACTAAAATTAGCACCAAAGATCCTCTCAAACCTGGAGATCCCAAAGATATGCTCACTCGAGGAGTCTAGAACTCTTTATTCTTAAATCTCACTTCTAGACCCCTAAAAAAAAGCTGGAAAACACATAGTAGATTATACCTCAGTTTACTTACCAAAGTGACATACTTGAGCATAAAGTTGTTATTGACATGCACTGTGCCCTTTACTGTCATGGCCTCGATAGAAGCATCCCTAAACATGATAAACTCGTTACCGGATGCATGTGTGAGGAAGGAGAACCATCTATAATCTCTAGTCATGTGTTGAGAACACCCAAAGTCACAAGCCACACATCCTCATTCCTCATACGTTGGACTTACAGGGTATAAGCAGGAAACATCTGTCCCTCAGTACTGGGGTTAGTGATAAAAGACTTACGAATCTAGTACTGAGCCATATGATGTCTAGGAATAGTAGTAAAAGTAGCAAAAGAATGGTTAGCAAGACAATCGTGAGAATACACATGAGAATTACCTAGACCTCTCTAAATCGGTCTACTAAAAGGCTAGTACTCCCCTATCTAGATGCTACCCGTGGTCTACTCCCATGATATCTTAACCCAAAACACTACCTAGGGCCACCAAAGGAGTCAAAGAAATTATCTACAAACTTAGGCTTATGTTTGGAAAGAAAGACAGACTGCTTGACTATAGAGATACTCATAAGTGAAGGAACTTCTCTAATAGACCTCAAAGCATGCATCCTTTGTTTTCTCTCAACTTTGGCCTTACAGAAGCAGAACTTAACTATGTGGCCAACTGACCTACTGAAGTAGAAACACCTATCTTGCTAGAAGGGGTTTGGGTAAAACCTGCAGACTAAATACATTCTTAGATGGCTTAGGGGGTTTTAACTCAAACTTGCCACTCTCAACAACTCTTACAATCTTAGATGGGTGGTTCGTGGAATGCTCTAGGAAATTAAATCCTAAGCCTCTCTTCTTCATATTCACCTTAGATTAGTCAAGGACCTACCTTAGATTAGTCAAGGACCTATCTTAGATTAGTCAAGGACCATGTTGAGGTTCTTCTTTTGACTAGAGAATCTCTCAAGGGTCTTTTTGAGGTAGTTATTTCTTAGGCTAGGTTCTCACATGTACCACACTAATTTGTCTTGGTTTCCCTAGCATATCTCTCTTCATGGACAGCTACCTTAAGCTTTAAAATCTCACAAGACACACAAGGGGAATTTTTAACCCTATCTAACTGCTACTTATACTTGACTCTAAAGGTCTCATGCATCTCATCTAAATTAGTCACAATTTCAGCATAAAATACATAAGAGATAAAATCAATAACTTTCTTAGATGCAGTCATAGACATGGATTTTTCAATTTTACATTTATCCTCTAGTGTCTTGTTAAGAACATTATTATCAATTGTGTACTTAGAACAATTTTCACAAGATACAATTCTAGAATGAAGAACCATTTTAGTCATTTCTTTTATTTTAATTTTACTATCCTCATAATGAGAGCAAGTGTAATCAGAATTAAATTTCAGCAATGCCTTAGTAGCATTGTCCAATTTTAAGTCAAGCAAAGCACAATTTGTGCAAGATGAAGGAATATCATCTACAAGAATCACATTTAAAGCAATAGCATCCAAGTAATCATGATCATGACTAGATTTGAGATATTCTAGTTTATCTAGACCATTCATAAGTTGACCAACAACAAAGAAATGAGAAATTTCAAATTAGCCATTTTATCATGCAAGTACAAGAAAGATTCACAATTATCATCAGGATTAATGGATTTGAGCCTAATAACTTCTAGGTTCAAGTTGTCAATCTAATATCCCAATTCCTAATTATTTTAGCTTGTTTCTTTAGTTGTTGTTTAGTAGTAGCAAGTGCATATTTCATCTCTTTGGAGGTGGGGCATACCTCGTTGGAATCAATGTAGAGCTCGTCGGGGGAGGAGTCAACATCAGTGCTATTCTTGGCTCTGAAGCACATGCAAGTGAAGTCCTGAGTCTTCTTCTTGCCATGGGAGTCATCTTCATCATCCTCCATCCTCAAGTCCACATAGCTCATATCGATGTTCTCAAGAGTGGCGAGGACTCGATTGATGAACTTGCGATTGTTGGGCTTGTTGGCCTTCACGTCTCAAGCTAGAGGGTGCCTCCGGAAGTCCTTCTCCTCCTTGCCCTTCAGTTTGGGGCACTTGGTCGTAATGTGGTTTGGCTCACCATACTCAAAGCATATGATATTGTCACCTCTCCTCTTGTTCCTCACCTTATCGTAGGCTCACATTAATTTTATGGATAGGAGAGTTAAGTCATCTTCAAAGAGCCTCTTTAGCTGCTCATCGCTCAAAGAGTGCAAGACAGACAATAAAAATCCAGAAGAGCCAAAGTCCAAGGAATCTCAAGAGCTACATTGAGAAAGGTCAACCACAAGTGCCATCGAGTTTGTCTTGGGAAGATGTGAGATAAAATCAATCTCACGCATCTTCAGCCTTAAGTAAGCTTATCCATAATAAGCTCACTCATGATAGTGTTGTCATTGATATAAGTGATCTTCATCCCCCAAACTCTTACATCAAGTGCACCCAACAATTATCATGCATTCTCAGGTTCAGTAAACACAAGATCAACATCATGCAAATCGTGAATGATCTTTCAAAACCTTCTCCACAACTCATCCAAAGATTCATTAGACATTGCTTGATCTTTGAGTATTTTTTTCTTCAGTTGGTTCTATCTCACTTCCTTTATCACGATAGAGCTCTCACAGTAGTCAGCGAGGGTTTTTTAGATCTCGTGAGTAGACATCAAGTAAGCGAGATGCTCAAACTCAGATTAACTAAGCCCTTGAATCAGATGTGATTAGCTTGCCATTAGCCAGCCTCGCACAAGGATTCTTGACTTCAATATAAATTGTGTGCCCTTAAGCCTTAATGTAGGATTGCATGCGAGCATTCAATTAGAGAAATTGACTCCATCGAAAATAGGTGATTTAGTTGAATACTTATTTGATGCCATGACTCCTAAGATCGGTTAGGATCTATGGGAAGAGCTAATCGGGATTTGATACAACTTATAGGACCGATAGGGCAATAGGGGGTGAATGGGGGCTTTAAATTTTCCCTAAGTGTTCGCCAATTCTACAATCCAATAGCTATGAGAAGCTATAAAGATCAAGAACTCAAAATTAAAAAAACTATCTATGCTATAGTAATTTTAGCATATGAATAGTAAAAACAACACTATTTGGAATCCAAAAAACATGAAACTTTTGATCCTTAGATTTAGAAGACTAGAAACTTGAACTAAGGCTAGAACATAACCTTAAGAACCTATCTCAACCAAAAATCTTAAAGAACATAAGAGAATTGTGATCTTTTGGTTGTGAACCTCTGCTGCACTAAAATTGGGTCAAAGCCTAAAATTGAGCTAACTCTAAAACCAAAGCTCCAAATCACTTGAAATTTGGTATATACCTCTCTAGGATGTTAGGAATCCATTGCAATCAGCAATCAATTAGATCATTGCAAAAGTTCTAATATTTTTTTTGGAAAAGATTGCATAAAAAATGGTGAATATGACTTGCTCGTAGGTGTATGATAATCAAGATAACTCTATATGTGTTCCCACATATCACAACAAACAAGAATAGCAAAAAATCGAGCCAAAAACACTCGGATCAAGAAATCACTCATGATGGTCAAATCCAAGCAAAATCAGGTTTCTTTATGAACTTGCCAACCAAGTATCTAGATGGGTGGAGATTGATTTTCAGATATTATCTCCATATCTTATACGTCCTTGGCACAACAAGATCAAGAAGGGGAGAGAGAAGAGTGAAAACCAACCAAGTCAAGAGCAAATAAATTAACATAAGAGGGATCCATGGAGATAAACGAAGATTGATGTATTTCTACATGAGGATGAAGGTTTTATAGCCACTCCGCTTAGAGGACAAGAGAGCACACCGCAACACTCAACTTCTCTCAAATCTTAACCCTAGAATACTTGGTCACAATGAGATAATGGTTGCATGGTAACTAGCAAGTCTCCATCTTAACCTGTTAAATAGATAGGCCAACTAGCCCTACCTAACTCTAATGGATACTATCTATTTATAATAAATAGGGGAGCCCATTAACCTCATATAACATGGGTTTTACTCACATACTACACTTATACATGCTTTTCCAAGCATATAAACCTGAATCGACTAAGTCTTTAGCCTTTGATTCAACTTGATCTTCTCGGCTTCTCCTTACCTAAACTACTCTCCCAAGCACCATGGTTTTAATTCAATGTAGTTTTTGATATTTTGATCAACTTACCAAAATACCCTTTCTTGACATGGTCTTCATTTTCATTGCAAGTAATAGTCATGTTTGCTATGTAGATGCACCACTAATTTGCCACACGTCAACAAGTCTCTACTATTTTGGTTCTACTAAACCATATCTCACTTGAACTAACCAAGCCACGTCGTGCAACTCATCGCTAAAACTTTCCTTCAATATTTCCTATCTTTCTTGTGCCATGCTTGAGCTCAGTCATCTCACATGGCATTCTTGATCGTTCTCGGTCTTGGCTCCTCCATGAGTATAGCTCTGATCCTCGCTGTTGACCATGATTGACTCCAAGCGACCTTGCACATCCAAAAACTAAGAAATTATTTTCAGGCATAAATTCTTCACAACTTAACCCACATTGGTTGACACATGCATCATGCCACACATGTGCACTAATCTAGGTCAAACGAAATCATCCAATGACTTCAATTCTCAAAACCACAATTTAGTTGAAATGAAAATGCTTTTGCCAGTCAGACCCCCACGGCTGCAGCAAAACTAAAAACTAATTTTTTTTAGCAAAATTCAAATACCAAAATCTCCAATATGACAATGATTCATCGCAACAAAAACTTGGACCTTCTCACAAGATCTTTCATTACTTAGTCAGAGGAACAACTTCGCAATTTAAGTATAATATTCCAGCTAGTTAAGAATATTGGTTACGAGGGATGTAGAGATAATATTAATTACACTAGTGTGTGACCATTGTTAGGGTATATATGTATGCTTTAATTAATTGTGAAAAACTTTGTCATAACTCCAACAATGCAAAGTGTTACACTCTGTGCCCCTTCGAATAAGATCAAAGTTTGTAAGATGCGGCATGAGCATGCACGGTATCAAAAATAAAGAAGATGAATCTCATAGAGAGAATCAAAATAATGACGCTGAAGCAACCACAATGAGAGAGAAAAGAGTTGGCGAAGTCAACCGCAAATTCCTTAAGCATAACCTCAAAATAGTACAAACAATTGTCATTCACTCACAACTATTTTGATTCTTTTAGGACCCTCAAATAATTTCTCTATATAAGAATCTAGTGCTAAAGAATATCATAGTCTCTAATTCTCTTGTGTGCCCTTTGCTTTGGATTAGTAGGCTTAATTGATTGGTTCGTCTCTATGGTCACCCCATGGTTTATATAGTCTCTCCTAACCTATCTCCAATTTAGAGTTCCTTCCTAATCCAAATATGAGTAGGAGTTCTATTCCTAGTAGGATTCATCTAGGACTTACCTTTTCAATTCCTAAAAACGAGATATGAATCACTCTAACCCAACACAAAGATTTCTCTTGGTGCAAATTGTCTCAAAATACCACTCTGGGTATTACTACTCAATTTGCATCTCTTTTCATCTGTGCAAAAATGAACACGTGAAAAAGAAAATATACTCGATTTTACAATCATATGCACCCATTTGTCAAAAAGTGCACCTATATATGCACTTCAAAAAATTCCTAAAAAAATAATAGATATGCAATGTAAAAACACTGTGCAAATTAAAATATGTTTTGCATACATATATTTTTTATATGATACACATATCTCTTAAAATAAGCTTGTTTGTGCAAGTATATATGATTTAAGTTTTTTGAGAAAAATATATGATCTAATTTTTGCACAAATTTTTCAAGTGCATATATTCTAACATGCTCTGCATCTTTGAACCCCTTTTTCCTATGCGTTGCATAGCTTTTGTGAAATTTACTCCAATAAAATTGAGGCCATTAGGCTAGTGTACAGACTTGTCAATACCGTTTTGGTACCGGCTAGTGTGTATCGTACCTCCACTTGAACCGGTACAAAACAAGCCTAATACTGTACTGGCCCAAATACCGGCCAAACCGATTTTGATACCGGTCAAATATTGGCCAGTACCAGCAGAATTGATAATGTTGTCTATTTAACTATATATATTATATTTGATAGTAATACTATTGATTTGAAATAATATTACAAGTGACATTTGATGTGCATAAAATTAAACCGGTACGGTATCGACAACTTTGTTGGGGTACGTTATGCATGGGTATGGCCATCGTATGCTTTCGCCGTGCTTTGCTTTTTGTGCCCTGTAGGGATGAAAATGGATTGGATAGTTTTCGTCTGATCTAGATAATTTTTGAATACATATTTTGTCACTCTGACATTTATCGGATAGTATTGGATCGGAAATGAATACGTTTTTTTGTCAGATACGAATATGGCTTTGGTAGCACACTATCTGTCGAATATGAATGCAGATTTGGATTATCTGGATATTCAAGGGCCTGATATCCGCAGCATATACCCTCTATTTTGGCCCAACTTATATACATGATACTTTAGTACTTATTATATATTAATAGATACATCAATACATGAAGTTAGGGAAGGAATCTTAGCTTATATGAAGAATTCATGAATGTTTCTTCACGTAAAGGGTTTTTGTGTTCTGAGAAATATTTATAACCATATTTGATTCGATTCATATTCGTTCTGTATTTACATTTGATATTATTCGTATTCGTATCCAGGATATCTATATCTGCATCCGGTGAAAAATATAAAAGCAAATATAACAGAGCTATTATCCATCTATATTCGATCTGTTTTCACCCTGGTTGCCTGCTTGGGAGAGATCGCACTGAAAATTAGAAAAACCTCCAGTTTTGCAGCTCAATTGGCCTTCATTACCACCCCAAACCCCCTATTTGATTGCAACTTCCAATTGTACATATATAGTACTGGATCCAGTCATAAAAGAGTAATATTTTGGAGTACATACAATCAAACTTTGTAAAACTTTATCTATTAATATCTTTATAAATATTTATATTTAGATCATGAAAATAAGATGTGTAGATTCTGTTGAAAATCTAAGCACATGTAGATTCAATTTATTCCATAAATTAATCATGACATCATGCACGCACAATAACAGAACCATCACAGGTATAAAAGATCTAGACATGTAAACCAGGAAACTGTACATGAACAGATCTTTTATACCGTGATGGTTCTGTTATTATGCGTGCATGATGTCATGATTAATTTATGGAATAAATTGAATCTACATGTGCTTAGATTTTCAACAATCCAAAACCTTATTCGCCTCTCCGGTGCAGACTTGAAGGCGACGGTTCCGAGACCGCTCTCGAACGCATGCGGTGCACGCGGCGGGACGGACGGAGTAGACCACGGGACGGCGCAGCACAATGGATGGAGGAGGCAAAACCTAGATTGATTTTCGCATATTCTGTATGAAGGCGGCGGCTCGTATTTATAGAAGACCAGACGCGTGATCAAGACGCCCGACGTTCTCCATAACTCAGAATCAACCGGATTAGCAACGTAATCGATCCGGATTCACCGCCACTCAAAACAGCAAAATAAAACGCAAAGGAAGTCGCGTCACAAGCAAGCACTGGAGCGGATTTTGGCGGACCATTCATGCAGGTGCCGTGCGCGCGCCGCCGCCTCAGCCAAGCCCAGCCCGGCCCGCCCGGCGAGGCGAGGCGAGCGAGCGCGCGTGTTATCCTCTAGTTCTCTCCACACATGCCTCAAGTGGCTAGGAGTGCACCATCCCTTTTAAGGTGGTCTTCCTCTCCTAGAACTAGCAATATGGTACTAAAGGTCACATGCATGCCTCCTTTGCATGAGTGGGCCTTTGAGATTTAATAGGAATTATTCTTATTATATGGGCTTGGCCCACATATAATCCAACAATCCCCACCGATCTCAAAGTCCCACAGATTTGCCTGAATTCCAATGTATCGTTTATATATCGATTTCGATGGAGACCGATTAAGGTTGAACATCCACCTAGAACTCCAAGCTACACTTACTCACAACTTGAACAATGGACTATGCCTTGAATTGCAAGTTTGGTGCAAGCAAGCTTCACTTAAAGACTTAATCGATACTAGGCCGCCAAAGAGGCTACCCCTGGTTGGAGCGTATAAGTCATACTCCTTGGTCTCTTCATGAGCTTAGTAGGAGATTACCCAAGATCTCCATAGACCGCGACTAACGATCGGGCTCATATAGGTGTGTTCTTTCAAGAACGCTCTGCAGATAGCGCCTTCGCTTCTAAAAGCCAATGGAACACATTAAGACCTTAGTCAACTCGCTTGCGCTTCGAGAGTATTGCATCTTCACATAGAGAGGGTTGAAATTACTCTCCTCCAGCTAACTAATGACTTGTTTTTCCAGATCCTAATTCACGGATCTCCGATCACATAGGTTGGGTTACTACCATAGATAACTCACATGGGTCTCATACCCATCTCCTTCGATGCACTATCTATCACATTCGTGATAGTCCCTTTGTAAAGGATCGCTGCAGTTTTTATCTGCTTGGATGTAATCCAAGGTTATAACTCGGAGTTTCTCAATTTCTGACAGACTTCAATCGTCTCTTAACATGCCTAGACGATTTCATATTATCCTTAGAACTGCTCACTTTAGCGATAACGGTTTGATTATCACATTCATAAGGATAGCGCACCGCTTTTCCACCGTAGGTAGATCCATCAATAGATCTCGTAGCCATTCTCCTCAACAATAGCAGTGTCTAGTGCCGCAAGCTCTGCTTCCATGGTTGACCTCGTCAAAATGGTCTGTTTGCAAGACCTCCATGAAACAGCACCACCACCAATAGTGAAAACATATCCACTAGTGGCTTTGATCTCATCAGCATCAGAGATCCAGTTGGAATCACTATAACCCTCCAAAGACCGACGGTACCAAAGATAATGAAGTCCAAAGTTCGAGGTACCTTTCAGATAGCGCAACACTCGCTCAAGCGCCTTCCGATGATCATCTCCGGGTTAGATGTAAACCGACTCAATTTGCTCACAGCAAAGGAGATGTCTGGCCTTGTTGCACTAGCTAGGTACATTAGTGAGCCAATTATCTGGGAGTATTCCAGCTGATTCCTAGCAATTTTCTTATTCTTACGAAGTAACACGCTAGGATCATAAGGTGTTGGAGAAGGCTTGCTCGGTAAAAGCCAAAACGGCTCAAGACCTTTTCCACATAATGAGATTGCAAAAGTGTAATCCCATCCTCACCTCTAACCAATTTAATGTTTAGAATAACATCACCACTCCCGGATCTTTCATATCAAAGTTTTGAGACAAGTATGATTTGACCTCATTTATCACACTAATGTTTGTCCCAAAAATCAAGATGTCATCCACATACAAACATAGAATAACTCCTCACCCCCACCATAACGATAGTATACACATTTATCTCCTCATTGACAAAGAAAGCTCATAGATGTCAGTGTTCTATCGAACTTCTCATGCCACTGCTTAGGGGCTTGTTTCAGACCATACAAAGATTTCAACAGTTTTAACACCTTGCCTTTTTGACCTTCTACTACAAATCCATCAGGCTGTTCCATGTAAATTTCCTCATCCAGCTCTCCGTTAAGAAAAGCTGTCTTAACGTCCATTTGATGAACGAGAAGACCATGTGAGGCAGCCAAAGCAAGTAGTACTCGAATTGTGGTCAGTCTAGCAACAGGTGAGTAAGTGTCAAAGAAATCTTCGCCTTCTTTCTGAGTATAGCCCTTGGCAACAAGCCGAGCCTTATATTTTTCAATAGTACCATCTGGCCTAAGCTTCTTTTTGAACACCCACTTGCACCCTACAGGTTTGCACCCATAAGGTTTATCTGTCAGCTCCCAGGTTCCATTAGCGATAATGGAATCCATTTCACTACGGACAGCCTCCTTCCAGTAGTCTGCATCAGGGGATGCATACGCTTCTGAAATAGACTTGGGAGTGTCGTCCACAAGGTACACAGTGAAATCATCACCAAAGGATTTGAATATCCTTTGTCTCTTGCTCCTTCTAGGAGCTCCACTGTCATCCTCCTCATTGACAAGTTCATGTGTATGTTCAAAAGGTTCAGTGATGTGATTGAACTGGAATTATTTCGAAGGTTGACTAGTAGTGTTATGTGTATCCTTCATAGGAAAAATATTCTCAAAGAATGTTGCATCTCGAGACTCCATAATTGTACCAACATGCATGTCGGTACCTCGCTTTAATTATCAAAATCTATAGGCAATGCTATGATTAGCATATCCCGTAAAAACGCAGTCCATAGTTTTAGGTCCAAGCTTATGCTTTCTTAGTTATTGGCACATTAACTTTCGCCAAGCACCCCAGTGCACGCAAGTAAGAAAGTGATGGTTTTCTCCCAATCCATACCTCGTATGGTGTTTTGTCCTTATTTCGTTAGGAACTCTATTTAATACGTGATTAGACGTTAGCAAAGCCTCCCCACCATGCCTTAGGTAATCCCGCAGATCTAACATGGCATTCACCAAGTCACCAACGTGCGGTTTTTCCTTTCGGCAATCCCATTTGACTCGGGGAATAAGGAGGCGCCCTCTCATGTATAATGCCATGTTCCTCACAAAATAAGTCAAATTCGTTTGAGAAATACTCTCCACCACGATCCGACCTAAGTCTTTTTATCTTTCTATTTAATCGGTTTTCAACTTCACTTTATAGATTTTAAAATAGTCTAAAGCCTCATCTTTCATTTTCAATAAATACACATAACAGAACATAGTTGCATCATCAATCAATGTCATGAAATATCGCTTTCCACCCTTCGTCAACACGCCATTCATCTCGAAAGATCTGAATGCGGGAGTTCTAGTGGTGCCAAGTTTCTCTCCTCGGCAACTTTGTGAGGCTTACGAGGTTGCTTTGATTGCACACACCATGGCATTTAGAACCTTTGGTGATGGAAACGTTTGGAATTAAATTCATACTGGAAAGCCGAGACATCAAACCAAAATTAATATGACATGACGTGAGTGCCAAACATTAGCCTCATCATCCACACTGCCACAAATATGGTTTACAGTCTTATTGCAGAAATCTGATAGGGAAAAGTGGAACAAGCCTCCGCACTCATAGCCTTTACCAATAAAATGTCCATGTTTAGACACGACTACTTTATTAGACTCAAATACCAACTTAAGCCCGTCTCTACATAAACGGGAGCCACTAACGAGATTCTTGTCTATAGAAGGGACATGCTGCACGTTCTTCAGCTGCACGATCTTTCCCGAAGTAAACTTCAGATCTACCGTACAACACCATGAACAGAGCATGTGACCCATTCCCATTAGGACGGAGGAATCTCGGGCGACTGATAAGAAGAAAACAACGAAATATCAGCACACGATGTACATTAGCTCCTGTATCAATCCACCAATTGGTAGATTGACTAACTGAAAGAACGATGAGGTAAATTACCATACCCACCCCATCTCCGCCTTGCCAATGGTCACGTTGATGCACTTAGAAGTCTCTGCCCGCAGTGCCTTCTTTCCTTTGCGTTGTGGGCACTTCTTGGCCATGTGACCGTGCTCACCGCACACAAAGCAAGTTCTATCATCCCGATTATTGTTGTTCTTCTTCTTCTTGAAGTTGGTTGTCTGTTGGGCTTTAACAAATTTCCCTTTGTTCTTGCTTGAGGGTTTCGTACCACATTGGCACTAGATCGCCTCCATCACCCTTAGACACAGCGTCCTTTTCCGAGCTTTCTCCTCAATTTCAAGAGACCCAATCGATTCTCAACAGAGTATTCTTGTCTCTTGTGTTTGAGTGTTGTTCGAAATTCCTCCATGAAGAAGGTAATTTCGCAATAATACATCCACCACAAACTTGTCGGTAAGGCACACTTCAGAGTTCGAGTTCCTGGCAATGGCCTCGTATCTCATGAGCCCGATCTACTACGAACGGTTATCAACCATCTTGTAGTCATGAAATTGCTCCATGACATACATGTCATTCTTGGCATCGATAGCACCGTATTTGGAATTCAGTGCATCCCATAACTCCTTCGCGTCTGTCATGTGCATATACACCTCGCATGCACGGTCAAGAAGAACACTAAGAATGCATCCAACAAAGAGAGTAGTGGCGCCTCGAATTCTTTCGCTTTTCAGCATCAAGAACACCTTCAGCTTGCCATTACTAACCTGAATACATTCATAGCAATAAGCCACAGAGTGACCCTGATCTGCCATCTCTTAAAGTGCACACCGGAGAACTTATCCGGCCTCAGTGCATCGGCAAATCCAGCCATAGTAAAACCACAGTGCCTACAATAATACATGAACAGATCTTTTATACCTGTTATGGTTCTGTTATTGTGCGTGCATGATGTCATGATTAATTTATGGATTAAATTGAATCTACATGTGCTTAGATTTTCAACAATTCAAAAACCTTATTCGCCTCTCCGGTGCAGACTTGAAGGCGCGGTTCCGAGACCGCTCTCCTCGAACGACAGTGGCACGCCGCGGACGGACGGAGTAGACCACGTGGGACGGCGCAGCACAATGGATGGAGGAGGCAAAACCCTAGATTGATTTTCGCATATTCTCGTATGAAGGCGCGGCCCGTATTTATAGAAGACCGGGACGCGTGATCAAGACGTCTGCACATTCTCCATAACTCGTGAATCAACCGGATTAGCAACCGTAATCGATCCGGATTCACCGCCACTCAAACAAAGAAAATAAAACGCAAAAGGAAGTCGCGTCAGCGCAAGCACTGGAGCGGATTTTGGCGGACCATTCATGCAGTGTGCTGCGCGCGCGCGCGCCAAATTTTTACCAATTTCAAATTTCAACAGCCAAATTTCCCGGCGAGGCGAGCGGCGAGCCTTGCGTGTTATCCTCTAGTTCTCTCCCACACATGCCTCAAGTGGCTAGGAGTGCACCATCCCTTTTAAGGTGGTCTTCCTCTCCTAGAACTAGCAATATGGTACTAAAGGTCACATGCATGCCTCCTTTGCATGAGTGGGCCTTTGAGATTTAATAGGAATTATTCTTATTATATGGGCTTGGCCCACATATAATCCAACAGATTCGTCTAAAAACATTTCATAATATTATATTTTCATTATGTTTATAAATATATTTCATATAAATTAATGACCAAAGTTATGTTTTAGGGATTGTGTTTATATCTAAAACGTCACTCTTTTGTGACTGGAGGAGTACGTCTATCCCCATCATCCACTCTCTAGATTATGAAAATTAATACACCGGACAAACCAGACAGGTTTCCGGGCGGAAACCAGAGCCAGCCAAATTCGGATTTTACCTCCCAAAACGCGGTTTCGTACCGGTCATCACAAAGTCCACATAATACAGTATGCCGATCCCTAGCTAATCCAAACTCCAAACTACGGCGCAAAGACATTTCTCCGTTGGTGCCATGAAGAAATAAGAAAAGTTGGAAGCCACAGCCAATGCAAAGCACCAGAATTTGCCCCGATTCAACGTGATAAATTTTCCCGATTCTCGTAGGAATTGAAGGGTTTCTTCTGAGATTCCTGTAAATTGATATTCTGATTGAACGTCTAGATGAACACGAGAATATACAAGTTTAGATATCAACGCATCGCACGTCACGGAACTACACGTACGTACAATGTGACTGAGAAAATAGGAAAGGCCGAAGGGGATCGTCAGCCTTAGCAGCTTCACTTGAAAGAGTCGAGGATACGAAATTTCCAAGCTGAAGCACGGAGCCACCATGGAGATTGTCAGGTCTCCGGCGAAACAATCGAACTCACACGCGCACAAAAAGTGCATTAACATGCAGAAACTGAAGTTATTAGTCACTACCATGCAGAAATTGAAGCTATTAGTGCAAAAAATGAAACTGCAGCAAAGCTATTACGGCCACCATGCAGAAACGTAAAAACTGAAGCATAACTAAATGTATGCATGCAAGGTTTAACATCCAACAAAACTCCCCCTAAACCTTGTATGCTGATTGAATTTCTACGAGGCCGATCTTGGATCGCAGCTCAATGAACCTGTCGCCCAAGTGCCTTCGTCAGGATGTCCGCTAGCAGCTCCGTAGTGCCGATGAACTCAACCTTCACCCTGCCCTCCTCAATGCACTCTCTGATGTAGTGGTATCTAGTATCGATGTGTTTACTGCGATCGTGGAAGACAGGGTTTTTACTGAGCAAGATTGCGGATAGGTTGTCAATCTTCAATGTGATGGCGCCAGCCTCCTCTCCTCTGAGCTCAGCTAGAAGGCGCGCCAACCACACACCCTGGCAAGCAGCAGTTGTTGCAGCGATGTATTCAGCCTCGCATGATGACAGGGCCACGACCTTTTGTTTCTGCGATTGCCAGGTGATCAAGTGATCAAGTTGTCACTGAACGGCCATTAAAACCAAGGAACGAACTAACGCAAGACTCCATTTTAACGGATAATGCTGAAGGAACACAATTGGAAGAAGAAGCTCTTGAAACATTATACTCTAATACCTTTTAAGCAGATCTGGATCCCAAAATTTTGGGTGTAATCAAAGTCTGTGCTCAAAATTTATACATGTTCTAACAACAATGATACAACCACCATGTCGATGAAGCTACTATTCTTCGACGGTTTCAAAACTTGAAGAGTCGAAAGATGCAACTTCCTCGTAGTTATATGATAGCTAGAAACTAGCATGTATTTTTCTGTTAAGTTTTACTTTATAGCCATGTGATCTTGTGAACAACCAATGATTCTAGCTAATGTGGTTGTCATATTTTGCTTGTATTATGATCTATGTTTCGAGCGTTTGTTATTTAGACTCTTCCTTTTCTCTGGGTACCGCAGCCATAGTTGATGGTGCCGGCGACATAGCGCAGCACTCGCTTCACAACTGCCAGATGCTCGGTGGTGGGCTTCTCCATGAACCTACTGATGTAGCCCACCGAGAACGCCAAGTCTGGCCTTTTTTTCACCAGATAGCGCAGCGAACCCACGATCCTTCTGTACTTAGTGGCATCGACAACAGGGGTAGTGCTCGACTTACTGAGTTTGAGTCACGATTCCATGGGGGTGAGACTGGGATTGCTCCCAACCATGCCTGCCGCCTACAGTATCTTACGGCGTCGGCGCTCGCTTCTGATGATGCCATCGCTGGTCTGATTCACCTCTAAGCCAAGGTAGTAGTGCAGCAGGCCGAGGTTGCTCATCTAGAATGTCCCCTTCATCTCCGCCTTGAATTGCTCGAGCTCGATGGAGTCACCGCCCGTGATGATGAGATCATCGATGTATACGCCGACCACCAGGCGATGCACGCCGCACCGCGCATGTATACGGCATGCTCGGAGGCGCTGCAATGGAACCCAAGTGACAACAGAGACGCGTCCAACTTGCCATACCATGCGTGCGGGGCCTGACGAAGTCCGTAGAGTGCCTTGGTGAGGCGCAGCACCTTGTGCTCGTTGCCATCGACGACAAAGCCCGGTGGCTACACGACGTAGACTTCCTCCTGCAGCTCACCATTGAGAAAAGCGGATATCACATCCATGTGATGCACAGGCCACCCCTCACTCACCGCATGCACCAGCAGCAAGCGAACCGACTCGAGCCACGCCACGGGTACGAACACTTCGTCAAAGTCGATCCCCTGCTGCTGTACATATCCCTTCGGGACGAGGCGCACCTTGTACTTGGTGACATTGCCGGCGGCGTCCCTCTTGGTCTTAAAGACCCACTTGAGCCCAATTGGGCGCTGGTGCGGTGGAGGATCGATGAGCCGCCAAGTGCCATTGGACTCAATCGATCGCATCTCTTCACGCATCGCTTGGCGCTAGCACTCATGCTGCTGAGCATCAGTGAACGACGCTGGCTCCTCTGCGCTAACCAGTAGCAGCTCCTCTTCGAGTTCGCGCACAATCAGTCCTGGCGGTGTCACGGGGCCGAGCAGGTTGTTGATCTCCGAAACCGGAGTAGGGCGTCGTGGTGGTCAGCGTCGAGGTCCTGCTCTGCAACAGGCGGTGGAGACACGAACTCCACCGTCGAGGCACCATCTACTGGCATCACGGTGGGCGTTGACGGGGTCGGTGCAGACTTGCTCACGCTTGGTGACGATACGAGCGGCGTGACTGGCACCGCCTGCTCCTCTGTGTTCGGCCCAGTTGAGGACACGACCTCCGGCTGGTACACAGAGGTGAACTCGATGACGAAGTCGGAGTCGATGTTGGCAGCCATCTCGTCGTCCCACTTCCATTGTGCCTCCTCGTCAAAGACGATGTCACGGGAAATGTGGACGCAACGGGTGACAGGATCATACACGCGATACGCCTTTGACCCTGCCTCATAGCCCACAAAAATCATAGGCCTGCTCCTATCGTCGAGCTTCTTAGCATTCGGTGTGGTGACCTTGACGTGTGCCACGCACCCGAACGTGCGGAGGTGGTGCACAGCTGGCGGACTCCCGTTCCAAAGCTCATATGGGGTCTTTCCTCCAATGCTCTTGGATGACGACCTGTTTAGCAGATACACAGCTGTGTTGATAGCCTCCCCATAGAATATACCTGGAAGCCCTTTTGCTTTGAGCATACTCCGCGCAGTGCCGACCACCAACTGATTTCGGCGCTCGACGACGCCGTTGTGTTGGCGAGTACGGCGCCGTGAGTTCGCGCCGCACACCCAGCTCAGCGCAATACTCATTGAAGTTCACCGCCGTGAACTCTCCCCCTCTGTCCGTGCGCAACGCACGGAGCTTCTTGCCACTCTTGCACTCAGCCGCGCCTGGATTCGCTTGATGGCGATCGGAGCAGCGTCTTTGGCCGGTAATAAGGTGACCCACATGTACCGGCTGTAGTCGTCGATGAGGAGGAGGAAATAGCGATTGCCGCTGGGTGTTGGTGGCGAGATTGGGCCGCAAAGGTTGCCATGCAGCAGCTCTAGGGGTTCGGTGGAGCGTGTCAGTGCGCGCTGTGGGAAGGGTGCACGACGCTGCTTCCCGGCGAGACATGCCTCGCACACCTGGTCGACCTACGTCAGCACGGGTAGGCCTCGAACTAGCTTCTCTCTGCCCATCTTGCACAGCGCGGCGAAATTGATGTGCCCAAAACGGGCATGTCAATGCCACGCATCTTGTCTAGCACGTGTAGCTACGCAGACCGGCCGTGCAAGGTTGATGTGGAGCACGTAGAGCCGGCCTGCGCTCCGGTGGATCTTGGCGAGCAGGCATCGCTGCTCGTGCCGTACGTGCATCACGCCGTCCTCGATCAAGATTTGATAGCCGCACTCGTCGAGTTGACCGATGCTGACGATGTTGGCGGTGAGGCGCAGGATGAAGTATGCGTTGACGAGGGCGCAATGCTCGCCGTTCTTGCATGTGAACAAAACCGTGCCGCAACCTTCGATCCGAACGACGGGGCCGTCGCCAAACCTCACCGTGCGGTGACGCCCGTGTCGAGGTCGGAGAACGCCGCCTGGGACCCCGTCATGTGATTGGTGGCCCCGGTGTCCAGGATCCAGCGCTGGGGATCCTGTTCCTTCGCGCCGTCGAGCGCCGCGAAGACCCCCTGCTCCACCAGCTCGACCACGCTGCTTGATGGGGTCAACGGCGGTGGCACAATCACAGTTGGTGGTGGTGGCGACGAGACCAGAGTCGCCGCATCTCGGCTGGATCGCTTGCTCTCTCCATCGGGTGGAGAATCGCAGGGCGATGTCGACAATGCGGTCGGGACGGTGGCGTTAGTCTCAAGAAGGAGCAACGTGGGCTCGTCGTCCTGGGCCACATGGGCCCGTTCCTTGTTTCTGGGCTTGGAGCGACATTCCTTAGCCCAGTGGCCGGTTTTTCCACAGTTCCGGCATTTTTCGCCGTTCCGATTTGGCGCAGACCCAGCTCTTTCCGAGCTCCCTCCGCGCGCCGTCCTCTTCCGCCCCGGCGCTTGACTCGATTGCTCGAGCCGCTAGCGCCACGGAAGCCAGCTTGCTCCTTCTTCTTGTAGTGCTCGAGCCACTCCTCCTCGGTGAGATAAAGCTTGCCTCCAACGGTCGGGGAAGGCGAGGACGAAGGCTGCCCGGTGTCCTCCGCCACCTTGAGCCTGCCGGTCACCTCCTCCAACGATAGCGCGGAGATGTCAAGCAGCGTTTCAATGGAGAGAACAAGCTGGGTGAACCTGGGGCGAGCGACGCACAGGTACTTCGCGACGACTTTGTCTGTAGGTTCGAGATCACCGAGGATGGCGAGCTGGTTGACTATGGCGGTGAGTCGCATGGCGAAGTCCTCCACGGACTCACCGTCGCGGAACGCGATGGACTCGTACTCCGTGCGCACCTTCTGTGCACTGGCTTTGCGGATGCGATCGTCGCCGACCCGCATTGTCTTGATGCAGTTCCACGCTTCCTGGGGTGATTCTTTGGTCGCCAGCGTTGAGATCATCTCAGGTGGGACAGCGCTGCAAATGGCGTCCTACGCCATCCTGTCTTCGTGGAGCTCGACGCCGCCTGGCTCGATGGCGTCCCACAGGCAGCGAACTTGCAGCTTGATCTTCATCAACAGTGACCAGTCGTTGTAGTTGGACCTCGTCAGCAAAGGGGCCAAGTCTCCCGCCTCCTTAACCACGCGGTGTATAACCAGCCCGCGGTCGTTCCCGCCGCTGCCCAAGGCGCGGCCGCCGGAACCTCCAGGAGTGCGCCGGGAGGTGACGCCGATCGTCGGCGCGGGGAATGTGTGCGTCCTCGAGGCATGAACATGCTCTCAAGTGCACGATCTCGAGTTCAAGTCTTGAACCCCGCTCTGATACCAAATGTCAGGTCTCCGGTGAAACAATCGAACTCACACGCACACAAAAAGTGGAATGGTAAAATGAATCTGTGAAGACAATGTATTATGCTGCAAGACTTGGCAGCTTTTCTGGTTCTTATCTTCTCCTTTTATAATGCAACGGAACATGTATAACAGTGAATACAATGCAGAAACTGAAGCTATTAGTCACTACCATGCAGAAATTGAAGCTATTAGTGCAAAAATTGAAACTGCAGCAAAGCTATTACGGCCACCATGCAGAAACGTAAAAACTGAAGCATAACTAAATGCATGCATGCAAGGTTTAACATCCAACAGAGATCACACACCTCGCCTATGTACTCCTTTTTCTCTTCGCCGTCGCCCCCCCTTTATCTTCGGTGCCGCCGCAGGGCTGCTCCGATGAAGCCAAGAATGACGGCCCACTGTCTGCACGCGAACCCCGTCCTGGGCAGCACCGTCGAGTTCATCCTCAACCACCGGCGCTTCTTCGACTGGTACACCGACCTGCTCTGCACGGCGCCGTCCAGTCCAATCGAGGCGTGGGGACCCCTCGGCGTCGACCACGCCGTAACCACCGTGAGTCTGGCCTCCGTTGACTATGTCGCAACGGGCGCCCACACAGTCAAACGACCATGGAGTCATTTATGATCACACCTCATCCTAGCAAGTTGAACGATCACGAAGTCGTTTACGACCATACCTCATAGTCGATAGTCGGAAGTCTCGGTTATGATTTACGATTACAATCTTCAACTTACGACTTTTGATCTCCGACCTCCGTCTTACGACTTCCAACAACCTCAAAACACTCTGATACGCATGCGACGTTGAGGGGGAAATGCAAGGGTTTGTGCTGCTCAACTTTTTGCAACTTTTCTGAGGACTCTTATTTAAGCACAACGATTATAGATTATGGCCAACATGGCCACTCCTAAACGCACGCCACGACTACACACTCGTGCCATACCCCGACCAGTCATGGCACATGACCACTAACTAAAACTGAAAAAGAGGCAAACGTTCTCGCGTGAACGAGCACACGTCGAACGTCTAATCGAACATCCTGACAGACCACCTGTTGCACGCCAACTTTGACAACTACGTCAGGGGCTATGCCTTCGCGCCGCCATGTCCGACCTCATCGGCGACAGCCTCGTCAGCGCTGAAGGCTGCCTCTAGAGCCTACAATGCAAGGTGGTGTCCTACGCCTTCACCTCCCGCTCGCTCCACCGCTTCACTGACGACGTCCTCGCCATCCACCTCCACCACAACTTCCTGTCTTTCCTTGACGCCACTGTGGGGTCTGGCGAGATCGTAGACCTCTAGGACGCGCTGTGTCGGTTCGCGTTCGACACCATTTGCCACGTCGCATTCGGCGAGCTCGATCTTCGATGATGTTGTAAAGGGTCTTACGACATCCCGATCTTTACGATCGGTTAGAGTCGCTACGACCGTGAGAATCAAATACGATCGGTTCGAGTACTTACGACCAATTCGACACCAATTTGCCGATCGCGTCGTAAATTTCGCATTCGACGCTCGCGATATCGTCCTTCACCGCTCAAGATACCGTGATCGAAGCCATCTACGATCACGATAGTAGTGCGACCACGCTATGAGTCGCCCGATTTCTTGAAGCTCGTTACGACCACCTTGACTCCTTAGCCGTAGTCGTAAAATCATCGCTTTGCCGTGGTCGTAACTCCTCCGATCACGCTTGCGGTGATCGTGAGTCCTTTCGACCACGCGTCTTACGCAAACACACGACAAAACAATGCTCGTGTTTCTCCCTCTTTTGGTCTTTTCTCAATTGCTTGGTACAATGAATACATGGCTCTAAGCCTCTTTTATACCGGTTGTCCTACTTTAACACGGGTTCTCAACACCTACTCCGACTCCGAGTCTTATACGACTTCGACTCGATTCGACTTCATCTAGGACTCGGTTTTAGACTTACGATTTCTTACTCGTTTTGGATTCGATTACTTCCAAAACTTGTATGCGACTTCTAAACAAGATTATTTACAACATTCTCTCCCTAATCTTGTTTCTCGTCTTCAATCATGCCGATCTTTCTCCTCATCTCCGAGAACTTTATCCGCCCCGACTTTGTCAATATATGCGCTACTTCTTGGTTCGATATAGTTGATAGCGATCTTCCCCTCTTGACACAATCTCGATATAATGATATCTTGTGTCTATGTGTTTCTTTTATCATGTAGAACTGGATTCTTGCTCGGTGAAATAGCCGATTTGTTATCAACCCCGGCGTTACCTTCGAATTTCTTCATCGACAATTCACTCAATGATCGAGCGAGCGGACTCCTTGGCAAGATCTGCGCTTGCTGCGATGTACTCGGCTTCACGAAGATAATGCAACTACCTTTTGCTTCGAGATTGCCAACTGATCGGACTCTCCCCAAGCACAAACATTATGCACATGCGTGCTCTTTCGATCGTCGACATCTCCCGCCATGTCGCTATCATCAGAGTCAGTACCGCAGCGACTTTCCACCTCCTTTCTTGTACTGAATCCCAAGATTCAAAGTACCTTTGATGTATCTCGGGATGTGCTTCACGGCATTCATATGCTCTGAGTCGGTTTCTCCATGAAGCGACTTACGTATCCGACGCAAACGAGATATCCGGTCGGTGTGCACCGATACCGTAGACTTCCGACAATGCTCCTATAAGTCGTGGCATCAATCGTGATCCTGGGCTGTCTTGCTCAACTTGAAGATTCTCTATGGGGTTTGACATGGATTGCACTCTTCCATACCCGACTTCTCCATAATCTTTCGAGCATATCCCGACTGACAAAGTGTTATGCCGTTGTCGGTTTGATTTACTTCAATGCCGAGGTAGTAGCACAGAAGTCCCAAATCGGTCATTTTGAACAGCCTCTTCATCTCTTCTTTAAACCTCATAATCTTCTTGAACTCGATCCATGAATGATCAAGTCGTCCACGTAACGCCACGATCGATCGTTCTTCGCATCTCCCCTTGAGTATACCGCATGTTCAGAGTTGCTTCTTCTGAACCCAAGTGCCGTTAGACTTTTGTCAAGCTTCAAATTCCATGCTCGTGGTGCTTGCTTAAGTCCGTAGAGAGCTTTGTTCAGCTTCAAGACTTTCTCGGCTTGCTTCTTGGATTGAAAACCTGCGGTTGAGAAACATAAACTTCCTCCTCAATGTCTCCGTTCAAGAACGCCTTTTTCACATCCATGTGGTGAATCTCCCATCCACCGTTTGTTGCCAATGCAAGAAGTAGTCGTATAGTCTCCATACGAGCTCTTTGGCAAAACTTCTTAGTAGTCGCGCCTTGTTTTTGAACATACCCTTTCGCCACAAGTCGTGCTTTGTGTTTCGACTTCTCCTTGGAATCCTTCTTTACCTTGAAGACCCACTTTAACCCGATCGCTCGATGACCTTTTGGCAAATCGGTGAGTACCCAAGTGTTGTTGTCTTCAATAGATTTTAGCTCTTCCTGCATAGCGATTCTCCACTATTCATCTCCGTCGCTTCTTCATAGCTTTCAGTTCTTCAATGTTGTATACTGATGTGACTCATTCATCTGTATTGGCTCGGTTTGAGCATAGATCTCATCGATGCTCCTCATCTTCTGCACCTGCCGTCTTCTTCATCTTCGATGTCGGTGAGGCTTCTGATCATTTGCATCAATCGTGTCCGAGCTTTGAGGTGTGATCGTAGCTCCTTCCTCCATTGTCGTATTGTCGGTGTCGACCTCTTCGACATCGAAAGTTATCCACTTTGACTTATCTTTCTCAATGTCTTGATGTTCTTCCCACTCCCAATGTTTGTCTTCTTGGAAGACCACATCTCTGCCACATGTAGCTTGTTTTCGATTGGATTATAGCACCTATATGCCTTGGTACCGATTCCGAGCGAGGTAGATCATCCTTTGCTCCGATCGTCTAGCTTCCTCGGATAAGTCGATGATCTCACATGTGCCAAACAGTAGAAGACTTTTAAGTGATCGACGTTCGGTTTTCTCCCGACCACAACTCGTATGGAGTAACTCCATTTAACGACCGTGTGGTTGCACGATTTAACAAATAGACCGCATGTCTTACGGCCGCCCAAAACCTCCGGCGGTATCGACTCTTGAGTAAGACTTCGTGCGGTTTCAACCACGGTTCGGTTTCTTCTTTCTACGACCCGTTTTGTTGAGGTGAATACGGAGCCGTGAAGAGTCTTGCAATACCCTTCTCTTCACAAATCGAGTCGAACTCTTTGCGAGGAATTCTCCTCCTCGATTTGACTGACCGACTTCACCTTTTTGTCGACCGTTTTTCTGACAAGAGTTACGAACTTCGAAAGTTCGTCTTTGCCTCATCTTTGCTCTTACGCATGTACACCCACATGGCTCTTGAATAGTCATCCACGATCAACATGAAGTATTGATTCCCGGCATCTGCATGCGGTGTGATTGGTCCGCATGAATCCACGTGAACCGTTCGAGTGGTTGCGAAGCTCAGAAACTCGTCTGCTGTGGAAAACCGCTACGAGTTTGTTTCGCCACCAGACAGCCTTCGCAGACTTGCTCTGGGTGGTCGATTTTCGGTAATCCGACCACCATCTCTTTCTCTGCCATTGCTCTGAGACTTTGGAAATTTATATGACCAAATCTCTCATGCCACAGCCAGGCGGGATCTTCAATTGTGGTCTTCAAACACTTCTGCTTGCATGTTTCGATCTTGATCTTGTACAAACGGTTCACAGTCCGTTGTACCTTCATCAGCAGACGTTCGCTGTGGTCAAACACCTTCAGATAGTTGCCTTTGAGCTCAATTCGACAATCTTCTTGATCAATTGTCCAAGGCTTATGATGTTGCCGTAGATTCGGTATGTAATATACATCAAACAATCTTCTCTCGCTACCATCCTTGCATCGCATCGAGATCGTGCCTCTCCCTTTTATCTGAGCGGTCGAGCCATCTCCGAATTGTACTTTTCCGAGCACACTTTCGCTTAAGTCGTGAAACATCAGTGTATGCCCGTCATGTGGTTCTTGGCTCCGTTGTCGAGATACCACTCTCCGTCTGCTCCATCGGACTTGGAAATACCTTCTCCTCGTTTAACGAACCATTGGCGGTTCGTCTACGGTCGAGTGACAACAGCGGTGTTGGTTCTTTGTGCTCGACGTTTGAGCCAAATTGACCTCCTCTCCTTCTTTTTGCTCGGCAATGCGCAGCATAGTGACCATATTTCTTGCGGTTATGGCACTGGATGTGGCTCGACATTCGGCCGCGTAGTGCCCAAACTTCGCACGTGTAGCATCGACATCGGACTTGCCGGTCGGCGGTCGCGCTTCCGACCACCTCCTCGACCGCCGTCCCACGACCTGCGTGGTCGTAGCCTCGACCTCGTCCATGAGATGCACGCGGCGGTCGATGTGCCACGACCACCACCACGACCACGACGCCCCTCGATGATGAGTCTCCTCGGTCTTTCGCATCTTCTCTTACGAGCGCGCTTGCGACCGTTGTCTTCTTGATAACTCTTTAGAGCTGCTCGTGTGCTTTGGCGCTCGGTTACCTCCTCAATCTTCATCTTGAGAGGTCTTGCGAGTACATAAGCGTGGTTACGGCCGGAAGGAACTTCTCTGTAGCACTCTCAAATACTTCTTCACCGCCACCTCATCTTTTAAGTCGTCGCAGAGATTTGATCTCGTTCACGACTTCGTTGAATCGACGAGAACTCTTCCACGGTCGACTCTTCCCCATCTTCATGGCTTCAAACTCACTTCTTAAGGTTTGAAGTCGAACTTCCTTCACTCGATCTACTCCTTCATGCATAGTTCGCGAGTAGTCGGACTTCCTTCGCCGTCTCCTGCCGACTAGCTGCGCATCATTGAGTCGGGCACGCCTGATAGATCGCTGCCATTGCCATCTTGTCGAGGCGATCATCGAGGACCTTGTCCTTCTCCTTTGGTTCGACCGCACCCAGGCGCCTTGCGCGATCATGTTGACCTTCATCTTCATCGCCTGACGGATAGTTGTCCGGCGAGAGGATCGGATGCTGCTGCGGCGACACGCTACGCCGCGTGTCGATCATGTTTAACCACGGCTCGATACCAAGCGTTGTAAAGGGTCTTACGACATCCCGGGATCTTTACGATCGGTTAGAGTCGTTCTGACCGGTGAGAATCAAATACGATCGGTTCGAGTACTTACGACCAATTCGAACGCTTCAATCTCCTCCGATCGCCTTTTCAGCGTGGTCGTAAATTTATCTGTAGCAATTTACGACCGCTCGCGATATCGCTGCCGCGCTTTCCTTCACCGCTCAAGATACCGTGATCGAAGCCATCTCGATCACGCAGTGATCTTGGCGATCACTGTTCACCGTGGTCGAACACGCGCGACCACGTTCACTTCCTTCAACGTGGTGAGTCGCTTCCGACCACGTTACGTCTTCCGGTGTAGTCGTAGCTCGTTACCACCTTCACTCCTTAGCCGTGTCGTAAAATCATCGTTCCTTTGCCGTGGTCGTAACTCCTCCGATCACGCTTGCGGTGATCGTGAGTCCTTTCGACCACGTCTTACGCAAACACACGACAAAACAATGCTCGTGTTTCTCCCTCTTTTGGTCTTTTCTCAATTGCTTGGTACAATGAATACATGGCTCTAAGCCTCTTTTTATACCCGGTTGTCCTACTTTAACACGGGTTCTCAACACCTACTCCGACTCGAGTCTTATCGACTTGACTCGGTTCGACTTCATCTAGGACTCGGTTTTAGACTTCTGATTTCTTACTCGTTTTGGATTCGATTACTTCCAAAACTTGTGTACGACTTCTAAACAAGATTATTTACAACAGATGATAGTAGTGCGCTATGATTTCTTGAAACTACGGCCTGAAAATAGAGACTAAACTTTTCTCTGAACCTTGCCGAATAGTGAATAGTCCATCAGGCTATGAGTTTGAGTAGACAAACAGAGCTCAACACAGCCTCGGCATCGCTCCCCCCGTGGGTTAGAGCTGGCTAGCCACGGCGTGCAAGCGGTCGGCCAACTTTCCTACTACGGGGATGGTTTGCTACTCTTCCTCCCTGCTCTTACGGTTTTGATTTTCCTTCTATTTTTGTTTGCTTTACTCTTCAATGCGCATGGTTGGGGAAGGCAAACCTTACATGGCTCGGGTTGGATGGGGATAAGAAGGTGATGACGATGGCTGTGGTGGCGACAGCGCTCTCCATGCGTTTCCGTTGGCCCTTCTCGCCTCCTCCTTGTCCCGGTCCGGTTCAGCGTGGCTTCGGTGGTCCTAGGCGGCTTGCAGTCGCCGTGCACTCCACCCTCACGCCGTCGGTCTTCCCAACTCCCTAGGCTCCTCTCCTCCGCTTCTCTCCCCCTCACCTCCTCTCTGTGGTGGCTGTGGATTTGGATTTTGGGAATTGGATGAGCACGGCTTGCTCTGTGCTTGGTTGAGCAGAGGAAAGCTATTGGTCCTCTTGCTGGCTTTGCTCTCTAAATGAACTCTTGGCTGGGGAAAGGAAATGGGAGTGAGGCTTTGTGGCTTTGGCTAGGAGATGGAAATGCGGTGGTGCACTATACATACTGATGGCTTGGGCTTAAGAAGGAGCTCCGATTGGCTCCTCCCTCCACTGCCTTGCGCATTACCAAGACTGCCCTTCCGTCTCTCTACATAACTCTCAAGTCACTGAGGGCTTTTAGGACTTTTGGTCCAACGGGTGGGCTTGCACTGTTTGGGGGTTTCTACTGCGACAGGTAAGTTGGTAAAAGTGGGTGTTGGCTAATTTTTTTCTGCCGAATGACGAAGCCCACAATAGCGAGAGGCGCCGACTGGCCCCAGACGGTCTAGAAACCTCTGTGAGCGCTACTTTTATTTGGCATTCTAAAAGTTGATGGGTCTAACGGCAAAACTCTTCTTAATTTCCTTTATTTTTCCCTTTTATATTTTTAGTGGTATTATAGTTTATTAGTGATTAATTCCATGTCCGCGTATATTATTTAACCGTCTACCATTTTTGTTGATCGCAATGACAATTGGATGTTTTTTTTCTGGGACCAGGAGTTCAAGTTTAACCCTAATGCTAAGAGTTTCACTCCCATCTCCTTCGAGGCCACCACAACTCCCAGCGTATGATGAATCCTTCTACTATCCTAATAATTTGCCAACTGTCCCTCTTGGAGCTGGCTTGCCCATGGGCACAGCGGTGAGTTTAATACACTTTGTTTTACTTGTTGAGTGGATTACCATTTAATCCCAATTGAGTGTGATATTCCCACTTTGAAATTTGAAACCATCAAGGTGTTGCTCCAAAAGCATTATTAAACAGTGGTATTGATAAGAGTAAAATGTCATGTGCTAAAGATTAATTATTTGTTTCTGAAGTTGTCTATGATGATTTCATGTGCTGTACTTCAACAACTGCATGCGATCATTTTCATCCAATGTTTTCCACTTGACTTGCTTGAATTGGTTCTGTATCCTACAGGGTGTGGACAGCATACTACATTCATAGATTTGTTTTACTTCAACATTTAGGCCCTATTCAAAAGTACTATAATTTTTAGTTTTTAGCTATGGCGTTTGGCTGATTGCAAGAGAGATTGAGGGAGTAAGAGACACTCACATTAAAAAGCTGCTCTGTTCAAAACAACTCTTAAATTGATTTATACAAAAAGGCTTATAGAAACTACCTTGAGAAGCCATTCCATTCAAAAGTTAGTTTCTAAAAGCCAGAAGCTGTTTGGAACATAGCCTTAGACTGAATATGGGCCTCTCATCATTGTTTCCTGAAATGATCTTAGTTATAAATTCCTGTACTCCCTAAAAGATATAAATGGTGGTATGATTATACTTTTCAAATTGCAATTTGTAAATGTTTGCCAAGAAATGTGCTCCCACACGTACTACCGCAACTTTTATTATGTACCCTTTGTGTCCACTATGCCCTTGCCCTGAAGGTATATGGTTGGCTTAGCAGTTTTATGTCATAACTTTTGCAGTTTCCATCAGCCTTTGGTGGCCAGCCTGATGTGTACAACGCCCAACCTGGACAGTTGCCATCTCCAGAGTTACATGCATCCTGGTAGACCACTGGTGAGAAAGCCTTCCTTAGATTGAGCTACCTTTATATTTACACTAGTTGAATGTCCGTGCGTTACTATGAATTTTTAAAATTTATCATACTACATGTTTTAAAACTCATGGGTGGTAAAAAATTTTAGAATATGCATACAAACATGTTCTAAAAGTTTTTAAATCCATCAAGTAAGTTGGAAGTGGTCGATAACACCTCATGGTCATAAGTTGGAAGACATCGACCACACCTCGTGGTCGTAGGTCAGGAGCCCTCGAGCACACCTCGTCGTAAGTCGGAAGTCATCGACCATCGCACATGATCGTAGGTCAGGAGCGGTCTACCATCGATGGTGGTTGTAAGTTGGCAGCGGTCGATGTTCGATTGTGGTCCTAAATCGGGTGCCTTCGATAATGGCTCATGGTCAAACGTCGGAAGCCGATGACCATCATTCGTGGTCATAAGTCGGAAGCCATCGAGAACACCTCATGGTCGTAAGTCGGAACACATCGACCAGTGCTCGTGGTCAAAAGTCAAAAGACATCGACCACACCTCGTGGTCGTAAGTCAGAACACATCGACCAGTGCTCGTGGTCATAAATCGAAAGCCATCGATCACACCTCGTGGTCGTAATTTAGAAACCGTCAACCATCGTGTGTGACCATGAGTCAGGAGCGGTCGACCATCGCTAGTGGTCGTACAATGGTAGGCCTCTACTGCGCTTGTGCCCTGTTGCCCTACTACCAGTGCCAGCTTGCTCGGGCCACCCGACCTGCTCGGCCCTGACTTCGACCATGACCCCCTTCGACCATGGCCCTCTTCAACCATGGCCCCAGACTTCGACCACGATGTCTACTTCGACCATGGCCCCAATTTCGACCATGGTCGCCCCCTTCGACTTCGACCACTACCCCCTTCGACCACGGCCCTTTGACGTTGACCACTTGCCCCTTCGACCATGGCCACCTTCGACCACAGCTTCAATTTCGACCACGGATCTTCAACTTCAACCAGCGCTCGTGGTCTAAGTCAAAAGGCATCGACCACACCTCATGGTCATAAGTCAGAACACATCGACCAGCGCACGTGGTCATAAATTGAAAGCTGTCAATCATACCTCATTGCCAAAAGCTTGTTACAATCCATAGGGAGTACGAGACCTTGTGGGTCTTGCCATTGAGGGTGGGGAGCTCGATCTTGGGGGTGACCTGGGGGTAGGCTACGGGGATGTCCAACTGGAGGGGAAACTCGTAGCGGTGGAGGTTATGGACGAACCAACAGGTGCCCTCCTGGTTGGCGCTACGACTACGACCATGACCGCTATGACCACGTCCACGGGTGCTACGACTACAACCATGACCGTGACTTCAACCACTGCCCCCTTCGATGTCGAGCACTGCCCCCTTTAACTTCGACCACTGCCCCCTTCAACCACTGTCCCCTTCAACCACGGTCCTTCGATGTCGACCACTTCCCTCTTCGACCATGGCTTTAACGGCATCTACGGATCATCAACTTCGACCACTGCCCCCCTCGACCACTGTCCTCTTTGACCACGGCCCTTCGACGACTACGACCCTTCAACGCTGACCAATTCCCCTTCGACCATGGCCCCGACCATGGCCCCGACGTTGACCACGGCCCTTCGACTTCGACTACGGACCAACTTCATCCACTGCCCTTTGACTTTGACCACTTCCCCCTTCGACCACGGCTTGGACTTCGACCATGACCCTTCGACTTTGACTACTGTCCCCTTTGACCATGATTTGGACTCGACCATGGCCCTTCTACTTCGACTGTGGATCAACTTCGTCCACGGCCCTTCAAATTCGACCACGCCCTTTGACCACTGTCTCCTTCGACCACGGGTTAGACTTCGACCACGACCCTGCGACTTCGACCACGGCCTGACGTCGACCATGGCCCTTCGACTCGGCCGACTTCAACCACTGATCTTTGACTTTGACCACGGACCATGGCCCCTTCGACCATGGCACTGACTTCAACGACTACCTTGGGAGACCAAAATTGCCAGACAGCACGATGAGCTCTAAGCAAAGAGCAGGAGGAGGTAGAAAGGCTCATCGGGTGAGTGACCACTTGGGCGGTGGGAGAGCCATGTGGGCAGGCGTAGGAAGAGGAACTCGTCGCCACCATCGTCGAGTGCCCTTCCCTCTGATCCACCAGGCGCTGTCGCCGAGCATTGTGCCACTATTTTGAGGGGCCATGGGAGATGGAATTGGTGGCGACGCTGCGGAGGAGGAGGAGGAGGAGGCACGACCCGAGGGTTCGGGGTGGAGAGAAGGAGGCTGTCGCTGAGTGCCCTTCTCTCTGATCTACTAGTCGTTGTCGCCAAACGTCGTGCCGCTGGTTTGAGGGGTGATGGGAGATAGAATTAATGGTGACGCTGAGGAGGAGGAGGAGGCACGACATGAGGGTTCGGGGAGAGAAGGAGGCAGTGATTGCAGGAGGTGTAGGTGGGGAGGCAATGGCAGGCAGATGGGGAGAGGAGGCGGTGGGCGAATGCATTAGAGAGGCGGTGACGGGGAGATGCGACGCTACTAAGGAAAGTTAGGGGACTACGACCAGATGCTACTGCGTGGTGAAGGAATTGGTGGCAGTGCTGAGGAGGAGGAGGAGGAGGTGCGACACGATGGTTCAGGGGAGAGAAGGAGGCGGCGGTTGCAGGAGGTGGAGTGGTTGCGGGAGGCGGAGGATGCAGGGGAAGAGAAGAGGAGGAGCGCATCCCACATGTCGGCCTGACCGTTTCTACGAGGAGCGGAAGAACTATCTACATGTGGATCTGGACGGCTAATGTTTAATCGGACGACTAAGAAGACAGAAGGGAGAATGGACCAACGACCACCAACTCACATTTTTAAGTAGTAGAGATTATCAGTAGTAGTAACATATTATACTCCGAACTTGGAGCATCTACCTGCATCTTTTGGTGATTTCTTGGCTTCTTTTTCATTGTAGTATGGGCAACAGATGGTGCTTGGTTAGGGACGTCCTGTTTACTATTATGCACTGTAAGTTAAACATACTACCTTTGATATACTTCAATTGGTCTCTACAACTTGAGTTTAGAAGGAGAGTTCCAATTAAGTTTTTGTCATTTGCTAATATTATAAAAAAGTAACTTGAAGCTACATTGTCTGGCTTATCTGATATAATTTTCTTTGGTGAGTTTGGCTTCAGAAACATCTTCATTAGTTATAATGGCCGCTTCTTACTCTTTTTTACACAGCTTGGCTGAGTAGTATGTCTAGTGTTAGATCATGTGGATGGTCGTAAATAAAGAAATGATGAATAATTGACATTTGGTTTGCTTTAGATTTTGCATTTGTGAAAGACTTTGTTGTTTGCTGTTGATGTCTTTGCCTTTGAGTGGTCTTGCACAGTTACGAGTGATCTTAGTCTTCAGACTTCGACCACGGCAGACGACCACGGCATGGCCAAACGACCATAGACTTCAGACTTATGATCACGGCATGCTATGACCATGTTCAGCTTATGGCCATGGCATGCTACGACCATGGCAGTATGACTTCGAGTTTATGACCACGGCAGCTTCGACCACGACAGTACGACTTCGACCTTTCGACCACGGCAGTACGATTTGATTTTTACGACCACGGCAGGTAATCGTAGCTACAGTACTCTTTCATGGTCATAGCTATAGTACTCAATAGTCGTAGACTTTACTGGTCATACTTGATAGTCGAAAGTTTTACTGGTTGATAGTCAAAGGCTTTACAGTCGATGGTCGTAGGTTTTGCAGACTACTTTCATAGTCGTAGGTTTTGCAGACTGCTTTCATGGTCATAGCTACAGTACTCTATAGTCATAGATTTGGCGTCTTGTTGATACTCATAGACTTCACAGTCTACTATTCTACCTTTGGTTGTCAGAGGCTTAATGATCGGTTGTTGTAGGCTTCACAGTCGGAACACATAGACTTCATGGTCAATTCAAGTGCTTCACTCTTGTGATCTTTGAGTACGTCAAGTACTCATATTGGGCCAGTGGTTGACTAGTCAGTGAGTGGTGGTCGATGATGAATGGTCATTGCTGCAGTACCAGGTGGGTACTCAAAGATTGAGGTACTCGTAGTTGGAAGACTCGGTACTCAATAGAAGTGGTTTCTGATTGTGATAAGCGGTCGTGTGTTGGAGTGTTGTCTGTACTCATAGGTTTTGAGTACGTGCTGTGGTTGTGATCGATACTTGGTAATCGGTACTCGATAGTCGGTCTATAGCGGTGCGGGTGGATTCCGAGTACTTGTGGGTTACGAATACTCTGAGGTAGCGATCGTTTGGAGTGGTCTAAGGGTATGTTCCAGGTAGCAACAGACTCTACGTGGTCGTAAACGATCTGGGGATGGTTGTAGGTGGTCTGGTTCTTGTCTAGGGATAGACAAGGGTGTGTTTTGCTAATGTGGTGTATCGGGAGATGGTTTCTTTGGTCTTTGCATGTGCAAGTGAGTATGGAGGTGGCCATGGTTGATGACGAGGAAGACCAGGACTAGGACAGGATAATCTAAGGTCCAGACGGTTGGGATGTCACGCGAGGGTGGTCAAGCTCATGCTGGAGCACATAGAGGTCAAAGGTGGATGCTGCATGGAGGCGTGGAGACGATCACAGAAGGTGACGAGGAGGACTGGGACTAGGAGGGGGTAATATGAGGTCTAGGCGGTCAGGTGGTCACGCGAGGTGATCAGGCTCATGCGAGAACATGCGGTGATGGTGCACAATGGAGATAGAGAAGAGGATATCCTGGAGGCTTTGTCGTGTGTGTCGTATGGAGTTGTGGATAGAGTCCATGACTTGTACGAGTTAGTTAAAACCCATGTTAGGAAGGGTTTCAGGTCCCTTGATTTGAAGAAGAGATAGGATCTCGTGTCCAGGGAGATAAGGGCACGGTTTTGAAGTGTTCGAGTTGAACACGCTTTGTGCACTGGCTTATAAATGCAGATGATATTGTAGGTTAGCGGACAGGATTTTAGGGCTTTCGTGGAGAAGGTTTTTAGGGGTGCTGTGAGGCACTGCCAAGAACTTGATGATTAAATATTAGATCAGATTCTTTCATCTCCGGTTACTTCCAGAGCATCACTGCTTTTCCTCTATTTTCCTTGTTCTGTTTGTCTTCGGCGTGTACTCATTCGGGCGGTGGTCAGACGGCTGGGGACATCAAGCGGAAGGAGGTCACGATTACGTGCGTCGTGGTCATGCAGAGTGATCGGAACAAATAGGCGGTCGATCTGAGATCAAGCCGAGCGATCGAAATGATCATGCTATCGATCCAAGATCGTGCCGAGTGATCGAACGAGTCAGTGATCGATCCGAGCACTCGTGAGCAAGCAGTTATAAGTGAGCAGTCGTAAGCGAGCAGCCAGAGCGAGCGATCGGAAGCGTGTGGTCGTAAGCGAGTGGTCAAAGCTATCGTTCGGGATGAGTGCTCATAATGTTTGGTTGTAACAAGCAGTCGGGTGACAGAGTATCTGGTTGTAACGAGCACGTACAACCAGAGAGACAAAGGCTTACGACCACGTACATTCGAGCAGCTGCGGTCGTTATCTCTGTTCGGTAATCCAAATTGCTTCTCTTTTGTTTCTCTATGTTGGGTTTTGATTTCAGGTGGTAAAAACGGAAACAATCATTCACCCTCTCTTTGATTATGCCATACGATCCTACATCTAGATTTATTTCTTCTATTTCAATCAGTGTTACAAAAAAAATTATTTCTACCGGTCCCATCCGGTTGACAGTGTAGCAACTGGGCAAACTTCTGAAATTGAATGGAATTTTGAATTTTAATTGATGAACAATTGATTAACTCAGTAACTGGCCCGGAACCGGTGCAATTGGGCGGTAAGCCGGTAACCAGCCAGGAACTGGTCAAATTCGTCCCCACGACACGCGGTGCAGGAACAGGATGCACGACGAGGACGACGGTGCGGGGTGGGGGAGGAAGGAGGAGGCGAGAAGGTGGGGCAGGGAGGGGAGGTACGGGGAGAGGTGGATGCCGACGGCGAGGGAGACGAAGAGCGCGCCAGATAAGAAGAGCACCTTGTTGCGGCTGAGGTGCCAGCCCACGAGCCCCATGGGGACAAACAGCACCACGTAGGCCACAAGCACGCCCGCCTACGCAGCGGCGGACACCATCGACTGGCCAGCCTTGCGTGCGAGCAAGGGGCCACCAGATCTGGGCCTCGCTAGGGGGACGAGATCCCAAGAGGAGGTTAGGTGGACGGGCGATCGAGCGGCGTGGCGTGGAGCGGAAGCGAGAAGCAAAGAGAGGGGTGTCGCGTGGTGGGTTGGTGGGGTTCGGCAGGGTGGGGGGAGCGGAGCGGAAGCGGGTCGGCGGGATGGAAACAGCGGAACGGCTAGCGGGTGCGGTGGGGGGCTGGCTGGCTCCGGCGCTTTGACGTTGGAGTTGGCCGAAGTCAGTGCGGTGCATGCCCTGGCATGGACCTGGGGGCGTTGGCATCAGTCCGGCTCGACCCCAGTTTTCGTTTGTAAAAGATAGTGAGATGGGAGAATGATTATTCAGATTAGTGAAGTTATTGTTTCATTAATGGCGTGCGTTTTTCTTCTGCTTTGTTAAGTGAAAACAAAAATGATGACAGGTCAATTCCAATGCTACTCTCTCTACACTATAATACTTGCTGAATGCCCGTGCACTCCTATGGATTTTAAAATTTTATCATACTATATGTTCTAAAATTAACAGGTGGTAAAATTTGTTAGAACGTGTATACAAATATGTTCAATTTTTTTAAATCCGTAGCAACGCATGGGCATTCAGCTAGTATTTCTATAGTAACTAGCTTTTAAACGGAGTGTCTTTTTAAGATAGGGTCTATTAGTTAATTATAGTATATACTGTACCGACTTCATTTATATCGGCAAAAACCGCATGTGAATTTCTGTTGCTCTGTAATCTTTCGCATGAACAGCCTAAAAATCATAAGCCATATCCAAAAACTATAAGTCTCACCAAAAAAATAGGCCCCATGGTCCCCTGGGTGACTAGATTGTTAGTATGGAGTATAATAAATGCAGTGTTTTCGACAAGAAAAGGAAAAGCATATTAGAATGATAGAACAAAAATAATACATTGTAAATTTGACTAGTCCTATGTAGACATCTATTACCGATGGTTCAACAATGAAATGAACAACGCATAGTAACATGGGCATAACCTTTTTTTAGTCGGTCTACTACTGACAGAGGGCTAACACGGACTAAGGTGGTACTCGATTTGACAATGATTTATGATTTTTTACTATAGTTGGTTTATTTTTTAGGTAGATAATAATAGCTTATTTAACGTAATTAAATTTTAAAAATAAAAATTAAAAAATAAGTTAGCCCATCACGGATAATACGAAGGAATAGGGAAAGAAGAAAAGACAAAAAAAAACCCAAAACCAAAGTCAGAAAAAGATGAAATAAAAAAATAGTGAATTAAAAGTTAGAAACCAAAACCGGAAACTGAAATAAGCAAGGTGATTCACACTAGGCACAATATCTGAAATTCTGAATGCTATCACCGTGGACGTGACAGTGCCAGGCAATGATAGGCGCAGTTACAGCTAGCAAGGACCAGTGTAGAAGCAAAGTGTGATACATGCCTGGACCTGTTCTTTTAGACTGTGACTAGTGATTTATGACTGACTGATGGCTTTGTCCTAGTATGAGTATTTTGCTAATGAATCAAATATCGATAATCCAATAAACTGTTTAAAAAAGACAAAAAATTATCTCATTTATTTTATTTAGAAAAATCATAAATCATAAATTATAAGTTAAAAATTACGGAGCTAAAATCTCTTCTGATTTTGATGGCGGTTCTCCAGACGAACGTGTTCTGTTTTGTTCCGTACGTCGAGGCCAATGCTACTGTAGGGATTGGATGTCCA
This sequence comes from Dendrocalamus sinicus, assembly GCA_036346575.1. Taxonomy (NCBI): domain Eukaryota; kingdom Viridiplantae; phylum Streptophyta; class Magnoliopsida; order Poales; family Poaceae; genus Dendrocalamus; species Dendrocalamus sinicus. Next base: position 21,762,784 of record CM070654.1, read on the forward strand.
GTGTTCACCAGGGAACCACATCCTCTGCCGAACGTTGCAAGTTGGCATGTTTAGGGAGTACGGACAATCATCATCTGCAATTGCATGGACAATATCATGTTCCTTTCAGCTTCCTGCACAGTTCTTTTATGTTTCTGAGTCATACCTTATGCTATAATAACTAGCATTCAAACGAATTATTTTTTTAAGATAGAGTTAATAAGTTGATTAAAATAGATATTATACCGACTTGGGCACGGGCCGTGCCGTGCTATACATGTTTAGGAGTACGATCAAAATCACACATGAATGTCTCTATCTATAATAACTAGCATTCACTTATTTTTAAGATAGAGTCAATCTCACGTGAACAGCCAAAATTCAAAATTTTCTGCCATAAGTCACATTCCAAAAGAACGACCTCTATAGCTTATGACTTCCCCCGAACAATCAAACATGACAGCTTCTCTACAGCTATTTCGAAGCGGTTTATCCGATCAGTCTTTTGAAAATAATTTATTGACATTTGATTTGTTCGTATAAATACACGCGCTAGAACCATAAGCCATTAGATAGCCAAAAAGAATGCACCCATACTCACTAGTTGCTAGCAAAACACAGTGCCGCACATTTACACACCATAAGTATGGACACTGGTCTTCTTTTGAGTTGTGACTCATGGTTTTTGATTATGGTTGATGGTTTTTATACTTTTAAGACGATGAAGACACCGACGTGAATGATACATAATGGTTTTAAACTCAGTAAACCATTTAAAGAGGCGGCTTCAAGAAACCACTTAAAGAAACCATCCCGTTCATTTTACCTTCCAAAGAAGATTTAGCCGAAAGCCACAAAATAAAGCAAAAAAAAAAGACCAGGGCCAGTGAGTATTGTAGGGATTAGCCCAGGAGAGAACTCACTCATGGCGTCTTTCTTCTGTTGTGTTTGACACACACACACACACACCAGAGTTTACACAGAGAAGACGACGCCTTCTATTATTCCCTTCTCCACGGGTGTTTCATTCATGTGAAAAGAGCTACTTAAATACAAGAGAAAAAGATACATATGCAAGCTAACTTCCTGGATACATACCACTACGACCCCATCTATGTGCATGCAAACTTGATCCACTTATTACTCCACAACCCAACAAACTCTTGACTAAATCTCCAAATCCTCATCTAGGCCAACTACTCACTGTCGTTCGCATCATTTCCGGCTTGTACACAGCATGGGAGCTTCTCCATATGCAATTATATGCAACACTAATTAATATCTACTCACTAATGCAACAAACTAACGCACCATGTCAAGATTATTTCTAACATTCTCCTCCTTAATCTTGACTTGCTAAACTTCACAACTTGCCGATGCTTTTCACTTCTTCACCATCGGTGACACACCTCGCCGATGACTTCGACCTCTACCTCAGCTCCAATTGTCGTTCGCTAGTGACACAACTTGACGGTGACAGAGACTCAGACCGAAGCTTACACACTCTTGATTACTCACATTTTCTCGTGGACACAACTAACACAAGAACACACACGAGTACTCTGAACACACGCTTTCTCATGGACATATCTAACACAAGACCTCACTCGTACAACAAGCACAAACTCACTATACGTGCAAGACTCCTATTACAACAAACTCCATGTGCTAACATGCACATACACACAAACAACTCGGCAACACTAACCCAACCAAATGACTATGGCAGCTAAGCTCCTATCATGCATGACTCAACTACATACATGCGCTCACCAGGGAGACTACGCTGCACCATGGCTATTGGCTCTGTTTTGCCCATCTCGCTGATAGCTTGTTGCAGCCGCCCATGCTCATGCGCCTGCTCTCGGCTGCCTTAGTGCCCGCGCGCATGCACCCACTCCTGTCCACCCGCACCTGTGCATATCGGAACAAGGAGTACGCCGTGCCACTACCCTTTTGTCCAAGCGCGCTGCTGCGCCTCGCGTTGGGTGGCACCGTGCTGGTTACGCCCTGCGTTGGCTAGCTCTAATACGAAATGTAGGGATTAGCCCAGGAGAGAACTGACTCATGGCTTCTTTCTTCTGTTGTGTTTGACACACACACGCACCAGAGTTCACACAGAGAAGATGACGCCTTCTATTATTCCCTTCTTCACAGGTGTTTCATTCATGTGAAAAGAGCTACTTAAATACAAGAGAAAAAGATATATGCAAACTAACTTCCTGGATACATGCCACTACGACCCCATCTATGTTCATGCAAACTTGATCCACTTATTACTCCATAACCCAACAAACTCTTGACTAAATCTCCAAATCCTCATCCAGGCCAACTACTCACTGCCGTTCGCATCATTTCCGGCTTGTACACAGCATGGGAGCTTCTCCATATACAACTACATGTAAGACTAATTAATTTCTACTCACTAATGCAACAAACTAACACACCATGTCAAGATTAAATTCTAACAAGTATTGTACATTTACGTGCATATAATAGTAATTTAAAAGCTAGCATTGTACCGTACGTGGATGTATTAATGATTTATAAAAGCTGATAAGCCCTCTCAGGCTCTCAGCTAGGCCGGGCACGCGTCGCCTCCTTTGAGCTCGATCACATCGCTCTCCGGTCTGGTCGCCGTCGGCGCGTGCCGGTAGATCGCCGTAATGAACGGCGTCGCGAGCACCGTCGTGATGAGCGCCATGATCACGAAGATGGCGAACGTCGTGTCATCCAGCACCTGGACACACGTACGCGTAAGCCGCTCGGCGTATACCATCACCATTTACGCAACACTAAAAACGTGTAATTAAGTATATATAAGCCGTGCGTACGTACCTTCCTCTCCTTGCCGATGTTGAGCACGATGAGCTCGACGAGCCCCTTGGCGCTCATGGCCACGCCGAGGGCGGCCGCCTCGCGCCTGGCCATTCCTGTGCCCGCGGCCACCGCGAACGTCCCGGTGAACTTCCCCACGAGGGCCACGGCCACCACGAGCGCGACCATCCCCCACGCGGCCGCGCCCCGGACGTTGTCCACGTTCGTGTGCAGCCCGCTCGTGGCGAAGTACAGCGGCAGCATCAGTCCGGACACCAGCGGCGACACCTTCTCGCCGGCGAGCTGCGCAAGGCCGCACTCCCGCGGCATGGACAGCCCGAACACGAACGCGCCGAACACGGGGTGCACGCCGATGGCGTCGGTCGCGGCGCCCGCGAGGAGCGCGCACACGACTGCGCCGGAGATGGCCAGGTCACTTGCGCGGTCGGGGCCTGCGCGGCGCGCGAGGCGTGCCATGAGCGGGCGGAGCGCACAAAGCATGAACGCCACGAAGACGGCCCCGGACGCGACGATGTAGAGCGGTGCGAGCGGGGCCCCCTTGGGCTCATCGCCCCCACCGGAGAGGGCCAGCGCAAGGGCCAGGAGGGCCCACGCGAAGACGTCGTTCACGGCGGCCGCGGCCAGGGCGGTCTCGCCGAAGGTTGTGACGAGGAGGCCGAGCTCCTTGAGGATGCAGGCCAGCACGGGGAGCGCAGTCACCGAGAGCGCGGCGCCGATGAACATGCAGAGCGGGAGAAAGGTGGCGTGGCGGGTAGACGGGACGGCGACGTTGAGGAGGGGCACGAGGCCTGCGGCGGCGAGGAACGGGGGCACAATACCCGCCGCGGCGATGGCAACGCTGCGGAGCCCCACGCGGCGCACGGTGCGGAAGTCGAGCTCCAGGCCGACCAGGAAGAGGAAGAGGAGCAGGCCGAGGCCCGACACGGTGTCCAGCGCGGCGGCGCTCCACGCCGGGAAGAGGGTGCGGCGGAAAGCGCCCCACCGGCCCAGGGCCGACGGCCCCAGTACGATGCCACCCTGCGCAATTGCGCATGCACGCATATATATAAGTAAACAACACACTGCTCGTATGTCAAGCAAAAGCAAAACGTGTTTAAACACGTGCTGTTTTGTGCTTTACTATGCTACCTAGCTAGGCTGCGCGTACGCTGATCAACAAGGAAAATAAGAACCACACATCCAAATAAGCCCTTAATCTGTGAATAAGGGGTGTCATTATTGGATTTTATTTTTAACTTCTTCTTAAAGAAATCAAAACTCAATATATGTTAGTAATATGCCCTAAAGACAATCAAGGAGATGATTGTATCACTTTTATGTTTATAATCTTTTGAATAATATGTTATTTTGTTCTTTGAATAAATGTCTTTTGTATTGATCAACAAGTATGTGATTTGTTCGTAGAACTTTTTATTCATCTTTTGATGTTATTTTAAATTATCCCTAATCTTATGTCATTATATAGGACAATTATGATTTACAATTCAACACATGTATGGATTGATAATCATGTTTCACGGATCATAGATATGGGATATTAAATCAATAAAGTGGATATATGTTAGTGAACATGGTGTTGAATCGACCCACCATGAGACAATATGAAAATTGTTATATTTTTAAGTGCCATCAGTTGGTCTCATACATAGTGTATGTAAGATCCTTAGACATAAGATCGTCATTGTTTCCTACAGTGAATAGTTTACTTAGGGGTTGCTAAACACTATTCTGTAACTGGGTGATTATAAATGTAGCTTTTGGGTTTACTATGAAACATGCGGAGAAATATGAGCGATCAAGATAGCATTTGCTTTTCCTATATAACGGGAATGATATTTTTGGGCCCCTCGATGTGATTTGATAAAGGAAGTGCATGGCATGGGCTATGCCAAATGTGGTTGAGGAGTCAATCACAACTGAGTAATCCGCTACAGATTCAAGTGAAGGATTTAGCTATCATAGGATGGCACGCTTCTCACTATGAGTTTGATTTGGTATCATGAGGCAAAGGGATTGGTACATAAGCACTATATCTGTTCGTACGATATGATCTTAATGTATGTTTAAGTGTCGTTATGTGCTGCTATGGATCGCTACCGACTTATAGACCGAAAAGGAGTTTTCGGCCCATAGCCAAATATATATGAACTTGCAGGGTCACACACTTTATGGGCTGGATCGATAAGGGTCCAGATGATAGTCTTCAAGTGGGATGTGATGTCTACTCGTATCGGATAAAAATCCAGTCAGAGACTTTTCAAGTTAGATATGATATCTAATCATATCCGATAAGGATCCCATTGGAGGTTCTATAAAGAGAGGAGCGAGGGCTAAGGAAGGTATCCTAAAATACACTGATCAAAACCTTAGCTGCCACCTCTCATAACCTTTGTCGTGCATACAGGTGGTAGCACACCGACGCATTATGTTCCATCCCTAAACATGTGGACCTCAGTAGAGGTGCTGCTGCGACTGCAGCACTGATCGGGACGATTGTGAGGAGACGGTTAGCCAGAGGATGATCGTCTACCCCACTACATTGATGCGCTCTTCATTGAACTGGTCGCTTCAACTCAACTTTCGCTGCATTGTGCATCTAGTGGTAATGATTTATGATCTTTTACTCGCATGGCTTCCTAGTTTACGCGGTAGAATTTTTAATCTGCGCTAGTATAGCCTACCCATATCCCAACAGTGGTATTAGAGCCATCCTGCATACTATTTGATCCGGATTGGTCGCGTATAGTTAATATGTGATGGTATTAGATTGGATCTATTACGGGTATGATATGACAGCTTAGATCAGTTCATATTGTTGGATTGGTTTTGGCATTGGTTGATTAGATCAATCATTTTCAGTCATAGTAGATGGATTCGGAGGAGGTATGAATTGATAGCACTGAGTTGTTGTTCTTCCTAGAAACCTCTTGCGTCGATCAATGTGATTGATTAATGGAAAATTAGGATGATCAGATTGGGACCATGCATGCTAGGTAATCATACCACGCATTATAGGTGTTATGTGTTCATGCCGCGCGATAGCATTAGATTCTACACATAACTCATTTTTGCAGGGTTGTGTGAATAGTATGGCCCATTGTGTATGTGATGCATGTATGAGTTTTTCACAGCCTGTGTGTCATGCTAATTTATAACCATGGGCTCTATATTATTGTATAACAGCGTGCGTATTGACTTGTGTTGCTTGATATTTTCATATGTAATTCATTTGAAGCATTAATGGCTCGATAGGTAGAAAGCGTGGTGATGGAAATTGCCGTGCTAAGGACTATACTATCTCATAGTTTAATATGACTTAACTATGAATATTTTTATATTCCTGTTACGCAATTATTCATGCTATTATCTTGGGTGTTTTTAACATGATAGAATAGTATCCCTCTTGAAAGAGCAATGGTTTTGTTACCATTGCTAAGGCACTGAACATTGAAAAAGGAACTGCAAGAAGTACTTGGTAGAACTAGAAAAGAAGAAGAGAAGTAAAATTTCTACTTTAGGTATAAATGTTATAGAAATAAATATTGCTACTTCTCATATTGGTTCTTGGGTATTGATACCGGATTGGTTGCTCATATTTGTAATTCAATGCAGGGGCTAATAAGGAGTAGGAGTTTAGTAAGAGGCGAGGTTGGTCTTCGCGTAGGCAATGGAGCAAGAGTTGTTGCATTGGTTGTTGGCACTTTACCATTATTTTTACCCTCAGGATTAGTTTTGAAATTGAATAATTGTTATTATGTTCCTGCCTTAAGCAAAAAATATTATTTCTGCTTTATGTTTGGGAGCAGAAGGTTATGAATTCAGAGTAAAGAACAATTTTTGTTCAATTTATTTGAATGATATGCTTTATGGTCATGCTTCATTGATGAATGGATTATATATTTTAAATCTTGAGGATATACTTGTCTATAACATTAATGCTAAGAGGTTTTGACCTAATGGTTTGAATCCCACTTATATTTAGCATGGTCATTTAGGTCCCATAAATAAGAAGCGCATGGTGAAGCTCCACAAAGATCGTCTTCTAAACTCATTTGATTTTAACTCATTTGAAACATATGAGTCGTCTTTACTTAGTAAAATGACTAAGGCATCTTTCACTGGTCTAGGTAAGTGGGCAAATGACTTGTTGGCCTTAGTATATTTGGATGTATGTGGGCTAATGAGCTCAACGGCTAGAGATGGTTTTTAATACTTCATAACTTTTACCGATGATTTTAGTAGTGGTTACATCTATCTAATAAGGCATAAGTCTGAATCATTTGAAAAGTTCAAGGAATTTTAGAATGAGGTATAAAATCAACTTGGCAAGACAATTAAAGCTCTATGATCATATTATGTAGGTGAATATTTGAGCCATGAGTTTGGTGATCATCTAAAGCAATATGGAATTGTTTCACAGCTAACTCCTCCAGGAACACCTCAATGGAATAGGGTGTATGAACAACAGAATAAGACCTTGTTAGACATGGTTTAGTCCATGATGAGCCAATCTGATCTACCATTGTCTTTTTTGGGGTATGCTGTAGAAACAGTTGTGTTTGCATCAAATAGGGTTCCATCAAAAGCTGTAGAGAAGACACCATATGAGATATGGATTGGGAAGCATTCTGGGTTGTCTTTTCTTAAAATATAGGGATGTGAAGTATATGTAAAACGTTTGATGTCTGACAAACTCACACCTAAATCTGATAAATGCTTCTTCGTGAGGGATCTTATGAAAATTAAAGGATATTATTTTTATAAAAGGGATAAGACCAAAATGTTTGTTGCTCGAAATGGTGTCTTTTTGGAAAAAGATTTTCTCGCAAAAGGAGTTATTGGGAGCATGGTGAGATTCGAAGAAATTCAAGAGTCATCAGAAAATGTTTCAATTCCTAGCGAATATTTACTGACTGTACAAGATGTTGTAGAACCTGTGGAAGAGGCACCAGCCCCACATAGGTCTAAAAGGTCATGTTAATTGCCAATAAGGTATCGGCATGATTTTTTATTGTTAGATAATGATGAGCCTGAAACTTATGAGGAAGCAATAATGGGTTCAAACTCTGAGAAATGATTTGGAGCCATGAGATTTGAAATTCAATCCATGTATGATAATCAAGTTGAAACTTGGTTGATCCACCCGATGATGTAAAAATCATTGAGTGCAAGTGGGTTTCTAAGAAAAAGATAGATATGGATGAAAATGTTCATATCCATAAGGCACGATTAGTGATGAAGGGTTTCAAACAAATTCAAGGTGTTGACTATGATGAAACCTTCTCGCCTGTCGCTATGCTTAAGTCTGTCCGGATCATTCTAGCTATTATTGTATATTTCAATTGTGAGATATGGTAGATGGATGTCAAAACGAGTATCCTAAAGGCACGATTAGTGATGAAGGGTTTCAAACAAATTCAAGGTGTTGACTATGACGAAACCTTCTCGCTCGTCACTATGCTTAAGTCTGTCCGGATCATTCTAGCTATTATTGTATATTTCAATTGTGAGATATGGTAGATGGATGTCAAAACAACTATCCTAAATGGAAACCTAAGTGAGGATGTGTGCATAACATAACTTGAGGGTTTTGTTGATCCCCATAATGGTAGAAAGATATGCGAACTTCAGAGATATATCTATGGATTGAAGCAAGCTTCTCAGAGTTGGAACATTCATTTTGATGAGATAGTCAAAGGGTTTGGTTTTATCAAAAATGAAGAAGAGGCTTGTGTTTACAAAAAGGCTAGTGGGAGCACACTTGTTCTTCTCGTCCTATATGTAAATGATATATTATTGATCAAAAATGATATTCCTATGCTTGAATCTGTCAAGTCTTCATTAAGAAATAGTTTCTCTATGAAAAACTTAGGAGAGACAACATATGTTTTTGGTATAAAGATTTATAGAGATAGAACTAGAAGGCTAATTGGATTAAGCCAAGATACATACAATGACAAAGTGTTGAAATGATTTAACATGCAAGATTTCAAGAAGGGTTTCTTGCCTATGTCATATGGAATAAGTCTTAGTAAGATTCAGTATCCTTCGACACCAGATGAGCGAGATTGGATGAGTAAGATTCCACATGCTTCTACCATTGGATCTATCATGTATGCCATGCTTTATATATGCCTAGATGTGTCATATGCTCTAAGTGTTACAAGCATATATTAGTTAGATCTAGGTGAAAGTCACTGGATAGCTATAAAGAACATCCTGAAATACTTGAGAAGAACTACGGATGCATTCCTTGTTTATGGAGATGGGGAAGAGCTAGTCATAAATGGTTACACTGATGCTAGCTTCTAAACTGATAAAGATGATTTTCGATCGCAGTTTGGGTTTGTGCTTTGTCTTAATAGAGTAGTGAGCTGAAAAAGTTTCAAGCAGGTGATGGTTGCTGATTCTACAACGAAGGCTGAGTATATTGAGGCTTTCGAAGCTACAAAGGAGGTTGTTTGGATAAAGAAGTTCATTTTTGAGCTGGGGTGTGATTTCTAGTGTTTCTAGTCCAATAAATCTCTATTGTGGTAATAGTGGAGCCATTGCGCAAGCCAAGGATTCTAGATCTCATTAAAAATCCAAGCATATACTTTGGTATTTTCACCACATTCATGAGATTGTTGATAGATGATGTTAAGATATGCAAAGTGTATATAGATTTAAATATTACTGATATGTTGACAAAACGTCTTCTATAGCCAAAGCATAAGGTGTGCATAAGAGCTATGGGTATTAGATACTTATAGATTGAGTGTAGTACAAGTGGGAGATTGTTAGTAATATGCTCTAGAGGCAATCATGAAGAGGATTATATCACTTCTATGTTTATGATGTTTTAAATAATATGTTATTTAATCTCTTCAATAAATATCTTTCATATTGATCAACAAGTATGTGACTTGTTTGTGGAACCATTTAATCATGTTTTGATGTTATTTTAAATTATCCCTAATCTTATGTCATTATGTGGGACAATTATGATTTACAGATCATCACATGTATTAATTGATGATCATGTTTCACGGATCATGGATATGGGATATTAAATCGATAATGTGGACATATGTTAGATAATATGATGTTCGATTGACCCACCATGAGATACTGCGGGAATTGTTATTTTTTTAAGTGTCATCAGTTGGTCTTATATATAGTGTATGTAAGATCTTTTAGACTTGAGATCGTAATTTTTTCTACATATGTAATAGTTTACTTAGGGGTTGCCAAACACTATTCCATAACTGGGTGGTCATAAAGGTATCTTTCGGGTTTATTATGAAATATGCGGAGGAATATAAATGATCAAGATGGAATTTGCCTCTCCTATATAATGAGAGAGATATCTCTAGACCCCTCGATGTGGTTAGATTAAGGAAGTGCATGGCTATACCGAATGTGGTCAAGGAGTCAATTACAACTTTGTAATCTATTACAGATTCAAATGAAGTATCGAGCTATCATAGGATGGAACACTTCTCGCCTTGAGTTCGATTTGATATCATGAGGTAAAGGGATCGATATATAAGTACTATATAGGTTTGTCCGATATGATCTTTATGTATATTCGGGAGTCGGTATGTCCTAATAGGGACCGCTATCGGCTCATGGACCAAAAAAGAGTTTTCGACCCATGACCAAATATACATGATTCTACAGGGTTACACACTTAATAGGCTACAACGATAAGTGCCTGAAAGATAGTCTTCGAGTGGGATGTGATCTCTTCGTATTGGATAAAGATCCAGCCCGAGACTTTCTGAGTTGGATACAATATCTGATTGTATCGGATAAGGTTCCAATTGGAGGCTATATAAAGAGAGGTGCATGGGCTTAGTGAGGTATCCTGAAACACTCTCATAGAAACCCCAACCACCACCTCTCATAACCCCTGTCGTGCTCGCTGGTGCTAGTACGTTGACGCATGGTGTTCCATCCCTAGACATATGGACCTCGGTCTTCTATGACTGCGGTGCTAATCGGAATGATACTGAGGAGACGGTTGGCCAGAGAATAATCGTCTACTTCCACTACATTGACACGCTCTTTGTTGAACCGGCATCTTCATCTCTACTTCCACTGCATTGCGCATCTCGTGGTAATGATCTATGATCTCTTACGCGCATATCTTCTTGGTTTACGTGGCAGAATTTTTTAATCTGCGCTAGTGTAGCCTACCCGTATTCCAACAATATGAACACTTGGCTTCTCAAAGCGATTTCTCTACTTCTCTCACTTCGAGGATAAGACAAGGGTCACATGTGCTTCATACATCCAATCCTCTCGCTCCCATCTCACCAACTTCTTCTAAAACCAGTCTTTCAGTTACTACTATCATTTTCAGCCAAAAGTCTTCAGTTAAAGCTAATACATGTACCCCCTAAAAACGATCTATGACACTTACTTTGGTGGGTTGTATGAGAAATACAACTTTACAGTTGTATAAGAAATACAACTATTTTTTTAACTATAAACATTAGAATTGTATAACAAATATAGGGTCTGTTCTTTTTTTGCTACAGCTTGTGGCTTTTGGTTATGGCTTATGGCTTTTGAGTTGTTCGTGCAAGAGATTACAAAATAACAGAAACTTATGTGTGGTTTTTGCCAATATAAATAAAGTTTGTACAGTATGTACTACAATTAACTAGTAGACCCTATCTTAAAAAGACACTCCGTTTAAAAGCTAGTTACTGTAGAAAAGCAAAAAACAAAAGCCAAAATCTAAAAAAGAACAGGGTCATAAGTCTATCATCTAGATAAAATCATATGTATTGTAGTATGACTATTAGAGCTGAGCTGAGCCATGCAAAGCAAACAGGTAAAATTGACTTGGCAGCCTAGCCAGCCAACTCAAAAACAATGGTAGGTTCTTTCCACGATCTGACTCATGCCGTGTCTGGTCTAGAAAATGCTTAGTCGATCGTTCTAGTTTCAGTACACTTGTGTTGCATATATGCATGCATGCAGTCAACATATAAGAGCATACTATATCCTCAAATAAAGAGAAAAAGGGGACATACAAATGTGTGAAATGTGATGCAGGGCAGCAGGAAGCATTTCTAAGAACATCCACCAAGATCTTCATGAATGGCTTGAAACTTTGGTTCAATTGTGTATGGATCGGCAGTTCAGCATTACTCGCCGGTTAATTTTTTGCCAATCATTTCCAAAAGATTTGAGCTGATCGAAGGGTGCAACAATCATCAAGATCTTATGCGCTTGAAAGCATCACGACGGCCGGGTAGGTATCTACTCCCTCCGTTTACTTATCGTCTTGGATTACTTTTTCTAATTATATGTTACAAAAAAATATAAAATAGAAAATGATGTGGTTGTACTTGTGATTTATATATGTAGTAACTGTGAACAGATCAAAGAAACACTAAAAAATGAAGACAAATTAACAAACCAACATGATACGAATATATGTATATATAGACGAACATGCATGGACTAGTGTATATACCAGGATCTCGGCGACAACCCTAGGTTGGCGCAGTGGCTTGAGCGCGAACGCGAGGCCCTGCGCGACCACAAGTATGACGGCCACCTGTATCGCGAGGAGGGGCAGCGCGAAGTCGAGAGGGTTCTCGCCCTGCCACAGGCCGTCCGATGCCATCTTGACGGTGGACGACGAGTTCGCCGCCATGCTGTGCATGCGCTACTGCTGGCTAGTTCTGCACCCAATTTATATGGATATGAAGAAACACAGGTACTCTACTGCTGTAGCAGCAAGCGATCGATGCTACCCAAGCTAGCTCGCGATATCGCATGCATGCATGCGTGCATGTGGCCGGTGTGGGGTCTTGGACTAAACAGCGCTCCCGATTTATAGACGTGGCGCTGATACATGCAAGTGTATTAGGGGTGGCAACCAGGCCGGGAGTCCCGGAGAGGCACCGTGGCCTAGCTCCGATCCTACGAGCCGACTTAGCTATCTTTTTAAAATACTAGTTATGTATCTGTGCGTTGCAACAGAAACTCATTAAATATATAGAGAATCGTGCTATAGAAAGAGTTGCTCTGATCGGTTGAAAGTGAAGAATGATGAGAAATTGAGAGAATAAAGCGGTTGGTGGAGAATGAACGTGCAACAACTAACTCGTTCTTTTATAATAGTAAAGATATATTCTAATATATAGATTTAAGTTTTCAATCAAATATATAAAAAATACAATATCTCGTATTAAAAACTATAATCTAATATAATATACATATCTATTTACTTTTTCCAGGTCTATGCAAAGTCTGCTCCACTATCGTAGGGGGCGTCTCCGTTCCCATCCACGGGGGAAGATCGCCTCACCCCCACAGAAAAGTTGCCACCCTCTAGACACAACCTGGCTAGCTTAGATCGTGCACTTGATGATTCACTAGCAGTAGTGGTTAGCTTAGTGCCCTTCTCCACCGTCAGGGAGGGAGATTGATTTGGATGGACATGGTGAGGAGTACTAATGTGATCTTCTGTGCCTCCTAATCCTACTCTACCGATCTTTATCGAAACCGATCATGAGTGCCGCCATAATTAGGGATGAAAACGGAACGGAAATATCCCGTACCGAACCGCATCGTTTTCTACATTTGACCCGATCGAATTCGTATTTTCGGACAAATTCGAATTCGGTTCGAAATATGGAATACCAAATTCGAAAACGGAGCGGAAACGATTTAGGTGTTTTTCGACCGTTTTCTACTTTTCTATATTTTATTCGGAATATACCGTATTGTAAATACGGTTTAAACCGAATTTGGCCCACTTACAGCTAGAGCTGGGACTTGGGCCGGCACGACACGGCGGGCATGGCCAGCACGGCGGGCACGGCCGGCACGGTGGAGGACGTCTCGGCCTCTACCACAACTATCACAGAGCATACGCACTGGCGGCACGGCGGCGGCCTCCCCCAGTCCCGATCCCATCGACATCCCAATCCCCACAACCACAATCATCACAGAGCAGAGAAGAGAGAATAGAGGGGAAGGAGGCACACCGGTCACCGGAGCTTGGAGCCTTGGACGAGTGGACGACGGCCGCAGCATTCCGCATCCCGCGCGATGATGAACTCATCGTCGCCGCCCGGCCATCCGCCTCTGGTGGCTTGCTCTTGGAGTAGTCGAGGTCGCCGTCGCCGTCGCTCGGAGCCAGGGAGGAGGGGGGCGGCCGGGGAAGGAGAGGGTGCCGGGGGAGAAGGGGGCGACTGGGGAAGGAGGGGGCGGCGGAGGAGAGGGCGGCGAGGGAAGGCGGAGGAGGGGAAGGAGGGGGCAGCGGAGGAAGCCGGCGGCTGGGGAAGGAGGGGGAGGGGGGGAGGGGGTGGCGGGGGAAGGCGGGGCGAGGGGCGGAGGCGGCGCGGAGGAGGGTGGCGGGGAGGCGGGGCGGCGGGGAAGAAGGGGTGATCGGGGAGTAGTGGGGCGCGGGGGCGGGGCGGAGGAGGAGGGGGCGCGGCGGAGGAGGCGGGGCGGGGCGGGGAAGAAGGAGCGACCGGGGGAGTAGTGGGAAATGAATTGAGCGGCGGCGGCGAAAGATTTTGAGGGTTAGGGTTTTTTGGATTGTTTACGATTTAGTCCTTCTGATTTTCGTTTATTTTGATTTCTTCTGTTCTAGCCCTCAAACATTCTGATTTCATCGCGAAAAGATCCTATACATCCGTTGTGACATGTACATATGTATAGAGCAGTCCTTAGAATGCCAAATTTGAAGATTGAGTTGGGTTTTGGAGATGTGAATGTGCAATGTATATATATATGAGATGAGGAGAAAGATGCGGATGGTTGGATATTAATCCAATGACTGAAAAAAGTGATTGAGATATGTTATGATTTAGGCCAAGTTTATTTTTGCACTTGTGATATGAGGTGTCTTTTCTTGTTCTTCATTTTTGCACTTGTGATATAAGGTGTCTTTTCTTATTCTTTCTTAAGAAACATTATCATACAAAAATAATGAGTATTTTCAATGTTGCTCTTCCTTAGGTCACCACCACCAGTGATCTAAAAGGTAACGGGAGAGAAAGAGAGAAGCGGTGAGAACGAGGGGAGAGAGAGAAGAGGTAACGGGGCGTGCGGTGAGAACTGAGAAGTGAACGGGGCAGCCGGAGATATCCACCATCTCCCTGCAGTTGTCGACGACCCACGCAGTGAGGACGCACCACCTGCAGCTTGCCTATGCCATGGCCCATGAGCGCCGACAAGAACCTCCTTGTCCTCTATCTCGGGCACTTGTTAATTATTATATGCACTTGAACTTGATCATGCACTTGGTAATTGTTATGTACTTGGTCACTTGTTAATTGTTATACACTTGGTCCTACAGGTCGGTATTCCGTATTGAATTTTCATATACCGACCGTGTTCGACATAATTCCGCTCGAATTGGTTCGTTTTTGAAATTCTCGATATTTCGTAAGTTCGCATTCGTTTTCATGTCCGGCTTTACCGCTTTCGCTTTCGTTTTCGTATTCAAATGTAGAAGTAGAAAACGGTTGAGGAGTTTTCCAACTGTTTCCGACCGTTTTCATCCCTAGCCATAATTATACTCCTTCCGTTCTTTTTAAGAAATATTTTAAATTTTTATGGTCTCCGAGATATGACTTTAACTATTACTTTTTGTAACTTTTATATTATTATATAGTAATAAAATTATAATATTAATGATATTAAAGTATATAAATATGCTATATGAAAATAATGTTATTAAATTCGTCTAGCAAAATATTTTTATAATATATATTTATTTACTATTTTGCTAGTATATTATGGTAGAAAATTATAGTCAAAGTCTTGTATTGGAGATTGTGAAAAGTAAAAAAAGATCTACATTTATGGATAAAGGGGGTATTGTTATATTATTAAAGCATGTAAAAAAGACCTACATTAGAAATTCTATTAATAATCAAAGACAAAAGTTAAAGATATGCACAACATATTTTGGTGGATTTATATTAAAAGCCACAAATTAATACCCTAAGAGTAGTGTGGTACCTTGTCTCTTAGAACTCGATTCCCACCAACCACTTGATGGGTGGGTTATTTGCACAGATTTTTCACTAATATTTTTTGCAGTATTTGAACTCATAAACATGCGTGTTGTCTGCCTTAATATATATATATATATATATATATATATATATATATATATATATATATATATATATATATATATATATGTGTGTGTGTGTGTGTGTGTGTGTGTGTGTGTGTGTGTGTGTGTGTGTGTAAAGGTAGACAACCCGTGTGTTTACGGGTTTTATATAGGAAAAATACTAATTACTCTCAGGTGTAGTTACTCCCATTGTATCTACCGTTTATCTACTTCAAGATACCACCTGTTGTATTATACCACTCGACGTTCGAATAAAACCCGTGCACACCACAGGATGCAGTAACTAGTGGCGTCCTTATCTGTTGGGCAAAAAGTTAATTGCCCCATGCATCTACTTGATTCTCGAATGAAACCCGAGCTCCTCCTTCCTCCCCGGCAGGCCCCCTCAGCACAGGATCTGACCTCCCCTCTGCCCCCAAGCACTTCCCTCCTCCCCAGCCCCTCGATGTAGGATCTAGCCTCCCCGCCGCCCTTGAGCTCCTCGCTCTTCCCTGCTCTACGCACCTCTGAATATGGCCACCCTCGATGCCACGGCACCAAATCCACCGCCCCTAAGCTCCTCCCTCCTCCCCGGCCCCCTTGGCACCAGATCCAACCATCGTCATGTGCTAGATCTGTCACCCTCAAGCTCCTCCCTCCTCCCCGGCCCCGTCGGCACCAAATCCGGCCACCGTCAATGCTGCTAACACTAGACCTACATGGGTGAAGGAGAATCTCCATGGAGACGGGCGGCCATTGTAGGAAAGGGTGGCGCTGGCAAGGCTGCGGCTGGAGGAGTATCTCCGCAGTGATGGGCGACGGCTTCGAGTCAAGAGCGGTGCCGGTGAGGCCGCGGTTGGAGGAGTATCCCTGCGACGACGAGTGACACTGGTGAGGCGCTGTTGGAGGAGTATCTGAGGGGTGACGTGTAGCCATGCCGGGTCGAGGGCAGCATCGACAAGCCCATGGCTAGAAGAGTATCTCCACGGCAATGTGCAGCCGTGGCTGTTAGAGGGTAGCGTCGACGAGGCTTAGGGCTAGAAAAATAGCTCATAGTTCGCAAACTAGCTTGGCTTAGGCTCGTGAATTTTTGAGCCAAGCCAAGCCCCTCTCCAAGCTCACAAAAAAATCGAGCTGAGCTCGAGCCGCTCGTGAGCCTACTTTGGCTTATGTGTGCGGCCCAGCCAGGAGCCAGCCCAGTCTCCCGTGCGATGCCCCAGGCCCAGCCCACTCATCCCGTGAGATCCCCAGTTCCCTTCGGCTGATCTCCACTTCGGTACTTCCCCAGTCAATCCCTATCTGATCTCCGCCCTCATCCAGCCGATCCCCTTCCTCTCCCGCCCCATCCACTGCGCCGCTCGCCCCTCCCATCGTGCCGCCTACCCCACCCACCGTGGCGCTCGGCCCGCCCATCGCACCGCCACGCCCCATCCTCCCCCTGGCCATGTGCTCCATCTCTTTCTCTCCCTCTCCCATTGGGGGTGATGAGGTGAGGTGAGCTCTGCCTTTTGGTGGGGAGTTTAATCGGAGTAGAGTGAGCTCGCCAGCGGCCATGGTGGTGCATGAACGTGGTGTGCGGCGTGCTCGCTCCATCAGTGGCAGGAGGGGAGTGGTGGAAGAGTTGGCCGCTGCTATCCGGTGCCTTCACCGTGCTCTATGACAAGTGTGGGTACGGCTACTCCTCTGTGATTGATGTGTGCGCGCGTGTGGTTGGTGTCTTCCCAATGGAATGGTTGGCTGGATGAACCAATTGATGCTCTGGCTGGGTGGTTCCCTACAGGACAAGATGGGATGAGCTTAATGTCTTCTTCCAAAATCCAGGTATTTTGCTGTTTCTAAAGCAGAAAAATCATTTCCTCTGAAATATTTGGGTTATGAGAACTAGATGGTGCGACTACCCAATTGCAGCACGAGAATTGTGTTCGGGCTGAATGCTATGAATGGCTGAGTTCCATTTTGATACATCATGTCAATGCTGTTGAGCTCATGGAATTGGCATTTGCAAATCTAGATCTGGTTCTTGTTGCTTCTTACTGAACTATCATGCGGCTTGCAAGCCCTCTCGAGCTAGCTCGAGCCAGGAAATGAGCCAAGTCAGCTGGGCTTCTAGCTCATTTTCTAAACGAGCCGAGCCGAGCTACACCGAGCCGTAGCTCCAGGCAAGCTCGAGCTCGCTTGGCTCGAGCCGACTCTGCTCAGCTCGTTTCCACCCCTAGCGAGGCTGCGGTTCAAGGAGTATCTCCGCGGCGATGGGCAACATCAGTGAGGCGCTATTGGAGGAGTATCTCTATGGCGACATTGGGCCACGGTGGGTCAAGGGTGGCATCGACGAGGCTGCGGCTGCAGGAGTATCACCGTGGTGATGTGTAGCCGCGGCTGGTTGAGAGCGGCGTTGGTGAGGTCGTGGTTCGAGGAGTATCTACAAGGTGACAGGCAGCACCGGCAAGGCGCTGTTGGAGGAGTATATCCATGACAGGTCGAGAGTGGCGTCAATCAAGCCGTAACTGAAGGAGTATCTCCACCGTGACAGGCAGCACCAGCGAGGCCACGACTGGACGAGGGCGGCACTAGCAATTATATTTTTTCTTTTTTCCTTGAAGATAATTAGGCACATAATTACACTAACAATGATTACGGGTGGTATCCGACCCAATAACACGATCAAGTAGTTAGTTTCCCAAGGAAGATATATGGTGGATGGAGTGGGAGTAATTACACTCAGGTGTAGAAAAGAGGCTTCGGTGGGTCAAGGGTGCTATCGACGAGGTTGCGGCTGTATGAGTATCGTCGCGGTGATGTGCAGCCGCGGCTGGTTGAGGGCGGCGTTGGTGAGGCCATGGTTCGAGGAGTATCTACGAGACGACAGGCAGCACCGGCAAGGTCCTATTGGAGGAGTATATCCACAACGGGTCGAGAGCGGCATCGGTCAGGCTGCAACTGATGGAGTATCTCCACAATGACAGGCAGCGCCAGTGAGGCCACGACTGGACGAGGGTGGTGCTAGCAAATATATTTTTCTTTTTTTCCTTAAAGATAATTAGGCACATAACTACACTAACAATGATTATTGGTGGTATCTGACCCAATAACCCGATCAAGTAGTTGGTATCCCGAGGAAGATCTATGGTGGATGGAGTGAGAGTAATTACACCAGGGTGTAGAAAGAGGCTTCCTATATATATATGTATATATGTATATGTGTGCATATATATGTATATGTGTGTATATATATGTCTATATATGTGTATATATGTATATGTATATATATGTGTATATGTGTGTGTATGTGTATATATGTATGTATATGTGTATATGTGTGTGTATATGTATATATGTGTATATGTATATGTATATATGTGTATATATGCGTGTATATGTGTGTGTGTGTGTATGTGTGTATATACATGTGTGTGTTTATATGTGTGTATATACATGTGTATATATGTGTATATACATGTGTATGTACATGTATATGTATGTATGTGTGTATATATATATATATGGATATATGTGTGTGTGTATGTATGTATATGGTTGCACTAGCCAATAATCCCTATATTATAGCGGGGACTCACGCTATGCGCGTGCCTAGTGTGAAACGTAACGATAATTCGTTTTATCCGATATTCGTATCCGAGAGAAATCCGAATATGGTAAGCAAAACTGTATTCGAAAATATCCGTATTCGTATTCGAGAATATTCGTATCCGTATTTTAGAGTATTCATATTCGCATTCGTATTCGAGAATATTCGTATCCGTATCCGTATTCGAGACTATTCGATTTGTATTCGATCCGCTTCTAGAACCCATGAAAATCCGTACAAATTTTGTGATTCAAAACTTGAATTTAGGCGGTTTAAAATCGTAACCGGTCAAAACCGATGAAAAATCGCAAAACCGTTAGGAATCCGCTTTATCCGATATTCGTATCCGAGAAAATCCGTATTCGAAAATATCCGTATTCGTATTCGAGAATATTCGTATCCGTATTTGAAAATATTCGAATTCGTATTCGTATTCGTTTTAAAAATATGGATTCGTATTCGTATTTGAGACTATTCGACCGTATCCGATCCGTTTCCACCCCTACGCGTGCCACGTCTGACTTTATGCAAAAAAGCCTCTGTTTTTCGAAATCGCGTAAAGGTCCTCCGTTTTCGCAAAAACGCCCCTGCCAGGATTTTTCTGGAAAGCGCCCTCCACTTCTCCAAAATTGCGTATTCTTTGTTGGATAGCGCCCCGTGGTTTTCCAAAATTACTTATAGATCCTTATTTACTTACGTACAGGTCCTCGATTTTTTACGAAAAAAGCCTTTGGTTTTTCCGAAATTACGCATGTGTCTCGATTTTTTTTATGAAACTCCTTGCGAATTATCGTCTCTTTTACTTCGATCCACACGGTTGCTAGCGCGGCGTGCGCCGTGCTTACGCAGCTAGTATATCTATATGTACAGTCACTTTCTTGCAAGGTCATGCTGTCCACTTGTGTAGTAGACTGCTTACGCTCCACGTAATTGACGTATCGCCGGTTCAAAACTTGCTTCTAACTTGTAAAAGCCATTTTAATTATGTTGGTTTTAATGTGGTTTTTCTTTTCTTTTGTATTTTTGTGGAGATATGACGTTTTTTTATTTTTCCTTATTTCCTTTAATTAGATATTTTAGCCAAAAACTAACAGCTGCTATAGAGCTATTTCAACCGAGAACCAAAAGTTATTCCTACACTATAAAAAAACTCCATCATGATTCAATCCCATTAAATTTAATAAGATTTGACAAACGGCCAGTCCCACCTATCATTCAAATATGACAAATGTGCACCAAAACAATATGCACATTATGTCCATGGTAAATATAACTAATGAATCATTGATGGAACATTTTTGTTGGAGATATGCGTGGAAACTTTCGTTACTATCACTAGATCTGTAATATATATTATTGGATTAATTCGTAGTAACAAAATTACTCATATATAACCAATTAACCATATTCTTTTGATCATTTCTTCCGTCTATCCATAGCTGATGTTAGACACATAATATCCCACACAAATCCCACACACATAAACCTGCCGGAGAAATACTCTTGACATATATATTGTTCACAAATCATGCACACCACCGTTCAGCTAGCTACCATAGGCACACGTGACATGATGCCGAACAATCTTGCACCACCACTAACTAATGGAGGTTGGTGAGTGGCGACTCCATTAAAGTCTACCAGGAAATATTCAGCAGCAACACCGCCAGCCATGCAACTAACCCACCCCTCTCTGAAACATTCCAGAAACCCTAATCCTAATCGAGCCTATGTGGTCGATAGATTTCGAAGTTTACATCCCAACATGTCAACTCCATTTGTATCCGTCCATTAATCCATCGATTACGGCTGAGAAAGGCAAGGCAGTAGCTTGATCAGACACGGCGATTCACCACCAGTAAGGCGTAGGTGAAGCTGAGGCCCTCGTTGGAGAAGCCTGATTGGCACAGCCACTTAATTAGTGCGTTCAGCCTGTAGCTCCCTGGCCACTCGCTTAGGGTTTAGTTTAATCTTGTCATTGGTTGGATGCCTGATTAAAATATTTAAAGAATCAATCACGGTCGTTAATTAGATAGATGAGAAGAAAGGTTTGAACCACTGATGCGAGGTTGATGTTTGTGAGTGTGTTTTGGTACCTGTCATTGCTGGGTTGGACAGTCCCTTGTGGTAGATTGCCACCTCAGTCCGACTTGTCAATGAGCTACTAGAGAGCAAACAGATGTCAAAATGGTGCTCTTTCTTGTTTTTTTTCTCAAACGAAACAAGCCGTAGAAAGAGTTGAATAGAACATGCACTTGTCTCGAGACATAGACCAATAAAAAACTTCGTATGCATCCACATCTACAGACAAACCCACCTTAAATGATTCGGAAACGTCAATCATAAGGAAAAATTTAGTGAGAAGAAGTAAAGGAGAAGTGAGAAGAGAGAAGAGTACGTGAGAAGAAAAGGAGTGGAGGAGAAGAAGTGAGAAGAGAAAAGAGGAGATGAGGAGAAGAACAGTCGAGTCTTTTATTTTAAAGAGCAAATCTAGTAAGATGAGCGGAACATACAAATTTAGTGAGAGTGATTAAGTTGAAATATTATCACAGATGGTTCTTACCAAGAACCGTCTGTGATAAGTAGGCATCACAGATAGACGGTTTTTGTTTTAAACCGTTTGTAATACATCATAGACGGTTTGAAACAAAAACCATCTATGATGAATACAAACATCACAGATGGTTTTTATTTTGAACCGTCTGTGATGGTTCAGAATAAAAATCATCTATGATAAATAGGTCATCACAGACGGTTCTTTTCATCACGGTGAACTTAGACAGTTCATCTTGTAAAACTGTCTATGATAACTTTAT
Organism: Dendrocalamus sinicus; assembly: GCA_036346575.1. NCBI lineage: Eukaryota > Viridiplantae > Streptophyta > Magnoliopsida > Poales > Poaceae > Dendrocalamus > Dendrocalamus sinicus. The sequence continues at coordinate 21,785,084 of CM070654.1, forward strand.
CACTTATGGTTTGTATTGAACCATCTGTGATAAGGCATCCAGGATGACCCTTTTTATAGTAGTGATCTAACTGGAAATTAATTGTAAGACCAGTATGACAACAGCGAGGGTGAATGATGCATTCAAATTTTTTCTACGTATTCACCAACTCCTCATTCCAATAGCTATAAGAAGCTATGAAGATCAAGAACCCAAAATTCTGAATATATAGGTGCTACAATAATTTCAGCTTGTAAACAGTGGAAAACAACACATTTTCAAATCCAAAAATCTATAAAACTTTTGATCTGTAGATCCAAAAGGCTTGAAACTCAAACCAATATTATATCATGACCTTAAGAACTTATCTCAACCGAAAATCTTGAAAGTACTTAAGAGAATTGAGATCTTTTTACTCATGAAGCTCTGCCGTACCAAAACAGGGCCAAAACCTAAAATTGAGTTAACTCTCAAACCAAAGCTCCAACTCACTTAAAATTTGGTATGCACCTTATTTAGAATGTCAAAAATATATTTCAATAACAACCAAGAAAATCATCAAAAAAGTTTTGATCTTTTTTGGTTTGAAAGAAGATTGCACCAAAATAGTGAATGTGACTTGCTCGTGGGTGTATGATGGCCAAGATGGCTCTAGATATGTTCCACATATCACAACAAGTAAGAACACCAAAAAATCAAGCCAAAAACATTCAGATCAAGAAATCACTCATGAGGGTCAAATCCAAACAAAGTCGAGTTTCTTCATGAACTTGCCAACCAAGTGCCTAAATGGGTGGTGATTGATTTCCAAAGGTTATTGTTGTAGGGTGGCTCCCCACCTAAGCCCAGCTGGCCTGCTAAAGGGTTGTAAAGCCCAAAATGGGACATGTATAATGGCATAAATACCCTTGCGAGGGGTACTTGAGTGTAAGGACATAATTGTAAAATACTTCTCATGTGAATATATATATGGCTACCCTAGACACGGTGAAGGGCCAAGCATTGTTCATCTGTCATCTCCACTACCATACTCTCACTTTACTATTTGGTTTGTAACCACAATAGTTGGCGCCATCCGTGGGGAAGACTGAGCAAGCTCTGAGATCTGAAACCCAAGAAATCTTCATCATCGGCAGCAAAGAAGAAGAGCACCAACGAGGCATTGGTCAACGCCAAGGCTTCTGCGTCGACTGCTGGTGCGGATGGCAACGCCGGCGTTGCGACTGCTGACGTTGACGCTCGTGGCACGACGGTCGACCCCACTGCTGGCGCTGCGGTTAGCACTGGTAGTACTGATCGGGTCATCGAGAACGGTCACGCCGATGCCCGCGTTGGCACGGCCGCGGCCCCCGCACCCGGCGTGGGAGTGACAAGTGGCTCCGGCGACAATGGCGGCCTCGTCACCGACTCCGGAGTCCATCGCACCGGCGCGCCGAGCAGTTTCGGTGCGCAAGCCATGGTCGCCACCAACCCGTCGGTGTGTGCCAGTGCTCAGGCCAACGCAACCACATTGACGGTGGAGAACGCCCTACTAACGGCCCTCGGTACGCTGCAACGGGAGCTGACGGATCTCCGCGGAGCCGTGCGGGAGATACAAGAGGCTCGGAGCCAACAAATCCCGCCGACAGCAGCTGTGGAGACTACGCCAGAGCGGGCAGATAGCCGCGACGCCCCCACATCTACTCGTGTCCCGCTTCGGCGCATGGATCCAGAGTCCCCGCTCTCCGTGGGCCTGCAGTAGTCGGCGTGGCCGAAAGACTTCAAGTTCCCCACCACCATCGAGCCGTACAAAGGCGATACGGATCCCCGGGAGTTCGTGCGTGTGCATGAGACCGCCATCAAAGACGCAGGTGGTGACAACTCCACCAAGGCGAAGGGTCTACCCCTCGCGTTGCAGGGAGTGGCGCTCTCTTGGTTCTTTACCATAGAGTCGAATTCCATCTACGCGTGGGAGCAAATCCACGATCGCCTCTACAACAACTTTCAGGGAAATTATATCGAGCGCGTCGACGCAGACTAGCTCTTCGCTATCAAGCAAAAACGCTCGAAAAAGCTTCAGGATTACTTCAAGCATTTCGCCAAGGTTCGCTGCCAGTTCAAGGACGTCAACTAGACCACCATCATCAACACGGCGATCCAAGGTCTTCACCTTGGGCCGCTGGCCGAATACAATGCGTGCGAACCAATAAAGACGATGGCCAATCTCTTCGATAAAATGGAGGAGTACACGAGGGCAGAGGATGATGCATTGCAGTGCAAAGGTGACGACTCCGACACCAACCAGGTGGAGGACTCGCCGAAGAAGGGATCCTCCAAGGATGCCCCCAAGCGCAAACAAGGATCCTCCAAGGATGCCCCTGAGCACAAGCAAGACTCCTCCAAAGACATCAAGCGTAAGTAGGACCCATCGAGCGACATGCCCAAGCACAACCAGCGTAGATCCCAAAGAGCCCGCTACGTCTTCAACATTAAGGCGGCTCCGAGGACAGTGCCCCCGCCGGTCGAGGACAAGGTCGCAGACGCTGGGGTCGGGACGACAGACCCTGCGCGGAGGAAGACCAGCACTACGGCATGTGGTGCGAGGTGCATGTCCATGGTGATCACTTCACGCGGACATGCACCGCCATCGTGGTGCTTCGTCAGAGCGTCGCCAGGGATAGAGCCCTGGAAGCGGGGCCACCAGTGGTGGCCCATGTGCAGCAGCCCCAAGAGGGCCCCTGCAGATACAGGCCCCGGAGGAAGCCCAGCGCCGGATCATAAATGTCATCTCCGGGGGCTCTTCACTAGAGTTCTCCTCGGCACGACAACAAAAAGCTTACGCGTGGAAGCTACACCACGTGGCGGTGTACCCGGCGCAAGCACCGCCGGTGTGGGCGCAGCACGACATCACCTTCACACCTGCTGACACCGAGGGCATGGAATTCCCTCACCAAGACCCCCTGGTCATCCAGGCCACCATCGCAGGTTGCGATGTCAAGCGCGTCTTGGTCGATAGAGGTAGCTCTGCTGACATTCTGTTCGCGGCAGCCTTCGACCAGATGGGGAACCCTCGGAGGTGCTTGGGCCCCTCAAGAATCTCACTGCAGGGCTTCGGGGGTCAGCCGTTAAAGGCGTTGGGCCAGATACGCCTGCAAGTCTCCTTTGGCCAGGGTGACAACACGAGGAGCGAAGACGTCACCTTCGACGTCGTCGACATCCTGCACCCGTACAACGCCATATTGGGGCGCCCAACGCTCAACTCCTTCGGAGCAGTCCCGCACCATGACTTCCTGTGCACGAAGCTCCCAGGCCCACAAGGCATCATCACCACTTTCGGTGACCAAGACCTCGCCCAGCACATAGAGCTTGGTGCTCGAGGCCCGCACAGCAAGGTGCACATCCTCACCGACAATCCAAAGGTAGACAAGCCCTCCACCCCGGGATGGACGCCCAAGCCCCACCCGTATGGCGAAGTCAAGAGGGTGCCCCTGCAAGCCGAAGGTCAAATTTGTGTCCATCGGCGAAGGCCTTCCCCCGGAAGATGAGCAGGATCTGCTCCGGGTTCTCTGAGACAACACAGACGTCTTTATGTGGTCCCCAAATGACATAAAGAGTGTCGACCGCGCCCTCATCGAGCACACCCTAGCAGTCCGCCTCGACGCCAAGCCGGTCAGACAAAGGCTCCGGCGCATGTCGATCGAGCGGTAGCAAGCGGTCAAGGTAGAGGTAGCGAAGCTTCTCCAGGCCGGAGTCATCCGTGAAGTTCAGCACCCGGACTAGCTTGCCAACCCGGTGCTCGTGAAAAAGGGTAGCGGTGCCTGGCGCATGTGCATTGACTTCACCGCCCTTAACAAGACATGTCTGAAGGACAACTACCCCTTGCCGCGCATAGATTAGCTGGTGGACACCACGGCGGGGTGTGAGCTTATGAGCTTCCTGGATGCATACTCCGGCTACCATCAGATCTACATGGCCAAGGACAACGAGGACAAGACCAGCTTCATAACGCCGGTAGGGACATATTGCTTCGTCAGGATGGCCTTCGGCCTGAAGAATGCGGGCGCAACCTTCACGCGTCTCGTCGCGCTGGAACTGGCCTCCCAGCTCGGGAGGAACGTTGAGGCTTATGTCGATGACGTGGTCGTCAAGACTAGCCAACTCGCCTCCCACAGTTAGGATCTTCAAGAGACCTTCGACAACCTTAAGCGAGTGGGCATCAAGCTCAACCCGGACAAGTGCGTCTTCGGCATGCAAGCTGGGAAGCTCTTGGGCTTCCTTGTGTCCGGGTGTGGCATCCAGGCAAACCCCGATAAGGTCGATGCGATCCTCGCCATGGAGCCGCCCAAGACAATGAGGGACGTCCGGAGGCTTATTGGACGCATGGCGGCGCTGAACCGCTTCTTATCTAGGGCAGCGAACAGGGCCTGCCATTCTTCAAGACCCTCCGCGGCTGCGACGAGTTCTATTGGGACGACGATTGTGCAAAGGCTTTTGATTACCTCAAGAAGCACCTCACAAGCCTTCCTACATTGGTCACCCCAGCACTAGAGGCTCCCCTCTTGCTTTACCTCGCCGCCACAGCAATAGCGATAGCGCTGTCCTCGTCCTCGAGGAGGGTGCCCTTCAGTGGCCCATGTACTTCATCTCCGAGGCCCTTCAGGGCGCTAAGACGCAGTACACTGAACTTGAAAAGCTGGCCTACGCGTTGGTCATGGCCTCAAGGAAGCTTTGTGTTGGATCGAAAAGGCCGACAGAGGGGGGTGAATGTCGAAACTTTAAAATTTAGCCCCCACAAGTATTCTCAAAGAACCACTCTTCTCCGATAGCTACAGAGCTGTGAAGAAGTAAGTGCAAGCTAACCGGAAATCGTAGCAGAGAGCATAAAACAGAGGTGCACTTCTAGTATTTCAGATTTTAAAAAAGAACTATGTAAAGAAGTAGCTCTTTTGAGGAAGGAGAATAAAGCACTAAGAGCTACAAAAATTTCAGCACAAGCTGAGATACCCCTTGCTGAAATCTGCACTTAGAAGGGCTAAAAAGAACTCTAAAACAGAGCATACAGCAAAAGAAAATGGTGTATATTTGTTGCTTAAAGTAGTGTGCAGACTGCAGCTGCTTTCAGATCCGAAAACCTTGCTGAAAATTGCAGTAAAGTGCTGCACACACCTTGCTGAAAACTGCAGTAAGGTGCTGCATATACCTTGCTGAAAACAGCAGCAAACTAACTGAAAACAGCAGCAAGAAGAGCAGACCAAGTTGCACTGAAATTTCAGAGAACACTCAATTCAAAGAAAATTGAGAAAAAGGAGAAACTCTCTTCAGACCAAAAGCTCAAAAAGATGAACCAAATAGCATTGGGATCTTAGGAAACCAGGAATTTCACCAAGTGAACCACAAATCAAGATTTTGACAAAATCTGAACCTTCTCAAAAGAAAAGACAGATTTCCCAAAAACTCACTAATTTCTCAACTTTTGCTCATGATCTTTTGCACAAGGCTTAGTAATGATCTCAGGATACTCCAAATCAAATCTCATGCCAAGTTATTGAGGGAGTCAAGAATTGGAGCAAACCCTAGAAAAGGAAACTTGAGGAAATCAAGAACAGAGCATGCTGAGAGATTGAACCTGAGATTAAACTTGATTTGCTCTTGGGTAGCTGACCAAATGATCTAGAAATGTCATCCCATCACAGAGCAACCCATTTTGCAACTCCTCCGCAAGAGAAACACCAAAACTCAAAATCACAAGTAATCATGCAAAGGAGCATCGAAGGAAAAACAGACAGAAAGACAAGAACTAAGAAAACTGCTCAAATCCAATCATTCCTTGAAGCAAGATGCATACATAGGAGTCCCGATACGCTATTACAAATGAGGAATGATTACATCTTAGCTCAACTCATCTCACTACCCCATACATGATTGAGAGATAGGCTCAAGAACACACAGAGAAGGGAGATGATCGTGGGAGACAAGGTGCTGCTGCCCTCAACCACTAAAGAGCAAAGCAAACCACCTCTCAAAGCCTCTTTTGACCCACTAAAATCCTAACTCTCTCCTAAAGCCCCCTTGGGGAGGCATGCAGCCCCCTCCACCTATTTATAGCGCTTGGCTAATGGGTCTCCACCCCGTTACGCCCGCTAAATCCAACGGAACCCGCTCCCGCTTGTGCAGCCTTGCGAATTTACCGATTCACCCCTCGTGCACCTTCCGGGAAGCTTCCGCGCTCCTTGTCGTCCACGACTCGCAACCACATCGAATCTCCACCGTCTTCGACACATCTAACCGTTCTGACCTCGACACCTCCCTGTGTCTAGTCCGGTCACCTCGTGTCTCACCACGACTCCGCCTCGACGTCCTGCAGTCACACAGACAAGAAACACGTCACATAGCACCGCTCGATACATGAAAGCGTAAATAGCATAAGCACATCATACTTACTCATGACGAAGTCCAAACTTGTCAAATCATCGGAATATGCAACGTAATCCCATACGACCAAGTTTGACCAAGTCCGACCGAGCCCGTTGCACCACGCAACGACATGGTTCGACCACACAATCCAAACTCGACTATCCTAAACCTTTGTCAATTACTCATCATTCACATGGAGTCACGACCGCATGGTCTCTCACTTCGGCACTATTTCCTAGCCCATCCAATCACTATGCCTTCTTCGTTCCCTCTGGTGGAGATGCTGCACAACAAGGAGTCCACGGGGCGTATTGGCAAGTGGGCCGTTGAGCTTGCGCCATTTTCCTTGATGTACACCTCGTGAATGGCAATAAAATCTCAAGTCCTAGTGGACTTCCTCGCAGAGTGGACTCCATCGGCTCAGCATGTGCAACAACCAGAGGACCCGGTGTGGACACTCAATACCGACGGGGCTTACGGCGCCTTGGGCGCTAGGGTGGGCGTAGTGGTCACTACGCCAGAGGGGCACCACCTGTTGTACTCGGCGCGTCTCGGGTTTTCGGCGATGAACAAAACAGCTGAGTACGAGGCACTGCTCTTTGGCCTTGCGAAGCTTAAAGCCCTGGGGGGCCGAAGGGTCCTTGTCCGCACCAACTCACGTCTGGTCACGGGCCACATCGACAAATCCTACTAGGCCAAGGACCCCGAGCTGGCCAAGTATCTGGCGGTGGTAAGGGTGAAGGAGTGCTATTTTCTGGGTGTCACAGTTAAGGCCATCCCTCGGCGGATAATGAACAAGCCGACGTCCTCGCCAAAGCGACCAGCTAGCAACTCCCCCTCCCTGAGGGGGTGTTCTCAGAAGTCTTGTCCACAGCAGCCATTGCCCAAGACAACTGCGACGTGGCTCTTGTCCATCAAATTGCCCAGCAGGGCGACTAGCGGGAGCCCATCTATAGCTTTTTGCAAGGCTTGGTGGAGCCAGACAACCCCCTCGAGATCTGGCGTTTGCAGCACCGCGCCCGATCCTTCCAGGTGCTGACGGTGTCCTTTACAAGAAGGGAGTCGACACCCCGCTATTATGATGCCTCTCGTATGACGAGGGTAAGCGCCTCCTCGCGGAGATTCACGCCGGGCTCTGCGGCTCGCACATTGCGCCGAGGTCCCTGGTTGGCAAGGCGTTTAGACAGGGCTTCTATTGGCCAACCGCTATTGTAGATGCACAAGATCTTGTGCGCCGGTGTCAAGGTTGCCAGTGGATGGGACAAGTCATCCATAGACCTCCGGCGAGCCTGCAGCCCATCCCACCGGTGTGGTCATTGGTATGATGGGGCATCGACGTCATTGGGCCTCTCCCACGTGCCCCTGGGGATCTTCGGTTCATCGTAGTCGCCTTGGAATACTTCTCCAGTTGGCCTAAGCGGTACCGTTGGCTAAGGTGACCTCCGCAGCCATGCAGCATTTTCTATGGCAGAATATCATCTGCCGCTTTGGAGTCCCGACGGAGGTTACAGTTGACAACGACTTGCAGTTCGACTCCACGCTGTTCAAGGCCTTTTGCGACCGCATGGGCATCACACTTCGATACGCTTCTGTCGGGCACCTGCAATCCAATGGAGCGGTCGAGCGGGCGAACGGGAATATCTCCACCAGAATCAAGCGCCTCGTCGGGTTGCCGAAGGGCAAGTGGCCAAATGAACTCCATAGCGTGCTCTGGTCCCTTCGCACGATGGTGACACGCCAGACAGGGTTCACACTGTTCAAGCTTCTTTTCGGCGATGAAGCAGTCACGCTTGAAGAAATCAAGGCCAGTTCGAGGAGGGTCCTAGTCCAGGCCCCGGTGGAAGAACGTGAGCTATCCCTCGATCTTCTTGACAGGGATCGGGTGAGCGCCACCCAACATGTCGCGAAGTATGCATGCCAAGTGGCACGTGCACATGACCGCAATGAGTACTCACACAAATTCCAACCGGGAGATCTTGTCCTCAAAATGGCGCTTCATGCGGCGACGGTTGGTAAGCTGGAGTCTAAGTGGGAGGGCCCCTACATCGTCGCTGCAGCTTTACAGCGTGGAGCATACCGCCTCGCAACGTTGCAAGGGCAGACTCTCCGCCATACATGGAATGCAGACAGGCTGCGGTGATATTATGTATGAGGTCGGAGGGATGCCCACAACATGGTCAGCACCCTGCCCCTTGTAATCGCTCACCCGCACAAACGAGAGATGAATAAAATGCATTGTTTGAAAAACTATTCTCATTCCGTGTAAAGCCGCGTGGAGGCTAGCCTCCGCGTGCACTCTACGGAGTATAAATAAGACGCGCGGAGCCAAGCCTCCGCGTGCACTCTACAGAGTATAAATAAGACGTGTGGAGGCAAGCCTCCGCGTGCACTCTTCGGAGTATAAATAAGCACAAAGTCATGTGGCTAGTCGCTAGCTCCGCTGCCACCACTTCAAAGGGTAGGGGACGGAGTGCTTGAGCATCTATTTCGGCTAGTCGCCAGCTCCGCTGCTGCCACTTCGAAGGGTATGGGACGGAGTGCTTGAGCATCTACTTCAGCTAGTCGCCAGCTCTGCTACCGCCACTTCGAAGGGTGGGGGATGGAGTGCTTGAGCGTCTACTTCGGCTAGTCGTCAGCTCTGCTGCCGCCAATTCGAAGGGTAGGGGCGAGCGCTCGAGCGTCTATTTTGGCTAGTCGCTAGCTCCGTTGTTGCCACTTTGAAGGGTAGGGGACGGAGCACTCGAGCATCTACTTCGGCTAATCGTCAACTCTGCTGCCGCCACTTCGAAGGGCAGGGGACAAAGCACGATCATATTGCATAATGTATGTAAGGACAACATCAGCGAAGATCACTTCGCACCCGAGGTTTTATGTGTTGGTCGAAGATAAGTGCAATCACAAAGGATGACGAGTACACTTAGTTACTTCGACCACAGTTTTATTGCATCAACAAAATAATGTTTACAGAGACATTCGGTAATTACATTTGTGAAGAGGTAATGTCTACAAGTGCCTTCGAGTGCTTAGGGTCACTATTCGTCCGGCTCCACCTTGATATACTCTCGCGTCGATGTCTCACCCGCTGAAGTCCGGGCCTCCTAGAAATTCAGGGAGTCTTCCGCCCACCCCCAATGTCGAAGACGCCGTCGAGCCATGAGGGGGGCCATATGGCACCATTTTACAAAGAGAATGGGTACATGGTAACACATGCCTACACCCTAACATTCTCGCGTCACACCTATGGGTCCGCACCTTGCTCCGGGTCAGCGGCACCGTCTTCGTTGTGCCACAAAACTTCATCAAGCCACTTGCCGAAGTCCCCCTCGCCATGTAGAGTCCGTCGCAGCGCTACCTTTGCCGCGACCTCCCCGATGTAATCCCAAATTCTATCGTGGAAGGCCCGGACGGTGCGGCGGATGGCGCTCATGGCGCCTAACATCACCCCAACTTCGGCTGGCATCTCCAGTTGAGGTTGGCAGTTCGCCCACGTGCGGGCAGCCTCGGTGGTGGAGCAGGGTGAAGGCGAGGCGCGAGGTCACGAAGGAGCAATGGTTGCCGAAGGACTTGGTGGCGTTGACGGCGAGGCCGGAAGCTTTTCTGATTGATCGAAGCATCCACGATAGGTCCTCGGGACCAAAGGTGCGAGGTGGCACGACGACGGAGATGTCCTTGAGGGCACCTTCCAAAGCCTCCATGGCGTCCCATGCTACCACCGAGGCGTCGCCCAGAGTCCGGTCCTCTCTAAGGGACACGGTGAGTTAGGCCTTTTACTCCTCCAGCACTGCAATTTGCTAGAGCAAGCCGTTGCGCTCTTCGGCAGCCGCACGCTGAGCCTCTACCGCGAGTGCCCGGGCATCCAAGACCACCTTCACGCCCTCCATCTCTAGCAAACAGATGCGCTCGTCCTTGGCGATGTGGGCCTCTTCGACAGCGCGGAGCCGGTCTTCTAGCGCCCCCCGCTCGTGGGCACGTGCCGTCTGCAGGGCTCGAGCGAGGGCAAGGGTTTGCACAACGCCATTCTTAGAGAAGTCCCAAACGACGGTATAAATCGTAAAGTCAAGCACTTTCCCTCATCTTCGAGGCCTCTAGTGCACCTTCCAGGAGCTTCGAGCCACATGATAGTAATGCATGTCGGTCCATGCTGGAGTCCGCGCAGTCCACGTCCCCTTGAAGAGCCCGCAACATCTCGGTCGAGGAATAAAGTCGGAGATAGTTGGCCACTAAGCCTCTGCGCCGGTGACTTCGCGGGCGGCAGGTGTCAACGTCATGTCTAGGGCAGGAAGACCGGTGACTTCACGACCGTCTCCGTTGCTCGATCCTTGTCCACGTCTGGGTGACCTTGTCTCGGCTAATGTTGACGACGGAATGAGCGAGCAGATTGGAGAAAGCTTCGCGAAGTCATGGGGGGAGAAAGAATTACGCCTACCTTCGACGTGGCCAGGGGAAGCATGTGGGGTTGTTCGCTCTGCCTCGGTCCGGACCACGGAAGTGTCACCTGCGTCGGGGGCGACGAGTTCGTCTTCTGGTTGGATGGCCTCCATATCAGAGTCTGACTCCGACATGCCCCCGACCCAAATCACCACTGCGAACGCCTCCTCCTGCCAGGAAGGCGAGCGTGTCAAGGGCGCTTTGCCTTCGGGGACTTGGGCGATGCTACCTCAGCCTCTGCGCCTAGCGCGGGCGAGGAGGCCTCGCCCTCATGGGTGTTCGCACCGTGCCCCTTGTCTGTTGCGCCGCCCAATGACTCCTCGTCGAGAGCAGCGTGATCTGCCTCCGCCTCCAGATCCGAGTTGGTGTACTCTGCCAAGTTGGAGCTGGTGATCGCCGGACCTTCAGTTCTGACAGGAAGAGCGGGAGGGGCAGCCGGCGGACTCGACATGGGGGCAGGGGACCAGGCCCTCCGCCTAGGGGGGAAGCCTCCCCTTGTCGTCACCATCGCAGAAGCGAGCCCGGCCTCCAGTCGGAGTGGCGCGCTCTGGCACAGGGATGCCCCATCTTCGCTACGGCGGTCGCGGACTCGCGTAGACTGTGCTCCTTGGCCACGTACGACCCAAGGAACACAACTCCTACGCGCTCTGCATCTTCCAAGAGGAGTCCTGCGTGGGAAGCTAGGCAAAGTTAAAAAACAAAAAAAAAGCACGCGGAGATTCCAAATGTAGTCTACGGCAGAAGAACTTATGCGGGTTGGAGGGCGCCAGCAACAAGGACATGGTCGGCCGAATGCCGTCGGGCTGCACAGGCCCAGGCTGGACGTGCCACCGGCAGGCAAGCGATGCCATGCCGTACATTGTGTACTCCTCCGCGAGGTCACGCATATTGAAGGCACCCTCTGCTCGTCGTCACGGTTGGGCTCCATGTTGGGCAAGGTGTTAAACGCCATCGGCCACCCTATTTACAAAGGCTGCTGCCGCTCGCCACTCAATGGTAGAACCGCCGCCGCATCCAATTGGACTCCCACTTCGCCCGGGTCAAGTTAGTGGGCAAGATCTTCGTGCACGGCGACCGTAGGACGAAGCTGACGCTGCCAAAGTTGGAAAACTCCCCTCCATTGAGCTTCTTTGGCTAGCATCGCGCATTGTGGAGGAAGGCAAAGAGGGAGGCGTTGTGCCAAACCCCCTCTGTCCACGTTGCCCAGCTGTAAATAGCCAGGCGAGCTATCACGTTTGGCATTAGCTGCGCCAACTCTAGCTCGTAGTTCAGGAGGACATCGTTGACAACCTTGGCCGGCGGGATGCGGAGGCTGGCTTCAAAGTACGCGACGAAGACGATCGCCTCTGATTCCTCCGGGTGCGGCTCCGTCTCGTCGCTGGTAGGTAGGTGAACCACGCTGCGGTCTGCCAACTTTCCCTCACGAAGGAGAGACCAGATCGTCTCCTCTATCACGAGGGTCTGCTGCAGCACGCTGGAGCAGGGACCCTCCATCTTCTTCTCTGTTGTCCACTGCTTGTTGCACAGCGATGGGTCGCGCCCCACCAATGTATAATCCATCTCCATCGCCGACGAGCTGCGTCGACTGGAGGAGGCACCACCACTGGGCCGGTGGGCGTGCTCTTCACGGTGAGCCATTTTCTCACACAGCACGGTGAAGCGAACGATGGCGGCAGTGAGTGCTGGCAGTACGCAAGGCGAGAGCAGGGCGCGCAGAAGCAAAGAGCAAGAAAGCAGACGAGCGAGTGGGGAAGAACAGTGGCGCGGCGACGAGGGTGGTATATAATTCCCCCTCACCTCCCACGATCAGGAAGTGCAACCTGCGGAAGTCCAACCATCCGCTTTCCCCACGATCGAGAAGCGCGACCGGTGACAGCCGAAGCCGCGCGGTCGCCCAGTTGCGTGCTCGCGCACATGCGCCCCGCTGCGGTCGTGTGGCCGCCTGACAATGCATGACGCACCAGTCGTGTCCCGCACGTGTGCTGCCCTCTCGGGAAGATGCGGCCGGCTGACAACGCACGACGCACCGGTCATGTCCCGCCCCCTCGGGAAGGTATGCACGACCATGGTCGTGTGGCTGCCTGACAATGCACGACGCACCAGTCGTGTCCTGCCACGTGTCTCGCCCCCTCGGGAAGGTGTGCATGGCCGCAGTCGTGCGACCGCCTAACATCCCAGGAGTTGGCGTGATCCTCGGTGCCATTAAGACACCATCTTCGGGCCGCGAGCCACCGGGCTGTACTTTGACTTCGCGTCCACAGGACAACCCCGGAAACCACTTCGATGCCGTGTTCGCTTCGGCCTCATCTCCGCAGGATGAATCCGCCCTCGGCTCTGACCTCGCATACGCGGGATGGGCTTGGCCCCCGCTTCGACAACATGTCTGTGGGACAAGCCCGACCTCGCCTCGGCTTTGCCTCGGCTGGAGGACTTCGCGGCTAGAGGACGACTTCGACAGCCAGTTCGACTCCGTGTCCTCGACACGAAGCTGGGCTACACCGGCAAATCCATTTCTGCCCAAGATCACAGAAGGTCACAGGCCGCAGGGACAGAGGGGGCCAAATGGCTTGGCGACATGGCTTCGGCCCGTGAAGCCCTTCACCATGAGAGCCTCCTGTTGTTGGTCAGGGTGAGAAGAGATCAAAAAATCAAGAGGATCACAGCATAACATTAAAGCTCCAACTTAACAAGATTTTACACAAAAACTCCAAATTGTATTCTAGATATGCATTTTTTTGCTTTAGATATGCATTTTTACTAATCTTTCTCTGCCTTGACAATGGAGGCATCAAGATGCATGAAATAAGATAGAGCATGAATGAAATAAAGTAGCTGCAATTTATTCATTTTTATCTTTAGGAGCAATGAACATTATCCAAAGTGACTCTACAAATATTACACCAATCCATATTTTGTGAAGTAGCTATTTTAGATCACGACAAACCATATATAGGAAAGCAAAGGCCAAATGAACAATAATCAGAAATTAAATGGATTTTTAGCATGTCAAGTTACTTAAGATTATAGTTTAGCCAAAGGTACCAAAAAATTAGCAAAGCAATATCAATAAACTAAATGAAAACTAAAAGCTACAATTGAGTCAATATACAGTGCTACAAGTTCAATGTGAATCATTTTGTTCAAGTATTTGGAATTAAGCATAATTAGCACATTTAGCACTTGCTAAAATTCATTTTTGATTTTATCTTAGCAAAGTAAGTTCTGGACTAGGAGCCATCCACAGCTGCCTCCTAAGTTTCAACTATTTTTTATATTTTTTGCTTTCTTAGCCATGTGCTAGATCTCAAGGCTTACTACGACCATCCCAAGTAAGAAGGTTAAAAGAGTGGTCTACATAATTCAAAACTACCCATGAGTCCATATCTAGTGCAATGACAAGCTGTCTCATAAGAAAAAATTGGTGAGATCAGTTTTTAGGGCACAAAAGAGCTCTTTTTTCATTTCTCATTTTTAGTTCAAGAACAGTGAGCTACTTCTTAATTCGTAAGCTATACCCGACCCAAACTGCCAAAACCATGGGAGAATAAACTCATGCTTAAATAAAGAACAAAATAGCTCAATCTAAAACTTGATTTAAGTTCAAAACTCAACACAGCCTATTTGACATGGCATGAATCATAAAAAGGATCACTAGAGCAAAACTAGTCATAAGATTCAACAAGACAAAATTAAGTTCATGTTTCTCACATTTATAAGAGCTAGCATGGTAAATGCTTAGTTACACATAGAAAGATAAGATAAATTTAGCAAATTACCACAAGACATGGCAAAATGTAAAGTAAGATATCGTGTCATATAAGGATAATAGTCAAAACTCCATGTAGTTATATCACAATGCAAGTTGTTGATATTAAATATGTAATATGATATAATGGATACAAAAGAGTCAAACTCCCCCACAAAACAGGCCAAAAGGACTAATAACCCCAACTCTTCTTGCAAAGAAGCAGACAAGAAGGAAGAGCCTTAGTGAAAATATCCGTAACCTATTGCTCCGACTCTACAAAGTGAAGCACTCCACCATTCTTTATATGATCTCAAAGGAAATGATATCATATATCAATGTGCTTGGTCCTAAAGTACTGTACTGGGTTTTTAGCAATGTTTATGACGCTAGTGTTGTCGCAGAAGAGTGGAATACTATCTAAGGCCAACCTATAGTCTCACAGAATAGATAAGATCTAGAGAACCCGAGAGCAACTACTAACAATATTTACATACTCCACCTCTGCAGTGGACTGTGCAACAGAGAAATACTTCCTAGATAACCAAGAGATAAGAGATGTGCCTAAGAAATGACAGGTGCCAGAAGAACACTTCCTATCTTCTA
Organism: Dendrocalamus sinicus; assembly: GCA_036346575.1. NCBI lineage: Eukaryota > Viridiplantae > Streptophyta > Magnoliopsida > Poales > Poaceae > Dendrocalamus > Dendrocalamus sinicus. Next base: position 21,800,235 of record CM070654.1, read on the forward strand.
CACCCTACAAAGTTAGCATAAAAAAAGCTCGAATAGAGAGTGCAGAATCAGAAGAATACCAGTGATAGACCATGTGGAGGTGACCCCAGTTGTGTGATGAGTAATTGACGCTTGTTCGGGAAAGTTTGAGTTTGGTTTGAGTGGTTCGAGCCAAGTCGTTGTTTGGTGCGGTCGACTGTGGTTGGGTCTAGTCGAACGTGGTCGGACGTGTTCAGGATGCCTATTTCTCTTTTCGACCGGTTTGGGCTTTAAGTATTTCTTCTAATGCTAACGTATGATTACAGTATGCCGAGCGGTGCTATGTGATTTGTTTCTTGTCTGTGATGACTGCAGGACTTTGAGGCGAGGTCATGGCAAGGCACAAGATGACCGGACTAGGCACGGGCGGTGCTGAGGTTGGAGCGGTCGGAATGTGCCGAAGATGGCGAGGACTCAAAGTGGTTGCGAGGTTTGGGCACCAAGAAATGAGGAAGCTTCCCGGATGGTGTAGGAGGGGTGTTTTGGTAAAAGCGCAGGGCTGCACAAAAGGAAGCGCAAGAGTTGTTGTGAGTTAGCGGGTAAAGGCTGTTGTAAACCCGTTAGTGGGAGGCTATAAAAGGAGAGGAGTGGGCTAGAGAGAAAGGCGAGAGTGGGGATGAGGGTTTTTGTGCTTTGGCTCTTCTTGTGGTTGTAGAAGCATTTTCTTTTTAGTCTTGTTGTTTTGGGAAGCTTGGTGAGAAGGAGAGAGATGAGTTCTTGATTATCAACTGCGTATGGGGTAGTCTTGGGTGTGTGCTCTGAATGTAAGAGATGGCTGTGAACAACTCTTTGTAAGCATTCATGTCCTTGTATCCATTTCATTATAAGAGACTTTGCTTGAGTTGGTCTGGCTATCTATCTTCTCTTAAGTAGCTTTCTTTTGTTATTGATTGATTTGGTTCTCTCTTTTATGGTTCTTCCTGTGTGCTGCTATGTTCTAGTGTTTGGGCGAATAGTAATTAGGCATCTCATTCCTTTTAGCCAGAACTTTCAGTTTCGCTGCCCTGTTCTTTTCAGTGTTGTCTCTGTTAGCATTTCCTCTTTAGCTTGTAGTCTTTTTCTCTTCTTCGCTCGGTTGGCAATCTCTGCAAAAATCAGTCTCTCGGTTTGAGAAGCCAAGTGCAATTTCCCTTCTTCTGTTGATTCAGTTTGCTGTCTACAGCTGTTCGGCCAGTCCAGTGTTGCTTAATGTTTTCGGTTTAGCTCTCAGTAATTAATGTGCTCTTGGTTTTACTACAGATTCTCTTTTTAGTTCTCTGCAACTGACAGTCTTGTCCCCTGGCCAATTCAATTTCCAGCCGATCCTCCTTTTCTATTTTTGTTTGCTCGGGTTAACTCTCTGCCAGCCGAACTGAACTCCTATAGGGATGCTAGTATTTGGTTTTCTCAGTTTACCTAATCTCCTCCTTTTTCAGCTTTTACTTTATCCTTTCTGATTTGCTCTTTCTCTTTTGGAGTCTTCAGATCTTTCCTAGAGGAGTGACTAAGCCGCAGCTTTTGCTTTCAGTCAAACCTTTAATCTCTGATTGCAGATTATTTTTGTTGTCTCTCGGCTGCAGCGGATTCAGTTCAGCTGTGCAGTATTTAAAGCACTTCGGCAGTGGTTGTTCACTGCTTTTGGTTAGACCATTTGTATTACTACAGAGAGACAAGGTTATTAATCTGTGATAAGACTAGTTTCTCAGCTTCATTTTTCGGTCAGAGCAAGGGTATACTGTTGTGTCTGTTTCTCATTTGTTTTGTCATCTGCTCTCTCTCCATCCGGTTTGATCTTTCCTACGTTTGTTTCTGGGTTCTTTGCCTCTAATAGCTATCGGAGAAGAAGGTTGGTCGAATACTCGGGGCGGTGATTTTTGAAGGCACCATTCACCCCCCCCCTCTGTTGCCGTTTCCGATCTAACAATTGGTATCAGAGCCGGTTAGCTCTTCCTCATAGATCTTAACCGGTCTCTAAGAGCCATGGCAACAGACAAGTACTCGACCAAGCCCCCGATCTTCGATGGGATCGATTATCCCTTCTGGAAGAGTCGGATGGAGACCTACATCTAGGCTCAGGGCTACGTCATCTGGCGGAAGGTCAAGACCCGGTATGTTATTCCTGCCGATGAGAACATCAATGTGGCGAACATGCCTGATGTTGAGGCGAACGCTAAGGCAAGGAACATCATAATCCAGGGTCTGAGCAGAAGCGAGTTCGATCGCATCTCTCATCTGACGTCGGCCTTCGACATCTAGGTGACCCTCGATGCATGCCATGAGGGCACCACCCAGATCAAGACGGTTCGACAGGACCAATTCAAGCGGGATTACAACAAGTTTGAAATGCTCGCTGGTGAGTCCCTCGATGAGTGCTTTGCGCGGTTCCACAAGATTTTGAGCAACCTCCGAGCGGTTGGTCTTACATACCCCGACTCGGACAACGCTCGACAAATGCTCGCAGCTCTGGATTTGCGTGTTTTGGAGATGAAGGTGACTACCATCAAAGACACCACCGATCTTTCGACCTTAACTCTTGACGTGTTGTACTCACACCTCAAGACTCACGGATTGACATAGTCTCTCGTACGTCGAAGTCGCAGTCGATGGCCTTAGTCACCGATCCCAGTCTAGTTTCTGGACCTTCTTCTGAGTCGATTTGTGGATTTTCTGAGTAGCTATCAGAGGATCAGTTAGCCCTTCTAGCCAGAAAGTTTTCCCACACATACAAGAGGGTGAGAGATCGAAAGAGGAGTGGTCTGATAATTTGCTTCGAGTGTGGTGGCCCAACCACATTCGGGCGAATTGCCCCAAGCTGGGGAAGGGAAAGAATGACTACGACGGTGTGAGTAAGAACGACTACATCGACAAGAACCGCAACAAGAAGCCCCCAGCTCATGTCCAAGGCAAGAAGAAGTTCCGCAACCTTGGCAAAGCCAAGAAGCTGTTCCACCGCATCCTCACCGCCTTTGATGACCTCAAATTCAGCGAGGTGGAGGGATGGAGCGACGATGATGGGACGAGTGATCAAGAACCCAAGGATGGCGACGACTTCTCCGGCATGTGCTTCATGGCCCTTGAGGGTGAGATCAGTGACAGCGAGCTTTACTCCGACTCCGACGAGGTATACCCCTCATACGACCAGCTTAATGATGTTTTTCTTAAGTTAGGTAAATTTCATGCTAGATCTAGAGTTAGGTGTAGCGAGTTGGAAAAGGAAGTAGATAGACTATCACGGGAGCTAACTTCACTTATATCTGCTCCCTCCCGTGACGAATGTGATACATGTTGTGCCTTGCTTGGTGACATGGAGAAATTAAGGACCTCTCGTGATAGTCCGTCCTCTGAGCTTGACATGATTAAGGTGGAGAATGTTAGTCTTCTTGCTGAGCTAGAGATGAGTAGGGTAACGCCTCATGTGAGGATAAGGATAATACTTTTAGAGATCTTTATACCATGCCCCTTGATCTGCCTAAGTCTTGTGAAAGCTGCACTAACTTGAAATTGAACCTAAAAAGGGCAGATCATAAAATTGCTGAGTTGCATGCTTCCTTGCTTGAGCCAATTGCTTCATGTATAAATTGTCCCAAATGAACTGCTGAATTTGAATTTGTCTTAAAACAGTTTCAAGAAATGATTGGCCACAACAAGAAGATGGCTCAATATGCTTCTAAGGACCGTGTTAGCTCACCATGCAATAATTGTGAAAAACTAAAATCTGAGTTGATTGCATTAGATGTGAGAGACCATGTGGAGGTCATCCCGTGTTTATGATGAGTAATTGACATCGGTTTAGGAAAGTCGAGTTTGGTTTGGGTGGTTCGGACCTTGACGTTGCGTGGTGCAACGGGCTCGATCTGATTTGGTCAAACTTGGTCGTATGGGATTAGGATGCATATTCTTAGATTTGATAGGTTTGGACTTCATCATGGATAAGCATGATGTGGTTATGCTATTTACGCTTTGATGTATCGAGTAGTGCTATGTGACGTGTTTCTTGTCTGTGTGACTGCAGGACGTCGAGGCGGAGTCGTGGTGAGACACGAGGTGACCGGACTAGACACAGGGAGGTGTCGAGGTCAGAATGGTCGGATGTGTCGAAGACGGCGGAGATTCGATGTGGTTGTGAGTCGTGGATGACAAGGAGCGCGGAAGCTTCCCGGAAGGTGCACGAGGGGCGAATCGGTAAATTCGCAAGGCTGCACAAGCGGGAGCGGGCTCTGTCGGATTTAGCGGGCGTAACGGGGTGGAGACCCGTTAGCCAAGCGCTATAAATAGGTGGAGGGGGCTGCATGCCTCCCCATGGCTTTGGGAGAGAGTTAGGGTTTGCTAGAGTCAAAAGAGGCTTTGAGAGTTTGTTTTGGCTTTAGGCTTTAGTTGTTGAGGGTTGGTAGGAGAGGCAGAGAGGTGTCTGTACTCATGTCTCCTTCGTAGTTCCTTCTCTGTGTTGTGTTCCTCCCAAGAAGCATGTGAAGCTCTTGGTGATCTTGAGGATTGAGGGGGAAAGGAGAGGATTGAGTGGTAAATCCATGTAATCATCCATGGTTCTAATGTCCATGCGTATCGGGACTCCTCTGTATTCCTTTTGGTTCAATGAATGGAAATATGAAGTTTTCTCCCGTGCTCTCTGTTCTTCCTTCGTTCTTCTTTTTAGGTGATTCTTGATCTTTTGCATTTCTTCTTGGTTGCTGCTCGGAAGTGCCAAAATGGGTTGCTCTATGTTGGGATAGTGCCTCAAGATCATTTGATCAGTTAAAATATCAAAAACCCATCTCTTATTTCAGATTTCGTTTTTGAGCCTCCCCTGTTCATGTTTTGCCTTTCTAGGGTTTTGGTGTTGTTCTTGTTTCCCTTTGCGAGGTGGCTTGAAATTTGGCATGGAGAGTCCAGAGGCTATTAATTAGCTATCCTCAAAATTTCATGGCCAAACGATCAAAGGTTGAGGAGTAATTTGGTTTTTGACTCGGTTCTTGCAAAATTTCAGATTTTTACCCAAATCTGAAATTCTTGTTTCTTGGAGTGGTTTCTCGATATTGGCTCTTGGCTTATTTTTACCCAAGTATCCTTACGAATTTCTCAGAGTTCTGAAAATCCTGTTTGCTGAAATTCTTCGTGCGGTACTACCGCTCCTCGAGAGGTACTACCGCTCAGCGGTACTACCGCTTGGCTCAGCGGTACTACTGCTCGTCCCAGCGGTACTACCGTTTGCAGTCTGACTTGTTCAGAAATTATTTTTCTTGACTGTTTCTTTCTGGATCTGGTTTAGCCTTGTTGCTGTGTCTTCCAGTAGTGCCTTTCTTCTTTCTTCATAGCTTCCATAGTTATTGGAGAAGAAGCTTAAGTGTGGTATCTGGAGGGGCGAATTTTATTTTTGAGAGCGCCATTCACCCCCCCCCTCTGTTGCCATTTCGGTTCAACAATTTGTATCAGAGCCGGTTAGCTCTTTTCAATAGATCTTAATCGGTCTCTAGTGCCATGGTGACGGACAAGTACTCCACCAAGCCACCCATTTTCGATGGTATCGATTACCCCTTCTGGAAGAGCCGAATGGAGACATACATCCAGGCTCGAAGTGCGCCATCCGCGCAAGGTCAAGGTCCGGTTTGTTGTTCCTGCCGATTAGAACATCAATGCTGGAAATATGCATGATGTTGAGGCAAATGCTAAGGCAAGGAACATCATAATCCAGGGCCTGAGTCGTAGCGAGTTTGACCGCATATCTCATCTTTCGTCCGCCTTCGATATTTGGGAGACCCTCGATGATTACCATGAGGGCACCACCCAAATAAAGACGGTGCGACAAGACCAGTTCAAGCGAGATTACAACAAGTTTGAAATGCTCGCTGGCGAGTCCCTTGATGAGTGTTTTGTGTGTTTTCACAAGATTCTGAGCAACCTCCGAGCGGTTGGTCTCACATACCCGACTCGGATAATGCTCGATGGATGCTCATTGCACTCGATCTTTGTGTTTGGGAGATGAAGGTGACTACCATCAAGGACACTACGGACCTCTCGACTTTGACTCTTGATGCGCTGTACTCGCGACTCAAGACTCACGAGATTGACATTGTCTCTCGCAAGTCGAAGTCACAGTCGATGGCGTTAGTCACCGATCCCACGTTGGCTTCTGGTCTTTCTTCTTCCGAGTCCTCTTGCGGATTCTCCCTTGCTGCTCTCTGTGACATAACTGATGATCAGTTAGAGCAGCTATTGGTTAGCAGTAGGACTATCCCTTCTGAGTCGGCTGTGCGTGCACAAGCCATTCACTCTTCTGCTATTGGTTCTTCTTCTACTCTCTTACCTTCTGCAGTCTCTTCTTCCCCCTGCTCTTCTTGCACCTCTCTCTTTCGGGAGTGTCAGTACCTTATAAACACTCTTGAGAGGTTTGTGGGAGGCAAGAAGAAGCTAAATCTTATTCTAGACCAGTCCAAGATTTGCAAATTCAATCAAGGTCTAGGATATGATTTTCTTGAAGATGTTAGAAGGCATCCACCTGTCGTGCTCAGACCCATAGCCGCAGGTGTGATCGAGGTCGAACCCAGAACTGAGAAAGTTCAATTCAAGTCAGCGGGTTTTGTCCAAGGGATTTCTGACAGCAAGGTGATTCCACCTGTTGCTTCGGCCTCTCAGAAGGTGAACCCTTATCATGCTACTTCTACCTCTCAGAAGGTGAAGTATCATTGCACCTTCTGTCAGAAGGATGGACACTTGGTCGAGCGATGCTTCAGGCGCGCCAAGGTCGCGCGTGGAGACCGTGTTGAGACTCTTAGGCGTATTCAGGGTCAGCCCCAGACCTTGAGTGCACCTGAGACCAACACAAGGTCTAGGTTTGCTTCAGTTGTTTCTGATGGGTTTGGGCAGCATCGAGGACTTGGCTTTTCTGGTTTTACTGATTTTCGTCCTCGATATGCCTTTGGTCGTGACTTCCGCCGTTCTGAGGGTAGATCTCGTTTGCCTCGTCGAGATGGCTACCCGCGGCGTGATCAGCATGTTGCTGGTGCTCGACTCGCATTCCCATAGCAGTCGGACCCAGCAACAGCTTCAAGTCTGTACATAGACCTTCTGCTTCTTTGAGCGACAGAGAGCATAGGGTAGCTAGAGGTCAGTCGTATGTGGCTACTTCTTCTACTCGGCGTGTGACTCAGTATTGGGTGCCAAAATCCATGTTGATTTATCACAGTACGGAGCCTTTATTCTCTGTTTGACTCAGGTTCGCCGGGCAGGGAAGGGAGAGGTTTGGCTTGTGGACTCCGGTTGTTCTCGTCATATGACCGGAGACTCTCGTTGGTTCTCTTCCCTAGACCGTGCTCCAGGTGATGAGACGATCACCTTCGGAGACGCTTTGTCTGGGCGCGTCATCGCCAAAGGTATAGTGTGCGTTAATGAGTCTTTTATTTTAAAAGATGTTGCCTTGGTTAGTAAGCTACCGTACAATTTGCTTTCAGTTTCTCAGCTTACCGATGACGGTTTCGAGGTGAGCTTTAAGAAAAATGCTTGCAAAATTCTGGATTCTTCGGGTAGTCTGGTTTGCAGGATTTCTCGTTATGGAAGGATCTTTCGTGCTGATTTTTTTGAGTCTTCTGGTGATCCTCTCAGGTGTTTAGTTGCTTCTGAGTCCCATGACCTTACCTTCTGGCATAGGAGACTTGGTCATATTGGATCTGACTATTTGACCCGAGTTAGCGGCCACGATCTCATTTGTGGTTTGCCGAAACTCAAGATGGTCAAAGATCTTGTTTGCGCTCCATGCCGGCACGGCAAGATAGTTGTTGCTTCTCATCCTCCGGTCACAGTGACTATGACCGATGCAGCAGGACAGCTGCTCCATATGGACACAGTTGGACCAGCTCGAGTGCAGTCAGTAGGAGGGATGTGGTATGTCCTTATCGTGGTCGATGACTTCTCGAGGTACTCTTAGGTATTTTTCTTAGCCTCGAAGGATGAGACATTTACACATTTTTGAGGTCTTTTCATTAGGCTTTCTGTTGAGCTTCCGGGTGCCTTACGAGCGATCCGCAGTGACAATGGCACGGAGTTTAAGAATTCCTACTTTGAGAGGTTCTGCGTTGAGACAGGTGTAGAGCACCAATTCTCTTCTCCGCACGTCCCACAGCAGAATGGCATCGTGGAGAGGAAGAACCGTACCTTGGTCGAGATGGCCAAGACGATGCTTGATGAGTATTCTACACCTAGGAAGTTTTGGGCTGAGGCTATAGCGACCGTGTGCCATGTTTCGAACAGAGTTTTTCTTCGGGCACACTTGCATCGCGCTTCCTATGAGCTGAGATATGGGCGAAAGCCCAGTGTCTCTCACTTTCGTGTGTTTGGTTGCAAGTGTTTCATTTTGAAGTCCGGGAACCTAGAAAAGTTCGAGTCATGATCTTGTGATGGTATCTTTCTAGGTTACTCGACTTCTTCGTGGGCGCATAGAGTCTGGAACTGCGAGTCTAGTAAAATGGTAGAGACCTGCGAGGTGACCTTCGACGATGCCAGTCCGGGGACTAGGCCCGATATTTCAGGCTCTTTAGAGCAGTCCGAGACCATCTTTGTGAATGATGAGGAGCATGGAGATGAAGGTTGTCTACCCGATCCAGTTCATCATCCTCCCCTTGAGGTGTCTTCTTCCACTACACCTCCAGGTGATCAGCCCATGCCTTCTGCTTTCTCTAGAGCTAGTAGCTCTATTCCTACCTCGTCAGTTCATGAGGTAGAGGCCACTTCTTCATCTCACCTAGGACCTCCTCGACATATCCAGAAAGACCATCCTTCGAGCAGATGATTGGAGATCTCTTTGAGCGTGTCACTCACTCAAAGTCCGACATGTCACATTTCTGTCTCTATTCTGCCTTTGTTGCCACCTTTGAGCCCACAGATGTTAGTCATGCTCTATCTGATGAGTCTTGGGTCAATGCCATGCATGAGGAGTTGGAAAATTTTGAGAGAAACAAGGTTTGGTCGCTTGTTGAGCCCCCTCAAGGTCACAATGTCATTGGGACTCAGTGGGTGTTCAAGAAAATGCAGAGTGAGGATGGGGTAGTCATTCGGAACAAGTCTAGACTGGTAGCTCAGGGTTTCTCCCAGGTTGAGTGTCTAGATTTTGAGGAGACCTTTGCCCCTGTAGCTAGACTTGAGGCCATTAGAATCCTGCTTGCTTTCGCAGCTTCTAAGGGTTTCAAGCTTTACCAGATGGATGTCAAGAGTGCCTTCCTCAATGGGTTTATTGAGGAAGAGGTCTATGTGAGACAGCCTCCAGGTTTCGAGAACCCCAAATACCCAAACCATGTCTACAAGCTTTCCAAAGCCTTGTATGGACTTAAGCAGGCCCCTAGAGCTTGGTATGAGAGGCTTAAGTCCTATCTGTTGAGTCATGGTTTTGAGATGGGTAAGGTAGATAAGACCTTGTTCATTCGTAGGCATGGCACTAACCTTCTGCTCATCCAGATCTATGTGGATGACATCATCTTTGGCTGCTCTTCTCATGCTCTTGTTTCACAGTTCTCGGATGTCATGAGCACTGAGTTTGAGATGAGCATGATGGGTGAGTTGACCTTCTTTCTCGGCTTCCAGATCAAGCAGACTCGGGAGGGTACCTTCTTGCATCAGGGCAAGTACACTCGAGACCTCCTTAGACGCTTTGATATGAGTGATGGTAAGCCGGTGTCCACTCCTATGGCTTCATCAGCCTTACTCGACCCAAATGAGGACGGCGAGCCAGTTGATCAGAAGGAGTATCGCAGCATGATTGGCTCTCTCTTGTACCTCACTGCCTCGTGATCGGACATACACTTCTCCGTGTGTCTGTGCGCTTGATTTCAGGCTTCTCCTCGCGTATCTCACCGCCAGGCGGTGAAGCGCATCCTCCGGTACCTTCGAGCTACCATTGACTATGGTATCTGGTACTCTTCCACATCTTGTCTTTCCCTCAGAGTCTACTCGGACACAGACTTTGTTGGTTGTAGGATAGATAGGAAGAGCACTTCTGGCACCTGCCAATTCATTAGTACTTCTCTTGTTTCTGGTCTTGAGAAGCGATCGGTGTTGCTCGATCCACCGCGGAGGTCGAGTGCGTTGCTGCGGCCGATTCTTTGCGGCCAGTGCTGGATGGTCTCGACCCTGCGAGACTTTGGGTTAGTTATCGATAGTGTTCCACTCTTTTGTGATAACACTTCTGCGATTAACATTGCTAAGAACCCAGTGCAACATTCTCAGACCAAGCATATTAATATCAGATATCATTTCCTTCGAGACCATGTGGAGAAGGGTGACATAGTGCTCCAATTTGTGAAGAGTGACCACCAGTTAGCCGATATCTTTACCAAGCCTTTGGATAGCTCTAGGTTTTCAGCTCTGCGGGGAGAGCTTGAGGTGGTTTGTCCTTATGGACTGTTGTGAGGGAGAGTTTTGTGCTTCATGCTTTATCATATTTATTATTCTCTTACTCCTTTCTGTTGCATTGCATGCGGGTGCATTTGGGATAGTCCTTCTAGCATATGCTAGAGTGGTTCTCTTGCCTAGCTGCTTAGACTTCTTCCTCTCATCTTGTGATTCTATGATGCTGCTTATTAGCTGTTTCTCTTCTCACTAGGTTGAGCTCACTCACTTCTTATGGGTTCTAGCAAGGGTTGGGCCACCCTTGGGTAGACAGGGTACGTGTTTGCTCCTTAGTGTGTTAGATGATCAGTTGTTAATCTTAGAGTCATATGGGGTAGATGAGAGTCAGTCTGAGCCATAGTATCCTCTATATCTTGTCTATGCTTTAAGGACTGCCTTTTCTGATTACTTTGCCAGCTTCTCATTTTCTAGCTTTGGTTCAGGGGGAGTTCATTTGGGAGCTTCTAGATCTTAATATTGTCATAACTCAACTTGAACTAAAGTTGCATCACATGTTCAGGGGGAGCTGGATTTTCTTACATGTCATTCAGCATTGTAATATAATTACATGGAACCTTGATTATTATCCTTTTATGACATGTTTATAATGCTTTACATCTTACCATGATATGTGCTTACTTTCTAGATTTATCATGACTTTATATGTGTAGTCAAGTCTTTGCCATGATAGGTTCATTAAAATGCTCAACTTGAATTAAATCATGTCATGTTAGCTTTTGAGATTAGTCTGTTCTTAGTTATCTTTTTATAATTCATGCCATGTCAAATAGGCTGAGTTGAGTCTTAAATCTTTGTTGAGCTTTAGATTGAGCTATACTAGTTTCTTGATGAAGCATGAGTTAGTACAACCTTTTAAGACAGCAAAAAGATCTCTTTTTGTGCGAAAAAACTGATCTCACCAATTCTTTCTCATGAGACTGCTTGCCATTGCACTAGACATGAACTCAGGGGAGTTTTGGTTGACCAAGACTATCTTCTTAAGCTTCTCGCTTGGAGTGGTCGCATAAGGTTTGAGATCTAGCACATGACTAAACAAAAATCTGGTTGGAAATAATCATGAGATTTATAAAGAAAAACATGTCAATTGTGCTCAATTTGCTAAAATTACAAAACTTACAAGTACTTGAACAAATGTCTCATTCTTGAACTTGTAGCACTCTAAATTGACTCAATACTAGCTTCTTGGTTCCACTTAGATTATTGACATGGCCTGAATCATCTTTAGATACCTTTAGCTAGACTATAATTATGGTTGACTTGACATGCTAAGAAATTCGACTAATTTTCAGATTATGACTTATTTGGTTTAGCTGGATTATACATGTCGTGTCATGATTCTGATAGCATACTTATGTGTTATGGCTTGGTGTAATACTCAAATGGTCATTTTGGATAATCTTCATGGCTCTAAATGCTGAAAATAAACAAACTTCAGCCATTTCGTCACACACCATGCCTTATTATCTCTTTTGCATTCTTGATGATTTTATTGCCAAAGGGGGGAGAATAACGGAGAAAAAGCCATTTGGGAACTTTCTGGAGCTTTGGAGACCAATTTGCTCTTTCTGTTGTTGCTCTAGTATTCTTCTTGTCAACATGGTCTTGTTTTCTCTTCATTTCCTTCTTAGGCCATGTTTGACTTTCTTTCTTTTTCAAACTCAACTTTACGCTTTTTCTGGGTTTGTCAATATACTCATCAAGGGAGAGATTGAGAGACCATGTGGAGGTGACCCCGGTTGTGTGATGAGTAATTGACTCTTGTTCGGGAAAGTTTGAATTTGGTTTGAGTGGTTCGAGCCAAGTCGTTGCTTGGTGCGGTCGACTGTGGTCGGATCTAGTCAAACGCAGTCAGACGTGTTCAGGATGCCTATTTCTCTTTTCGACCGGTTTGGGCTTTAAGTATTTCTTCTAATGCTAACGTATGATTACAGTATGCCGAGCGGTGCTATGTGATTTGTTTCTTGTCTGTGATGACTGCAGGACTTTGAGGCGAGGTCGTGGCGAGGCACAAGATGACCGGACTAGGCATGGGCGGTGCTGAGGTTGGAGCGGTCAGGATGTGCCGAAGATGGCGAGTACTCGAAGTGGTTGCAAGGTTTGGGCAGCAAGAAATGAGGAAGCTTCCCGGATAGTGCAGGAGGGGCATTTTTGTAAAAGCGCAGGGCTGCACAAAAGGAAGCGCAAGAGTTGTTGTGAGTTAGCGGGTAAAGGCTGTTGTAAACCCGTTAGTGGGAGGCTATAAAAGGAGATGAGTAGGCTAGAGAGAAAGGCGAGAGTGGGGATGAGGGTTTTTGTGCTTTGGCTCTCCTTGTGGTTGTAGAAGCATTTTCTTTTTAGTCTTGTTGTTTTGGGAAGCTTGGTGAGAAGGAGAGAGATGAGTTCTTGATTATCAACTGCGTATGGGGTAGTCTTGGGTGTGTGCTCTTAATGTAAGAGATGGTTGTGAACAACTCATTATAAGCATTCATGTCCTTGTATCCATTTCATTATGAGAGACTTTGCTTGAGTTGGTCTGGCTATCTATCTTCTCTTAAGTAGCTTTCTTTTGTTGTTGATTGATTTGGTTCTCTCTTTTATGGTTCTTCTTGTGTGCTGCTGTGTTCTAGTGTTTGGGCGAATAGTAATTAGGCGTCTCATTCCTTTTAGCCAGAACTTTCAGTTTCACTGGCCTGTTCTTTTCGGTGTTGTCTCTGTTAGCATTTCCTCTTTAGCTTGTAGTGTTTTTCTCTTCTTTGCTCGGTTGGCATTCTCTGCAAAAATCAGTCTGTCGGTTTGAGAAGCCAAGTGCAATTTCCCTTCTTCCGTTGATTCAGTTTGCTGTCTACAGCTGTTCGGCCAGTCCAGTGTTGCTTAATGTTTTCGGTTCAGCTCTCAATAATTAATGTGCTCTTGGTTTTACTGCAAATTCTCTTTTTAGTTCTCTGCAACTGACAGTCTTGTCCCCTGGTCGATTCAATTTCTAGCCGATCCTCCTTTTCTATTGTGTTTTCTCGGGTTAACTCTCTGCCAGCCGAACTGAACTCCTGTAGGGCTACTAGTATTTGGTTTTCTCAGTTTACCTAATCTCCTCCTTTTTCAGCTTTTACTTTATCCTTTCTGATTTGCTCTTTCTCTTTTGGAGTCTTCAGATCTTTCCCAGATTAAGCAGATTTTTTGTTGTCCTTTAATCTCTGATTGCAGATTTTTTTTTGTTGTCCCTCGGCCGCAGTGGATTCAGTTCAGCTGTGCAGTATTTAAAGCACTTCGGTAGTGGTTGTTCACTACTTTTGGTTAGACCATTTGTATTACTGCAGAGAGACAAGGTTATTGTTTTGTGATAAGACTAGTTTCTTAGCTTCATTTTTTGGTCAGAGGAAGGGTATACTGTTGTGTCTGTTTCTCATTTGTTTTGTCGTCTGCTCTCTCCATTCGGTTTGATCTTTCCTGTGTTTGTCTCTGGGTTCTTTGTCTCTAATAGCTATCGGAGAAGAAGGTTGGTCGAATACTCGGGGCGGCGATTTTTGAAGGCACCATTCACCTGTCGGGACCCAGAGCAACAACTCCAGAACCCACTGTATTAATCGCACTATCCCAGGAAAAGCTAGTGCACATAGTATCACAAAGACAAATATCATGCATAATGACAAACTTTATTTAACTAATATGAGCCTGATGGCCAAAGTTTACAATAATAGCAAAAGAAGACAGCGGAAGAAATACATGAAGCAGCAGCCCATCCAGCCTTCTCACAAGGCGAATGACTGTAAGACGTGGCCTAGTCGCAAATTTCACCGAAGTCGTCGAAGGCTTCCTCTGGAAAGAGTTAAATTGAGCAACATGAGTACAAAAAATACTCCACAAGTTACACCAGGAGATTAACAGAATTGATGCATGCATATGGAGTATCAAAGGAAGGCATAATATGGTTAATTTGCATAAAAAGGCGATCATTGGAGTAAATATCATAAGTAAGTGTGAAAGCTGAATTTGATACATTAAGTAAAACAATGTTGTAAACAAAATAGATATCGTTAGTGCAGGTCCATCCCCCACACTAACCTAACCACGGGCATCCCACCCGGACCATCTTTCCAAAAGATACCATATGAATTCCATCCATCCATACACTTTTAAAATTTGTCATGGATTCCATCCATCCACAAGGTTTTTGCAAACCATTTTGAAAACCAAAGTCTAATCCGTGAAAAACTTCACTCAGCATGCCCATGACCGTGGGCACGGCTATCCAGGATAGATTATACACTCTGTAGAGGTTGTACAGCTTTACCCACAAGACATGATCATCCCGGTTTGCCACGCGAGTTACACACTTCCTTAGGTGTGCGGCGGGGAGATCATGACAAGGCCTTTACAATGATCCGTTGTCAACACAATCACGCTGCCACTAAGGTTTCACCACAACATGAATCCACATGTTGGAGCCCCCTCTTGTGCCATGTGAGACTTCTCACGGCCTACGCCGCGCTCACATTCAGCCTATAGCGAGATCATGTTGGAACTTCACAAATTATTCGGCCAGGTCTATCCCATACCAGACTTGTGGTAGTACGATAGGGCTTTGCAATAGTAGCTCACAGACCGGTCCTTAACTTGACTTAGGCCCAACCACGTACCCCTATGCACGACAATCAACCACTGCGGCTCCAACCAACAAGGCATGCCTGCACCCACCAATCTAACCAATTGCCTAAGTCTAAACTAGGTTTTATATTTTATTTTCAAAATATTTCATAATCCTTCTTGACTCACCAAAGTCAATAATACATTTCAAAAGCTTATCATTTTATGTGAAAAAGGTATCCCAAATCATTCTAAGCATGGCTAAGCATTTCTATAAAATTCCCAGTTAATACTAATGTACTAACTAGGTTTTCATCTAGGGTGACAAGGCATAGAAAGTGATAGGAACGGGATCCCGATCTCCCAACAGGTTCTGGATATGTTCGATTTGGTGGAGGCGCGACACAAATCAATCTGGCTTCCGAACAACACATTCCGAACCCCGCAATCGCAGCACTACGTCTCCTCAGGTTATCAACCGTGCGTAGCCCGGTTGACCTCACCAAGAAGACTAATCCTCGCCTGCGAATCGAAGAACACAAGGAAGAACAAGGAAGAACACAACTGAATTGCAGATGTATTGATTTAGCACTCAAAAGTTGGGGTCTCACAAACCGATGAACGGCGAAACTGTTCAAAAATAGATTAATCTAAGCAAAACCCAAACCCTAATGGTGGGGGTGGCGGCTGGATATAAAGGATTGAGGGGCGTGCAAAACCCCTGGATGCGCCCTAATGGGCTCCAACACGATACAAAGCCAAACGGCCCAAAAGACGGTGACGCAGCACCCTGACAGATTCTGAACGCCCACTTGTTTTGACGATTCCCGTTGACTCAGAAGGAATTTTGACATGGGACTAGAGCCATTGTAAATGTAGTTTTCTCAGCTTTCCATCCATACGTAGAACGTCCAAAACGAATCCCGGATGCGATCTGGGCGTCCGTTTTAGTGCGGCCTAGTCCTGGACTCCAAATTGGATTCGAAGTCGGCTTGAGTTGGGCCTCCAACATGATTCGACCGCCCTTGCTGGACTTGTGCATTTCGTAGCCCTTCTCCAAGTACTTCCAGGTCCTCTCCATGGTTCCTAATCATAATTAAATCATTAGGTAGCAATCGATTCTCAAATGAACAAAAAGAAGTACTTAGGAATGAGCTCACCTGTAAATTCAATTGTCGGGCACGAGCTCTAGTGATTGGTCCTTGAATGTCAAGTGGAGGAGTGTTGTGTGTATTCGGAGAAGTGATGTCCTCATCAGAAAGTTCAATGTCAAATTTGCCCATAACAAAGGAATTGGGTATAACTAGAATTTAAATCAGATTTAAACTAAGTTTGAATAAAAATACGATTGCATAATAATTTTAAAAATAACATAAATAATTTAAATTACCGGGAGCAACATGATCAAAGGTGTAACTTGCCTTGCTCGAAGACCTGGTGCGAATCGTCGGCGTCGTTCTCTCCAAATTCATCGAAATCTACGCGCGAAGAACCAAACAAATAAATTCAAATAAAATTCAAATGAAATTAAAAAAATTCAAAAAGATTCCAGAAATGGATAGTTTATGATTTTAGGAGAATTTAGAAATTTGAATAACTAGATTCGGAGTTCGGACGACGGAGAACGAGCAATTGGAAGTTTGAATGAATTGGAAATTCCAGAAAATGCAAAACCGAGGGAATATTCTCTGGAATCTTATTTTTGGCTGATTTTTGATATATTTGAGTGTATGACGTGTGGGGCTCGGCTGTCATTGAGTGGAGATTTTTTTAATAATACATGACAAGTGGGTCCCGCTTATCGTTGGCTAAGCAAAATGGATGATAGCAACCGAGAGCTATGGATGGGAAAATGTTGTATTTCCCTGGATTTGAACACAGCAGCACCTCCCACATGCATGCTTAAGTTTGCCTCTACTAACCAAGTGAGCATTTGTTCTTTTGTGACAAAGAAGCATCACCAAGGAATAAAAGGCAAATGAGTGAGCTATTCTTTGATGAAGAACACCCGAAGCAAACATGGAGGTGGCGGCCATGGAGGATGGGGGCTCTAGTGAGGGAAGAGAGGGGCGGCGCAGGAAGGGAAGACCGAAGGGGTGCGGCTCTTACCGGCGGCGGCTTGGGAGATGGTCGGAGAAGGTGGCGGCAGCGAGAAAAAGCGGCGGCGCGAGCGTAGGAGAGAGGGTATTTCGGGGGAGGCAGCTGGAAGGTGGAGAAGGGCGGTGGAGAGAGGAAAAGGCCGAAGGGAAGGAAACCGCGCATGGGAGAAGAATTTATAGGTGGAGAAAGAAGGGGAAGTGGCCGGCGGTTTTGAGAGTGAATTAAAGGGAAAAATGGCCGGTGGATTAGTGGGGTGATTAAGGCATTCGACTGCATGCTTTAAACGGAGTTAAGAGGAAGAAACAGCCAGCAATTAGAGCTTCTAATTCGGCTCTAATGGAGGAGAGAGAGAGAGAGGAGAGGAGGAAGAAGAAGAAGTAGAAGAAACATATGACATGTGGGGTCCATGCGTCGGTGAGTGAGAGGGGAAGTGAAGGGGTATGGGTCGTCGGATTGGTGACACGTGGCAAGCGAAAGAATCAAGGCCTTTGGATTGAATGAAGGGGCAAGTGACTATGGATGGCTAGGATTAGATCAAGTGAAGGGATGAATTTAATCTGAGAGCGACACGTGGCAAGCTGAGATTCAATTGATTTTTATTTTCGGATTAATTTTTCAAAAATACTAGAAAACTTATAAATACTTGGAAAATAATAATTAATGTCTAAAAATTCTAGAAAAATCATAGAATATTCCTGAAGCTATTGTAGAAAAAAATATTTTTAATTCAATTTTCTCCTTTAAAAATTTTATAAAATATTTTTGACTTTAAAAATTGATTTTTAATTTCAGAAAATTCTCACAAATTCTATAAAAGGTTTTAGACTTACTAAAAATATTTCCAACTTAAAGATGGTCTTTTAATTTTTACAAAATATCTTTTTAGCTTTCAAATTGATTTTAAAATCCTAAAAAATTCGCAGAAATTCTTATAAATTTAGGAAACCTTGGGAAAAATAAAATAAACTCTTTTTGACTTTAATAAAATTCTTTAAAATATATTTTATGAATCTAGGCTTTTGAAAAATCCAGATAGCTCCAAATAAAATCCAGAAAATCACAGAAAATCCAAGTAAAAGCCAAAACTTTAAATACTTATTTTGAAAAAGTGTTTTTACAAAAGTTTTCAAATACCTTTTTGTTTAATCATAATTTTATGTTTTTAGTTAAATTACTTTTAACAAAATACTTTTTCCAAAGCTGAAAATAGACAAATAAAATCTTTAAAATTTAAGCAACCAAAGAACATTTATTTTATTTTTAAATTAAATTAAAAAATTTAATTTTGAAATACCAGCTGGGCTGTTACATCACCCCCTCTGTTGCCGTTTTCGATCCAACAACCAGAGTACAAAGTCAAGAGTGTCCTGAAGGTACTAAATATATGACGCACTACTTGACGATGTGAGGCACGAATGGAAACCTGAAAGCAAGTTCATAGACACGCAATAAACAGTATGTTTGGCCTCAACATCTTAAGGTAGAGGAGGGAGCTAATCATGCTGCAATACTCCTTCTGGTTCATGAGCTATCCATCCTCATTAGGATTCAGCATGGTAGAAGTGAAAATTGGAGTAGATATTGACTTGCTGCTTCCCATATCGAAGCGTCGAAAAAGATTCTTTGTGTTGTTGTTTTCTTTCAGTTGCTTCACTTAAAGACTAAGAAAATAGTCAGCTCGCCTATCATATTCATTTTCAATTCTCTGCTCATAGAACATGAAAATCTAGACACCAAAGCATGAGAAGAACTATTGAATATAATGTTATCCATATAAATTTAAACGAATAAGTCACTACCATGCTTGAGGGTGAACAAGGTTTTATATACCATTTCTATTTTGAAATCATTTTTAAGTAAGCAACTCTTAAACCTATCACACCAAACTCTAGGGGTTTGATTCAATCCATGCAAGGTTTTGGAGAACTCACACACATGGTTTGGGAACTTGGGATTTTCAAAACTAGGGGGCTCTTGACATAGACATCTTCTTTTGTGAAACTATTTAGAAAAGCACTCTTAACATCTATTTGAAAAAACTTAAAGCCCTTAGAAGCCACCAATGGTAGTAATATGTGAATGGTTTCTAATCTAGTTACAAGAGTAAAGATCTCTTCAAAGTCTGAGCCCTCTACCTAGGAAAAACCTTGAGCTACAAGTCTAGTGTTGTTGTGAACTAACAATCTATCATCGCTCTGCTTATTTTTAAAAACCCATTTTGTTCCAATTACAGTATGATTAAGAGGAGATTCCACTAAGGTCCAGACTTGATTTCTTTCAAAGTTTTCAAGTTCTACATGTATGGCATTGACCCAAGAGGAGTCAAACAAAGCATAGGTGATATGTCGGGGTTCAAAAGACACAACAAAAGGTGAATGTGCATGAGAATTGGAGGGATAAACTGGGAGCGAGTAACTCACTCATGGAGATTCCCAATCATCTGGTCCTGAGGGTGTCGTCCCTGAATATGCAAAGGTGGTCCTAGTGCAGACTTTGTCTCTACCTCATGGGTTGTGGAGGTAGGAGTAGAGCCACTCAAAGCATCTATGAAGGTGTGAGGAGATTGCTCTATTGAAGTTAGAGTAGTGGAAGCAGACTCTTCAACCAACTCATGAGTGACTAGAGGAGAGATTGGGTTCTCATACTCTAGATTAGTGTCATCGTCGATGAAGATGCTCTCCTAATCATTGTGTACCTATGTACCTGCACTATCGAGTCTAGTACCACTAGGATTAGCCTCATCAAAACTGACTTCATACGTCTCAATAATTTTATTAGTATCCAAATTAAATACATGATAGCCACGAGAATGAGTAGGATATCCAAGAAAATACCATCATAATATCTAGATTCAAAGTTATCTAAGTTGCCATATTTAATAATGAAGCACTTGCAATCAAATATCTTAAAATGAGAGACGCTAGGTCTATGACCAAATCTAAGCTTACCTCACCTATGGACGATCTCAAGAAAACCCTATTGGTTACATAGCAAGCAGTAGAAATCATCTAAGCCCAAAACCTCCTAGGGGTGCTATGCTCATCTAGCATGATCCTAACCATTTCTACAAGGGTGCTATTCTTTTTCTCTAGAACCCCATTCTGTTGGGGGAATCTAGGTGAGGAAAACTGGTGCTCTAAACATCTCTTAGTGTAGAAAGTGGCAAAGGATGAGTTCTAGAATTCTTTACTATTGTCACTCCTAATGGTTCTCAATGTTCCTGAGAGGTCAATTGCTAATGTAAGGGTCAACTCTCTAAAGTAGCCAAATGCCTCATTGTAAGAAACCAAAAAATACACCTAAGAATACTTAGAGAAGTCATCAACAATGACAAGTACATACTACTTCCTCCTTCAGGCTGGACTCTAGAAGGACCAACTGTCTCTAAGTGTAAGAGTTGTCTAGGGCCATCAATCATCACTAAAGTAAGAGGTGGATAAGAAGCAGAAACCACTTACTATGTCTACTAGGTGTGCACACTACGTCTCTAGAACTCTTAAGCCTAGGCAATCCTCTAATAAGGTTCTTACTACTGATTATAGTCAAGTGATCGAAGCCTATGTGTCTAAGCCTACGATGCCACAACACTAAATCCTGAGAGTCAAATGCCACAAGACACCAAAGGCTAGAGATTGAAGAGATACTAAAATCAGCACTAAAGATCCTTTCAAACCTAGAGATCCTAAAGATATGCTTACCCGAGGAGTCTAGAACTCTTCATTCTTAAATCTCACTTCTACACCCCAACAAGAAGCTGGAAAAACACATAGTAGATTATACCTCAGTTTACTTACCAAAACGTTATACTTGAGCATGAAGTTGTTATTGACATGCATTGTGCCCTTTGCTATCATGGCCTCAGTAGAAGTATACCTAAACATGATCAACTCATTACCAGATGCACGTGTGAGGAAGGAGAACCATTTAGAATATCTGGTCATGTGTCGAGAACACTCGAAGTCGCAATCCACACATCCTCATTCCTCATACGCTGGACTTAATGGCATAAGCAGGAAACATCTGTCCCTCAGTACTAGGGTTAGTGATAAAAGACTTAGGAATCCAGTACTGAGGCACATGATGTCTAGGAACAGTAGTAAAAACTAGTAATAAAATGGTTAGCAAGATAATCGTGAGAATACACACGAGAACTACCTAGACCTCTCTGAATCGGTCTACCAAAAGGCCAGTATTCCCCCCTAGATGATACCCGTGTTCTACCCTCACGATATCTTAACCCAAAACACTGCCTAGTGCCACTAAAGGAGTCAAAAAAATCATCTACAAACTTAGGCCTATGTCTGGAAAGAAAGATAGGTTGCTTGACTCTAGAGACACTCATAGGTGAAGGAACTTCTCTAATAGTCCTCAAAGCATGCATCCTCTGTTTTCTCTCAACTTTGGCCTTACAGAAGTAGAACTCAACTATGTGGCCATCTGACCTACTAAAGTAGAAGCACCTATCTTGCTAGAATGGGTTTGGGCAAAACTTGCAGACCTAAAGACATTCTTAGATGGCTCAGGGGGTTTTACCTCAAACTTGCCACTCTCAACAACTCTTACAATCTTTGGTGGGTGGTTCTTGGAATGCTATAGGAAATTAAATCCTAAGCCTTTCTTCTTCATACTCACCTTAGATTAGTTAAGGACCATGTTAAGGTTCTTCTTTCAACTAGAGAGTCTCTCAAGGATCTTTTTGAGATAGTTATTTCTTAGGCTAGGTTCTCACATGTGCCACACTCATTTATCTTGGTTTCCCTAGCATATCTCTCTTCATGGACAGCTACCTTAAACTTTAAAATCTCACAAGACACACAAGGGGAATTTCTAACCATATCCAACTACTACTTATACTTGACTCTAAAGGTCTCATGCATCTCATCTAAATTAGTCACAATTCCAGCATAAAATACATACGAGATAGAATCAATAACTTTCTTAGATGCAGTCATGGACATGGATTTTTTAATATTACATTTATCCTCTAGTGTCTTATTAAGAACATTATTATCAATTGTGAGCTTAGAACAGTTTTCATAAGATTCAATTCTAGAATGAAGAACCATTTGAGTCATTTCTTTTATTTTAATCCTACTATCCTCACAATGAGAGCAAGTATGATGAGAATTAAATTTCAACAATTCCTTAGTAGCACTATCCAATTTTAATTCAAGCAAATCACAATTTGAGCAAGATGAGGGAATAACATCTACAAGAATCACATCTAAAACAATAGCATCCTAGTAATCATGATCATGACTAGATTTGAGAGATTCTACTTCATCTAGAACATTCATAAGTTGACCAACAACAAAGAAATGAGAGATTTCAAATTAGCCATTTTATCATGCATGTACAAGGAAGATTCACAATTATCATCAGGATTAATGGATTTGAGCCTAACAACTTCTAGGTTCAAGTTGTCAATCTAATATCCTAATTCCTAATTATTTTAGCTTGTTTCTTCAATTGTTGTTTAGTAGAAGTAAAAGCATGTTCCCTCTCTTTGGAGGAGGGGCATACCTCGTCGGGATCAATGTAGGGCTTGTCGGAGGAGGAGTCCACATCAGTGCTACCCTTGGCTATGAAGCACATGCGGGTGAAGTCCTGAGTCTTCTTCTTGTCGTGGGAGTCATCTTCATCATCCTCCATCCTCGAGTCCACATAGCTCATATCGATGTTCTCAAGAGTGGTGAGGACTCGATTGATGAACTTGCGATAGTTGGGCATGTTGGCCTTCGCGTCTCAAGCTGGAGGGTGCCTCCAGAAGTCCTCCTTGCTCTTCAGTTTGGGGCACTTGGTTTGAATGTTGTTCAGCTCACCATACTCAAAGCATGTGATAGGGTCACCTCTCCTCTTGTTCCTCACCTTATTATAGGCTTTCATGAATTTTTTGGACAGGAGGGCTAAGTCATCCTCAGAGAGCCTCTCTAGCTGCTCATCGCTCAAAGAGTGTAAGGCAAACAATAAAAATCCAGAAGAGCCAAAGTCCAAGAAATCTGAAAAGCTACTTTGAGAAAGGTCAACCACAAGTGCCATCGAGTTTGTCTTGGGAGGACGTGACATAAAATAAATATCACGCATCTTCAACCTTAAGTAAGCTTATCCATGGTAACCTCACTCATGACAGTGTTGTCATCGATGGAAGCGATTTTCATCCCCTAAACTCTCACATCAATGCACCCAACAACTGGCATGCATTCTCAGATTTAGTAAACACAAGATCAATAGTATGCAAATCATGAATGATCTTGGAAAGCCTTCCCCACAATTTATCCAAAGATTCACTAGATATTTGCTCGATCTTTTAGTATTTTTTTCTTCAATTGGTTCTCTCTCACTTCTTTTATCATGGTAGAGCCCTCACGGTAGTCAGTGAGGGTTTTTAGATCTTATGAGTAGACCTCAAGTGAGCGACATGCTCAAACTCAAGTCGACTAAGCCCTTGAATCAGATGTGATTAGCTCGCCATTGGCCAACACCACATAAGGATTCTTGACTTCAATATAAATTGCGTGCCCTTAAGTCTCAATGTAGGATTGCATGTGAGTATTCCAATTAGAGAAATCGACTCCATTGAAAATAGGTGATTTAGTTGAATACTTATCTGATGTCATGACTCCTAAAATCAATTAAGATCTATGAGAATAGCTAACCGGGCTTTGATACCACTTATAGGACTGGTATGGCAATAGGGAGTAAATGGTGCCTTCAAATTTTCCTCAAGTATTCGCCAATTCTTCACTCTAGTAGCTATGAGAAGGTATAAAGATCAAGAACCCAAAATTCAAAAAAAATATCTATGCTAAGTAATTTCAACATATAAACAATAAAAACAACACTATTTTGAATCCACAAATCCATGAAACTTTTGATCCATAGATCCAAAAGACTAGAAATTTGAACTAAGGCTAGAACATGACCTTAAGAACTTATCCCAACCAAAAATCTTGAAAGAACGTAAAAGAATTGTAATATTTTGGTTCGTGAACCTCTGTTGCACCAAAACCAAGTCAAAACCTTAGATTGAGCTAACTCTAAAACCAAAGCTCTAAATTACTTGAAATTTGGTATACACTTCTCTAAGATGTTAGGAATCTATTGCAATCAACAACCAAATAAATCATTGCAAAAGTACTGACATTTTTTTATTTAAAAAATATTGCATGAAAAATGGTGAATATGACTTGCTCGTAGGTGTATGATAACCAAAATGACTCTATATATGCTCCCACATATCACAACAAGCAAGAACACAAAAAAATCAAGCCAAAAACACTCAGATCAAGAAATCACTCATGACGGTCAAATACAAGCAAATCACATTTCTTTATGAACTTGTCAACCAAGTATCTAGACAGGTGGAGATTGATTTTCAGAGATTATCTCCATCTCTTATATGTCTTTGGCATAACAAGATCAAGAAGGATTGAGAGAAGAATGAAAACCAACCAAGTCAAGAGCAAATAAATCAACATAAGAGGGATCCATGGAGATGAATGAAGATTGATGTATTGTTACATGAGAATGAAGGTTTTATAGCCACTCCACTTGGAGGACAAGGGAGCATACCGCAACACTCAACTTCTCTCAAATCTTAACCCTAGAACACTTGGTCACAATGAGACAATGGTTGGATGGTTAGCTAGCAAGTCTCCATCTCAACCTATTAAATAGATAGGCCAACTAGCTCTACTAACTCTAATGGATACTACCTATTTAGAATAAATAGGGTAACCTGTTAACCCCACACAATATGGGTTTTACTCACACGCTACACTTATGCATGCTTTTTAAAGCACATAAGTCTGAATCCGCTAAGTCCTTAGCCTTTAATCCATCTTGATCTTCTCGGCTTCTTCTTACCTAAACTACTCTCCCAAGTGACGTGGTTCTAATTCAATGTAGTTTTCGATATTTTGATCCACTTACCAAAATACCCTTTCTTGACTCGGTATTCATTTTTCATTACAGGTAATAATCATGTTTGCTACATGTAGGTGCACTATTGATTTGCCACGCATCGACAGATCTCTCCTATTTTGGTTCTACCGAATCACACCTCACTTGAACCGACCAAGCCACGTGGTGCAACTCATCGCTAAAACTTCCCGTCAATATTTCCTGTCTTTCTTGTGCCATGTTTGAGCTCAGCCATCTCACATGGCATTCTTGATTGTTCTAGGTCTCGGCTCGTCCATGAGTGTAGCCCTGATCCTTGTTGTTAACCATGACTGGCTCTAAGCGACCTTGTACATCTAAAGACTAAGAAATTATTTTCAGGCATAAATTCATCACAACTTAACCCACATTGGTTGACATATGCATCAAGCCACACATATGCACTGACCTAGGTCAAATGAAATCATCCAATGACTAAATTTTTGAAAACCATAATTCAGTTGAAATGAAAATGCTTTTGCCAGTCAGGCCGCCATGGCTGCAGCAAAACTAAAATCTATTTTTTTTTGCAAAATTTAAAAACCAAAATCTCCAATATGACAATGATTCATCACAACAAAAATTGGACCTTCTCACATGATCCTTCATTACTTAGTCAGACAAACAACTTTGCAATTTAAGTATAATATTTCGACTAGTTAAGAATGTTGGTTACGAGGGATGTAGAGATGATCTTAATTACACTAGTGTGACCATTGTTAGGGTATATATGTATGCTTTAATTAATTGTGAAAAATTTCGTCATAACTCCAACAATGCAAAGTGTTACACTCTGATACCCCTTCTTATACGTAGTAGCCTACGGATCAGATCAAAGTTTGTAAGATATGGCATAAGCATGCAAGGTATCAAGAATGAAGAAGATGAATCTCATAGAGAGAATCAAAATAATAACACTGGAGTAACCACGATGAGAGATAAAAGATTTGGTGAAGCCAACCGCAAATTTCTTAAGCATAACCTCAAAATAGTACAAAGAATTGTCGCTCACTCACAATCATCTCGATTCTTTTAGGACCCTCGAATAATTTCTCTATAGAAGAATCTAGTGCTAAAGAATATCATAGCCTCTAATTCCCTTGTGTGCCCTCTGCTTTGGATGAGTAGGCTTAATTGCTTGGTTCTTCTCAATGATCACCCCATGGTTTATAGTCTCCCCTAACCTTTCTCCAATTTAGAGTTCCTAATCCAAATAGGAGTAGGAGCTGATTCATCTAGAATTCTTTATAGTACATATTTTCAATTCCTAAAAACTAGATATGAATCACTCTAACTGTAGGATCGGATATGACAACAGAAGGGGGTGAATGGTGCCTAATTAAAAATTACGCCCCTCAAAGTATCCACTCAAAGGTTTCTCTCCAATAGCTATTAGAAGCTATGAAAAGAAGGAGTTCATGCTCACTGAAACCATATACAGACCAAACAAGAAAAGCAGCGGAGAAGTACCAAGAGCTGAAAAGAAACAGCAAGCAGCAGACACACTGCCGGGGGCAGTCAGACCGTAGTCTTGAGGCCGGTCAGACCGCCACTTGACCGCCGGTCTGACCGCTTCCTCAGGGCCGGTCTGACCGCCATTAAGCACCCGGTCAGACCGCCATTAAGCGGCCGGTCAGACCGGCCCTAGCACAGGCAGAGCCTGCAGACTGAAAATACTTGCGCAGATTAACAAAGAATGCCGATTTCAGTCAAATTGACGAAGTTCTGCTGTTTATTTTTGGCCAAGGGAATAAGAACCTATTCTAAACAATAAAGACATCCTAGGAAACAAGAGAATGCATCAAATGAGCTAGAAATCAAGATTTTGACACAAATCTGGAAACTTGAGCAAAGAATGAGCTAATTTCCAAATTTCACACCATTGTCAAATCTTTGTCTCAAGAACTTGTGAATGCCAACTGGAGATGATCTCATAACATAATACCACAAGTTTGAGGGCACCTAAAGAAGAGAAATCTCAAGAACCATCATACCCCGGACATCAAACCCTAGAAATGCCCAAACAGATGAAATGATGTGAAGCACAAAAAGATGAAACAAATGATTGAATCCTTCTTTTTGCTCTAGGGAATGGATTTATCAAATGACCTTGAGGCTTTTCTCCCATCACAGAGCAACCATATTGCTACTAATCAATCAAGCCCTCATCTCTAAAGCTCAAGAACTCAGAACAACAAATAAACTTAGGCAAGCACAGAAAACAGGAAATCAAGTCATTCCCAACACAAAACTTCTTGGATTGATATTGAGGAAGAGAGATGAATGATTATAAATGGTTTACAATCACTCACTACGTCCCCATACGCAGTTGAGAGAAATCACTACATGCTTTCTCCTGGAAACACTCACGCAGGAGAGCTCACACACACAGCACACTCCCTTTTCTAACTCATAGCCTGAATGAATGACCTCCCTTCTACCTTCTCCACTACATATGAAGGCCAAGGTCCTCTCCTGAAGAGGGAAATCAAGAAGTGGCATACTCAACCCACTACTTGGCTTTCATCCACACAAGGAAACAAGTCAAAACAACCCAATTTGGAGGGAACCAACCACCTCCAACCTAGCTTGAGACAATTTACCAAATTGCCCCTCAAGCACCTTCCCAGAAGCTTCCGCATCCGGCACCTTGACCGTCTGGACCTCGACTTCTCCCTGAGTCTAGTCCGGTCCGCTCCGCTGCACACGACCGCATCCGGCACCCTGACCGTCTAGACCTTAGCTCCTCCCTGAGCCTAGTCCCGATCCTCTCGCCGCTGCCTGTCGTGTTCACCCGACACCGACCGAGACCTCCGACTCCACCTGAGTCTAGTCCTGGTCTGTTTCATCACACCTGACCGCAACCGACATCCAACCGTTCTGGACCTCTGACTCCTCTCTGAGCCTAGTCCCGGTTCTCTCGTCGTTGCCCGTCGTGTCCGTCACTGGTAGCTCCAGCTCCGGTTCCTCGTCTCCCAACTCGCAACCACCTCACCAGCCTCGATCATCTTCGGCATCACCAACCGTCTGGACCTCAACACCTCCTGTGCCTAGTCTCGGTCCTCCTCGCCTCACCATGACCTAGCTCCGAAGTTCTGCAGTCACACAGATAAGTAAACCGTCACATAGCACCGCACGAAACAGCATAATCAATATTAGCACAAGTAAATGTACTCAACCCTAGAATACCAGAAACAAACTCAAACTCACTAATACAACCGTTAATTACTCATCACCAACATGGGGATACCTCCACATGGTCTCTCACTAACCCAACACAAAGATTTCTCTTGGTGCAAATTGTCTCAAAATACCACTTTGGGTATTACAACTCAATTTGCATCTCTTTTCATCTATCTTACCCGTGTGTTCCTTGCAAAAATGAACACTTGAAAAGAAAATATACTCGATTTTACAATAATATGCACCCATTTTTCAGAAAAGTGCACCTAAACATGCATATATTTTTTAAGTGATACACATATCTCTTAAAACAAGTTTGTATTGCTTGACAGTTTTGCATAGTGTATGTATATGTGATTTAATTTTTTTGAAAAATATATGATCTAATTTTTGCACAAAATTTTTCAAGTGTATATATTCTAACATGTTCTACATCTACGAATTCCTTTTTCCTAAGAGTTGCATAGCTTTTGTGAAATTTACTCCTAGAAAATTGAGGCTATTAGTAGGGCTGTAAAAAAATGTCGAGGCTCGCGAGCTGCTCGAGCTTGGCTCGCTCTAGACTCGATTCGAGCTTGGCTCGAGCTCCAAACGAACCGAATTCGAGCTTCATCTTAAGCTCGCGAGCTTTAACGAGCCGAGCTCGAATAGCTCGCGAGCTTAAGATTTTTATCCTTCCCAATTCTCCCACACCCCTCCCGC
This sequence comes from Dendrocalamus sinicus, assembly GCA_036346575.1. Taxonomy (NCBI): domain Eukaryota; kingdom Viridiplantae; phylum Streptophyta; class Magnoliopsida; order Poales; family Poaceae; genus Dendrocalamus; species Dendrocalamus sinicus. The sequence continues at coordinate 21,829,107 of CM070654.1, forward strand.
CTCTCTCTCAAAATCCCCACCCCATCCCCAGATTCCCAGCGCCACGCGCCCGCGCCTGGCCACGCCAGGCCCAGCAGCCCCTCCTCCTCGACCTCTCCCCTACCCGCCTCCGCTCCCGGCCCCTCCTGGCCCCCCACCCCTCCTCGCCGGCGTCGCCGCCCCACGCCCCTCCTCCCCCCGCCGCCGGCCCTCCTCCCCCCGTTCCCCTCCTCGGCTCCTCGCCTCTCGCCCCACCGCCGCCCCTTCCTCTCCCGCTCCTCCCCCCCTCCTCGCCCCCGTCCGCCTCTCCTCGCCCCGCCGCCACCTCGTCCCCGCGCCTCTCCTCGCCCCGCCGCCGCCCCTCCCCCGCGCGCTCCTCAACCCCTCCAGCCCGCCGCCTCCCGACCGGGCCCCGACGACCGCCCGTACGCCTCTCCTCCGCCGCCGCCGCCTCCGAGCCTACGCATCGAGCCGAGCTCGCTCGAGTGAGCTCGGTAGAAACTCGAACCGAGCTCGAGCCCAGCTTAAAGTTCGATGTTGATCTTAGGCTCGCTCGAGCTTGGCTCGAGTTTCTACCGAGCTCGAGCTTGCTAGGTCAAGCTCGCTCGAGCTCGGCTCGTTTACAGCCCTAGCTATTAGGCTGGCGTATGTTATGCATAGGTATGGCCATCGTATGCTTTCGTCGTGCTTTGCTTTTTGTGCCCTATAGGGTGAAAACAGATTGGATAATTTTCAACTAATCTAGATAATTTTTGAATACAGATTCTATCAGCTCGGATATTTATTGGATGGTATCGGATCGGAAATGAAAACGAATTTTTTGTCGGATACAAATACGAATTCGATAGCTCACTATCTGTTGAATATGAATGCGGATCTGTATTATCCGAATATTCAGTGGCCAAATATCCCTAGCATATTCCTCTATTTCAGCCCAACCTATATATGATACTTTAGTAGCCCATTATATATTAACATATACATTAATACATGAAGTTCGGGAAGGAATCTAGCTTATATGAAGAATTCATAAATGTTCTTCACGAATGTTTGAATGAAATAAACAATTTTTTGTTCATTTTGTGTGTATAACCATATTCAATTCAATTCGATTCGTATTTGCTCTATATTTACATTTGATATTATTTGAATTCGTATCCAGGGTATATGTATTTGTATCTACATTCGATGAAAAATATGAAAATAAATATTGCAGAGCCATTATCCATCTGTATTCGATCTGTTTTCACCCTGGTACCCTGCTTGGGAGTAATCGCTCTGAAAAACAGAAAAACCTCCAGTTTTGCAGCTCAATTGGCCTTCATTACCACCCCAAACCCCCTATTTGATTGCAACTTCCAATTGTACATATATAGTGCTCAATCCAGTCATAAAAGAGCAATAGTTTGGGATACAAGCAATCAAACTTTGTAAACTTTATCTATCAATATCTTTATAAATATTTATATTTAACACACGAAAATAAGATGTGTAGATTTGTCTAAAAATATTTCATAATATTATATTTTCATTATGTTTATAAATATATTTCATATAAATTAGTGATCAAAATTATGTTTCAGGGACTGTGTTCATATCTAAAATATCACTCTTTTATGACTGAAGGAGTACATCTTATTCACCATCTTCTACTCGCTAGATTATGAAAATTTTGAGATTCAAAATTAATTCACTGCACAAACCAGACAGGTTTCCGGGCGGAAACCAGAGCCAGCCAAATTCCGATTTTACCTCCCAAAACGCGGTTTCGTGAGCACGGGTCGTCACAAGGTCCACATAATACAGTATGCCGGTCCCTAGCTAATCTAAACTCTAAACTACGGTGTATTTAGTGATTAAAGTATATGTTTGTGCTTCGAAGATCTTAGGTTTTTATCCCTAGTTTTAAATATGTGCATTAGATGTATCCACATAGGTATATGTAGACATGTGTAGTGTTAAGTACGTACATATATGAGTACGTTCTTGTTCTACTCTTGATCTCAAAAAAAAAACTCCAAACTACGACGCAGAGACATTTCTCCCGTTGGTGCCATGAAGAAATAAGAAAAGTTGGAAGCCACTGCCAATGCAAAGCACCAGAATTAAGGCCCCGATTCAACGTGATAAATTTTCCCGATTCATGTAGGAATTGAAGGGTTTCTTCCTGTAAATTGGTATTCTGATCGAACATCTAGAAGAACACGAGAATATACAAGCTTAGATATCAACGCATCGCACGTCACGGAACTGCACGTACGTACAACGTGAGAGAGAAAATAGGAAAGGCCGAAAGGGATCGTCAGCCTTAGCAGCTTCTACGAAATTTCCAAGCTGAAGCACGGAGCCACCATGGAGATCACACACCTCGCCTATGTACTCCTCTTCCTCTTCGCCGTCGCCTTCCTTCATCTCCGGCGGCGCCGCGGGGCTGCTTCGCCGAAGCCAAGAACGACGGCCCACTGTCCGCACCCGAACCCCGTCCTGGGCAACACCGTCGAGTTCATCCGCAACCGCCGGCGCTTCTTCGACTGGTACACCGACCTGCTCCGCGCAGCGCCGTCCAGTGCCATCGAGGCGTGGGGGCCCCTCGGCGTCGGCCACGCCGTCACCACCGCGAGTCCGGCCTCCGTCGACCACCTGCTGCGCGCCAACTTCGGCAACTACGTCAGGGGCCCGCGCTTCCGCGCCGCCATGTCCGACCTCATCGGCGACGGCCTCTTCGGCGCCGACGGCCGCCTCTGGAGCCTACAGCGCAAGGTGGCGTCCTACGCCTTCACCTCCCGCTCGCTCCGCCGCTTCACCGACGACGTCCTCGCCGTACACCTCCACCGCCGCTTCCTGCCTTTCCTTGACGCCGCCGCGGGGTCCGGCGAGATCGTAGACCTCCAGGACGCGCTGCGCCGGTTCGCGTTCGACAACATCTGCCACGTCGCGTTCGGCGTCGAGAGCTCGACGCTTCTCGAGAGGGCGGATCCCCGGCACGAGGCGCTCTTCGCGGCGTTCGACACGGCCGTCGAGATTTCCTTCACGAGAGCGCTGACGCCGTCCACGTGGGTGCGGAAGCTCACGAGGCTTCTCAACGTCGGCATGTCGCGCCGGCTCCGGGAAGCCGTCGATGTCATCGACGACTACGCCATGTCCGTCGTCGAATCGAAGGAGGTGCGTCAAAGAAATGGTCGTGAAGAGGGGAACCCGGACTTGCTCTCGCGGTTCATGGCGGCCATGGACGAGGAGGACGGCAACGAGCTCGGCTTCATGTTCCCGTCGGTGGAAGCGAAGCGCCGATTACTGCGGGACGTGGTCGTCAGCTTCGTGCTGGCCGGGAAGGACACGACGTCATCGGCCCTGACGTGGTTCTTCTGGCTCCTCGCCGCGAACCCCCGGTGCGAGCAGCGCGTCCACGACGAGGTGTCTCGTGACGGTGACGTGAAGGGGATGCACTACCTTCACGCGGCGATCACGGAGGCGATGCGGCTGTACCCGCCGGTGCCATTCAACGGGAGGGTGGCGGTCGCCGACGACGTGCTGCCGGACGGCGCAGTGGTGCGCTCCGGGTGGTTCGCCAACTACTCGGCGTACGCGATGGGGCGGATGGAGAAGCTGTGGGGCGAGGACTGCCTGGAGTTCGCGCCGGAGCGCTGGCTCGGCGACGGCGGCAAGTTCGCGGCCGTGGAAGCGGCGCTGTACCCGGTGTTCCACTCTGGGCCGCGCGTGTGCCTCGGGAAGGAGATGGCGTACGTGCAGATGAAGACGGTCGTCGCGGCCGTGCTACGGAGGTTTAAGGTTAACGTGGCGGGGCCGGCAGCGAGCTTGGATGCACCGCCGGCGTATGAGATGACGGCGACAATGAAGATGAAAGGCGGGCTCTTGGTGCAGCTCAAGAAAGGAGAAAATTGATGATTTGCGATCTTTAAGAATGGGCTTCGCACTTTTGCCACTCTCAACATTGGCTTCAAAAATGTCATGTAGTACATTAAATTCTTGATTAGTATGCCATTCCATCCCTTTAATTCATTTTCCTTTTTTTCTAATTTTAGGGACTGGAAAAGACCCTTCTACCCCTGGTTAATTCCTCTTCTTTGTAATATCAAGTGGGAGGTCCAGCCTGGCATCCCAAAGCAACCGGCCCATGATCACCACGGCAGCGGAGTTGGCGCTGCCACCACGGCCGGCAGTAATACTACCTCTGCGGCATCGTCCATGGCGCCGTCGCTACTACTCCCTCCGAGGCTCGCGCTTCCTCCGGCTGCCGTCGCCGCTTCCAGCGTCTTCAGCAGTGCGAACACTCTTGCTTCGACGTTTTCGTGTCGACGGAACTCGGTCGCATCGGCGCTGCTCTCGCCGTCTTCGTCTTCGTCTCACCGACGGTCCATGTCTGCGCGGTTCGCGACGTCGCTGGTGCTGCCGTTCACGCGGCCGCGGCGGGGACCGTCCAAGGACGAGCCTGACATCACCTACTCGGTGCTGTATGGCGACAAGATCGTGTAGATATACACATATCAAGTCTGTGCGCAGCTTATGTAATAATCAACAGTTAATGTATATTTTCCCCTTTCATCATTCTCTGAGTCTTCTTCCTTTGAACAATTGGGATGGAACACTCGTATGATCAATACTAATCTACCTAGCTTGCCTCAAACAAGCCAATTGTCATACACTGTATACGCCTCGCTCAGACATGTTCAACAAAAGAAGTTTGAAACTCGAGGTGAAATCAAGATACACGTTAAGATGAGATTAATGGCGCAGGGGGAAGGGCGGCCGCGTGTGCGCAGGGGAAGGGTGGCGAACGGAAGGGCGCGCGACACTTCAGCTCTCAATCGAAATCCCTCCATGCATCTACGTGAGAAATTAGCCAGGGGTAGAAGGGTCTTTTCCAGTCCCTGAAATTAGAAAAAGAAAAAGGAAATGAATTAAAGGGATGAAATGGCATACTAATCAAGAGATTAATGTACTACATGGTATTTTTACAAAGCCAATATTGAGAGTGGCAAAAGTGCAAAACTCATTCTTGAAGATGGCAAATCATCAATTTTCTCCTCAAGGAAGTACGGGGAGAGTTGAGTTGTGTGAGTGATTAGTATTCGTTGACTTCGTCAACGATTGTAACACGTTGAATAAAAGTCATACCCGCATGCCAAATGAGACTAGATTCTCACTTGATGCTGTAATTGTGTATGTCTGTAGAATACTAGCTTTTTTGTTCAAGGAAAAAGTTAATCAAGTTTTCTCAATATCCGCTCTAATAAAAGGAACAATGAATACTTTTTAAAACTAACATTTTAAACATTATTTTAAAATTTAAACTTGTCTGAAACTTATTTTAAAAAATGAACCCTGTTTGCATCATCATGGGGCTCGGAGCATAGGGCTATTGTGTATGTTATTTTAAAAACTTATTGTGTATGTTATTTTAAAATTTCTAAAAATAACCATTGCTCGGAGCATAGGGCTATTACAGAATTGCTTCTTCAGTTTGCAGAAAATCATTGAAAATGATTAGAATTGGATTCGAAAATTACAAAACAATGGAGAGACGACTTAGGTGAAAGGGGAAAAAATAAGATAGCACAAATGACCATATCTCCGGCTGGATCCGAGTTTTTGAGCTGTTTTAACAACGCCGTCACGCTGTCTTTTCCGTGTACGTAGCTAGTGCAGGCAAAGTACAATCACAACATGCGTCGGTTCGGTATGTCTCGGCACTATCGGAACCCTGCTGGAGCTACAATCAACGACCACGCACCATAGTGGCAAAGCCAGAAAGAAAGCAGAGAGTGGCCTCAAAGCATATTGATGGTGAGAGGCATTAGTGAAGTCATATTCCTCGAAAATATCATAGTCTATGGGCAAAGCTCAATAGGCCCATCCGGTGTCACAGCATACCAGGGTCCAAAAAAAAATTTCAGCACTAATTAATCCATATACACCATATATGCATCCTCAGCCCAAAAATTTGTGCACTCGGCAGCTTCTAACCCACCGAACAAACAGAAAGCCCACGAGCACTCATGGATTCCCTTTCTTGCCGCATGGCCCGCATCGGCCAGTCTAGACGTTAGGCCATCCATTCTAGTCCTACCACACTTCACAGACAAAAAGGCTATCACTAGTAGAGTAGTAATTGCTACAACTTCCAACCGACTAGCTGCATTCCAGCGCCGTGAGTGCGCCTGACTCCCGGGTCCCATATGGGCCAATAGGCCATGCATCACATTACTTAGTACTAAGCAAAAGCAACTGACTTTTCGCAAGCCCGTTGCCTTGTGCAGCACACTGCACACCCCTCCTTTGCCTTAGAGCAACTCCAGCAGGACTCCTACTTGAGCCCTCAAACCTCATATTTGAGGGCTTGAGGTAAAAATAGAGATCTAGCAGGGCCCCTACTAGAGCCCTCAAATTTGATGAGCCCCTCAAATCCCCTCTTCAGCCCTCATTCCCAGGGGCCCCCTACTCTGACTCTTATCCTACCATTGTTCAGTTTTTTCCCCCGCCGCCCGTGAAATTCCCCGCCTCCGCCCGTTTCTTCGCAGCCTCCGCCGCTAACTCCCAGATCCCCGCCGCCTCCGTTCGCGCCGCCGCCTCTCGTCTCGCCGCTCGCTCGCGCGCCTCGCCTCTCGTCTCGCTCTCGCTTGCCGCCGCCTCGCCCAGCTCTCGGCTCGCCCGCCGCCTCTCCGTCTCCGCCCGCCCGCCACCTCCGTTCGCTCGCCGCCGCCTCGCCTCTTCGTCTCCGCCTCCGCTTGCCCGCCGCCTCGCCCAGCTCCTCGGCTCGCCCGCCGCCATGCCCGGCTCCTCCGCTCGCCCGCTGCCTCCACTCGCCCGGTTCCTCGGCTCGCCCGTCGCCGTGCCCGACACCTCTGCCGCCAGCGCTCGCCGGCGCCTGCCTCCCCGCTCTCCTCCGCCCGCCTCCCCGCTCTCCTCTGCCCGCCTCTTTCCTCCCGCGCCACCACCGCTCCCCGGCGATTCCTCCCGTGCCGCCACCGCCCTCCTCGGCGGCTCCTCTTCCCCGGCGGCTCCTCTTCGGCGGGAGGCGCGAGGCGGAGACGGAGAGGTGAGGGGCAGGGGGAGAAGAGGGAAGCGGAGGCGGCGGGATGGCTGGAGACGGCGGGGTGAGATAGAGAATGAGGAGTGGGTCCCATATGTCAGTTGTAGTGGAATAGATTTGAGAGCTTAAATTTGAGGGGTGCTGTTGGAGTATATGCAAAAAAACAGGGCCCTCAAAAGTAGGGGAGCCCTCAAATGAAAAGTAGGGACCCTGTTTTGAGGGCTACTGCTGGAGTTGCTCTTAAATCCCGAGTCTCTCTTGCATCCTGCATGGCATCACTGCATCACATCGGTGCATGTGCATCACAATCAATAATCAATTAGTCATCACTATTCACTCATCACTTCATCTCCTCATTAGTAGTTCACCACACCACGGAGCATACCGCCTGCCCGAGTCGCTAGTAGCAGCTGGCGACGCGGCCACACGGGATGCCCGAGGCCGACATCGAGTCATGCGACGCCCGCCAACGGCTACCACGCCATCCGCCGCTCATCCCCGGATTCGAATTTTGGACACATCTGACCCCTAAACACCCAAAATACCACTTTTGGCCCCCAAACCAAAAAATATCCGAATCTGCACCCCCTCCCGAGCGCGCGTCCGCGTGGCACCGCCACCTATCCGATCGTGCGGTGTGGTACCGCACGATCGCACTATAGCACGGGTCGTGCGGTACCACACCGCACGACCGCCCTGCCCTCCGCGCCGGCCGCACGACCCTTTCACCCGACCACACGACCGAAGCCCCGACCGCACGACTCAATCCGACCGCATGATTCAACTGTAGGTAGGGTTCCAGTGTTTAGGGTTTGCTGTGAGTATTCAGGTGTATATGTATTTATGTATTTGTAATGGTATATTTATAATAGAAATAATTTATGTCTATGTGTGAAATGATGTTTGAAAAAATATGAATTTGATGTGGAGTACAGTTTACTGCTTGTGTAAATTTTTTGCAATTATGAAAATTAAGAATTATGGTTAGTAGAGTACGAACGAAATGTGTGAAGTAATGATTAGTGTATTTGTGATTTTCATACATTGCAGACCGTGAAAAATATGTTGAACTGGCAATAATAGTTTTCGATCATGTTATGTTGTTTTACTGGAAGCATTTTAATGAAATTTTTTTTGAGCACAACCGTGATATGAACAATTGGACGAAAGGAAGGAAAGTGATATTGAACACGTGGGAATGAGTGCAGGAACCGTAATGTTTATAAGTTTTGTTAAATTTGTAGTTTTAAATCGAAAAAATTTTGATAAAATTGTAAAAAAAAGTTTATGTTGATTATAAGTTGTAGATGCATAAAAAATTTTGGTAATTTTTTTTAGGAACGATTGAGCGTAGAACGATCGATATATAGAGTGGTAAGTGACTTTTAGGGTTTGGTATGTTTTTAGGGTTTGCAATCCCGTGATTTGTGTATGTTTTGTCAATTTTGTAGTTGTAAGCTGGGAAAAGAATCTGATGAAGTTGTAATAAAAGTTTATGTTCAATGTAAGTTGTAGATGCATAAAATATTTTGGTAAATTTTTTTAGAAACGATTGAGCATAGAACGATCGATATATACAGTGGTAAGTGATATTTTGATGTTATTGAGAATTCGTGTATGGTGAGAACCGGTTTGTTAATAGTGTTAAATGAGTTGCTACGTGAATCATGGAATGCGAAAAGACGAGATAATAAACTTCATAATACAGCTGGGAGTTACATGCCGCGTAGATTTTTATTACATGCATAACATATAGCATAATATGCGACTAACCCACCCAACTCGCCAGACGACCTCTCGTGTGGACCGGGGCCACTTTCCCTTCCTTGCCCGCTCGGCGTTGAACTCCTCCGCGGCCTCTTTTGTCTTAGCCGCCATTTCCCTCTTTCTCTCACGCTCCCTCTCGCGAGCCTCCCGCTCCCTACGCGTGCACGTTTCGAGATGAGCTTGCATCTCGCGTTGTATACGCAAGGTGTGCTCGTTCTTGCAGCGCTCCTCCTCCAGCAACTCCTTCTCCTATTTGAAATTCCACTCCTCGAAGTCGAGGTTCATTGGTCCGCAGGGTGGATCTCAAGATCGATCCATTTGCGGTAGCCACATAAGGGCTCCGGAGACTGTAAAAAGAGGGGAGAGATTGTTAGTGCGTGCTGTGAAGGAGAGAAGGTAGGAGAAAATGGTGCATGTGGTCGTTACCGGCTGGCGATAGGTTGCGGTGTCAAAACGACGGTTGGGGTAGTCACTGGAGTAGTTTGCGCAACCCCAGTAATGCATACCTAAGCTGATGCGGTGGTTAGACTTGAAGGACTTGCACGTGTCCCCACACCAACAAAGGGGGGTGTCTCCCCCTCAGGTGGGAGTTGCGGCGAACGCTCGGTGGGGACGTCCGGGATGGGGTTGTTGCTACACTGCCACTCATTGCGGGGAGCTGACCTCGTAGCCGCAGTAGCCCTTGCTTGTTCCTCGCAAGCCGAGGGAGCTGACCTCGTAGCCGCAGCAGCCCTTGCTTGTTCCTCGCGAGCCGCCGCAGCCCTTGCTATCTTGCGGGTCTCCTTCCATTCTGTCTTCTTGCGGGACTCCTCCCTAGTCTTCCTAATTTTCTCATTTATGTTGTCCGTGAATTTCTGCCATTCCTTGAGATTCTTGTTGTTCATCTCGACGTGGAGAAGGAAGGTATGATGTAGTGTTAGATTGTGTAGTGTTCTCTTGCAAATGCATTGCAGCTCATTTTATAAGCCAAAGGGTAGGCATGTGATTTATTTTTGATCGCTGCACAAAGCTGCCCTCTTTGTCATGTCACCTGGCAAAGGTCCTCTCTTTTGTCATGTCTCTGCACAAAGCTGCCCTCTTTTGTCATCTCACTGAGCAAAGCTGGCCTATTTTGTCATCTCACTGAGCAAAGCTGCCCTATTTTGTCATCTCACTGAGCAAAGCTGGCCTCTTTTGTTATGTCACTGAGCAAAGCTGCCCTCTTTTGTCATCTCACTGAGCAAAGCTGGCCTCTTTTGTCATGTCACTGCGCAAAGCTGCTGTCTTTTGTCATGTCACTGAGCAAAGCTGCCCCGTTATGTCAGGTCACTGCGCAAAGCTGTAGTCTGTTGTCATCTAACTGAGCAAAGCTGCCTCGTTTTGTTATTTCACTGGGCAAAGCTGGCCTGTTTTGTCATGTCCCTACGCAAAGCTGCACTCTTTTGTCATGTCACTGGGCAAAGCTGGCCTCTTTTGTCATGTCACTGAGCAAAGCTGCCCCGTTTTGTCATTTCACAGCGCAAAGCTGGCATATTTTGTCATCTCACTGAGCAAAGCTGCCCTGTTTTGTCACGTCTCTGTGCAAAGCTGCCCTCTTTTGTCACGTCTCTGCGCAAAGCTGCCCCCTTTTGTCGCGTCTCTACGCAGAACTGTCCTATTTTTTTGTTTTTGGTCACTGCAGTAAGCTACCCCGTTTTGGTATAAATAGCACGGTTAGGGTCCCATGACATTGTACGCAGAGAACCCTGTAAATCAAACAAAGAAGTACGTTCTCTTTCGTGGTGAAACATACCATCTCGGAAGCCGAGGGGCCAGTCGGATTTGGGTCACCGAAGGAAAACCTTCCCTTCGAAAGGAGGGAGATGTTCGGTCCACAGTACCGATTGATACCAAGCCGGCGTGCTCAATCAGCGTGGCCGAAATGCAGACACAATGAGTACGCGGTCGTCCAGATCGTGGATGCCCCGTTCGATGGCGGGCGACGTTTCTTCCGATGCCCACGCTCCGGGGTACAAATTACTAATAGTACATTTTTTGTTATTGCTTATGGACCCTCCATGTTTACCGTCCTTTGTTGCAGATGGCAAAATGTGACTTCTCCCGCTAGATCGACCCTACTCATGAACGGTATGTTGTTCGTTATGTGGATACATTATGGGATCGAATATTGGAATTGGAGGACCGAATGGAGACTCTCAATGAGGAGAACAACGACCTCCGCCAACAGATGCAACGCGAGAGGGGCAACGAGGAGGTCGTGAACATAGGAAGCTCTTATGATCCCACATGTTGCTGTGCGAACCCGAGCTGCATATGTGCGTGCCACTACCACGACTGCCAGCCACGTCCGAGGCGGCCCCCTCAGCAACACTCCATGTGGGTGCCACGAGGCTCATTTGGCATATAGGGAACGGGTGTATTCTTGTACCTTGTACCAGTACGCACGCTTTCTTGTCTTCGTTGTTGTGTTGATGGTGTGGGGTCCAGACTTGTGTTCTCTTTCAATATTTTGTGTACGTGCAATGCATGTGCTGGTTCGTGTTGTCATTGCCGGATGCCTTCTTATTCTGTGGTCTTTGTGCGTGAAGCTGCCCCCCCCCACACAGCCTATAAAAGGGAGCCATTCCTCACCTAGTCCATTGCCTTGTTATCACTCACGTCGTGAATTAGTTGTTCCCAATCTGTGTAGTTTTCTTTCGTGCTCACTCCCCCGGACTAGGCAATGAGTCAGCTCAACACCTCTTCTTTGGCACCTACGGTGATTTGCCCAAAATGCAACACGGTTGTTAGACGTAAGACCTCACAGATGGCCGACTTGGTGAGTAAGATTGTTTCGAGTTCATTCAAATCGTGGTGGTATGTTTAAAAATCTTCTTCTCATGGAATCGTAGGAAGCCCCTGGTGGTTGCCGATTTTGGGTGTGGGAGGATGAAATGGGCACTAGGACATACATTGTTCGCCAGGAGAGAGTTGTCGTCGGGGGTTGCGACCCCGCCGGGATGCGGCATCGTTTCGATAGACTGGAGTGGAAGATAAATTTAATGTTGTGTGCTATTTTCTTTCTTGTGTTTATTGTTATCGTCAAGTTGTAGTGCTGGAGCTTCTCGTCGTGTATGTTGGTAATGTTTTATGCTATGTTGTACCTTGTGTTTGTTGTTATCGTGTCTTCTCCTGCTGGAGAGTTAATCTATGTATGTATAATGCATGCTGTGAGGTACAGTGCCCACATGTGTGCATACTTGTCATATTGGAATGAAGGCTTAATTGTAGTTCAAATAATTTCATAAGCACAGAACAGTACGAACACAGGAAACCATGCGACGTTACACAATCTGAAGTACAATAAACTCATTATGAATCTCGTCGTCATCTCCTCGGACGCCGTATGTGATCCTCCGAGAAGGTGAAGCGGGTAGGTGAGTGTGGTGCATCTCGAAGGTCATACTGGGAGGCCTGCGTCCGAGGTGGTCCTGCGTACGGCTGCGTGGGGCCTTGTGTTGGCGGCCCAAAAATAGAGCTGAGCCATTCGGTCGACGAGGGGTCTATGGCCTGCTGAGATGGTACAGGTGAATTAGGACATGGGCAGTGATGTTTGTAATGAATCTTAATATCACAAGGCATTTACCTGGGTACTCTGAAAAGCGGATGACCCACCGTGAACGTCTTGGCCCTGTTGCTCCGAGTAAACCTGCATTTTTTTGCCAGTGCGATTAGATGGCATTGAAATAGACATGTTTAGCTTAGTACATTAGTGCATACCGGGGTATGTGGGTGTCGAAATGACGATGTCGACGGGTAGTCGCGCATGTGCTCCTGCGATGTGAAGCCTTGATACGTCTGCCCAAACCACCTGTCCCGGTCTTGTAGGCTGGACTGCACGCTAGCGGTGAACGAGGGCATCGCCCCCTCTGGTTGCTGCGGTGAGTCAGGGTCGCTCTCTGGAGTGGGCCCCCGTCGGCCTAGAGAGCGCGGTCGCTCCTCCGTCGCCCTACGTGATGACGATGCCTGTAGCAACGAGCTATCCTGTCGCAATTGCTGCAAGAAGAACATGTGGTTACACATAAATGGCAATTGAGTGGATGAACAAATAGTTTGCAATTGTCCAACTGCCGATCCGAAGCGTGTGGAGGCCGAGCGAGCGTAGCTAGGCCGACTCTCGGATTGCGATGGACGTGACGACGATGGCCGTGCTGATGGTGGTGCTGACGGTGGCGCGGAGGGGGGTGGTGGTCCCTGGCCATGTCCGCCACCGCGTCGAGCAACAACGTCATCTCAGTGGCGACCACAACTCAAGGTCCGTATCGCAGCCCTGGCGTCATCGTACATGCTGCGCATCGAACTGACCCATCGATCAACCGTATTTGACCTCCCACGGTGTATAGACTGAGCAGCCTCGTCCTGGATACGATGCGGCGGTCCAATCTGCGATGAAACAAGCGATCGCTTAAAATGTAATCTGCATCGTTTAATGACATACTAATCTCGTACCGCCTGGTCGTGCCGTGCCGCTAGATGACGGTCTGGACCTGCCTGTATAGCGGCCTCGTGAACGACCTCAAGTGGACGATGTGGCGGCTCCCCAGTAAGCCTAATGCGGATGCGTGGATCTTACCACTCAAGGTATGTCCTATACGTCGCGAGGTCGTCCGGCCATGTCTCGTCCACAACCATCGTATCCGCCTGGTCACACCACATGTCTGTCCACGACCGCTGTGTGGCTCTTCAGTCTTCTGTCGCTCGCCCTCACCTCGATTGCCTGCAAGTTCATTGAGACATTACACAATTAGTAGGGGCACACACTAATGCATTAATTAAATTTATGGTGTAATGACATACCGGTGGGTGCTGTCTGCAAGAGGACGTCCTGGCATTGGGGGACATGCTGGTACAGTCCGAACTGCCTCATGACTCAGTGTGGGTTGTATGGCTCGACGCAATGCGAGAACACCAAGTGGCAGGTTGTCAACCAGTACCTATGGTCTTGCCCGCACTGAGATGATAACACGTGGGGGGCCGTGTCCATAATGAACCGTGGAGTCCATGGCCACCAGACTATGTCGGCCTCGTGCAGAATCTCGAACCTGTTGTGGAAATCCGTGTACGCACGTCTCGGTCTGTCCCTGGCCCACCTCAACTGACCATGTGTCCAACGTGTACCCATTGTGGGCCCATCAACGGGGTCGTCGCCACCACTGAGGCTGTAAAACTGCGGGCTGAGGTCATAAGGGTGCACAACACGACCAAAGGAAGGCCTGCTAACGGGGAAGTGTTCCCACGACCACAACTGAAGGAGAAGGTAGCAGACGGCTAGGATCGGCTCGCTGGCCGCGCTACACTGCGAGGTATCACACAAGCCTCGGTATGTGGTGCTAAGAACTGCTGATCCCCAGCTATACTGTGGCACCTGACCAGGCCAGCCATCCGCCAAGGACTCCGCTAGGTGTATATAGCTAGGCTGCACGGAGTCTCCAGTGGTGCTAGGGAACAAGACCCACCCGAACAGATATAGCAGGTACGCAACAAAGTGTGTCCGCACCTCCTCCTCATGTGCATGTCCAGGACAGGTCATGTACCGACGAAGCCATCCATGTGGCATACCAGCTGCGTTGTCTGGGATCGGATGATCGAATCGGTGACCCAGATGGACCTTCCAATCTGCTGCCTTTGGGGGTGGCACTACAGCAGCACCACGGACGGGTAGACCTGTAAGCATCGTCACGTCCTGTAGAGTAACCGTCATCTCCCCCCACCGAAGTGGAAGGTGTGAGTCTCCAGTCTCCATCGATCAATGAGAGCGGACAGCAGCGGCGCATCATACTGGAACGCATGCGGTAGATCCAACATGCGGGCAATGGGCAGCAGCCCGGTGTCCCGTAGTAGTGGGATGTACCGCTAGTCGAGACGCCAGTTCTCTCGGGGGCCCCTAAGGATGAAGCAAGGAGGCCCTTGTGCGTCTCCCGACGACCACGCATGGCATCGGTGCTGCTCATCCCAACGGGGGTCTAGCAACTCGAACGCCATATCCTGCCAAAGAAGGATAACAAGTGAGTCTAAATTTATAACAAAATGTGCAACAAATGACAACATAATTAACAACAAATGTAACGACAGGGAAACGTACGGAATGTACCAAAACATACATAAAATGTGCACACGAATATGACCCACACGACAAGGAAACATATGAAATGTACAGAAACATACATAACATGGTAATGTGCACGACATAGATACATGGAGCCAACAATGAAGCGTACACCTTCTGAATAATGCAGGGTACATCGCAACGCACAGAACACATGGAAGCAACAATGGGTATAATAAAACATTGTGGTTGGTACTACGGAGCGTTGCTTGATGTCGGCCTGTTTGGGCACTGGCTGAGGGAGTGGCCAATCGTCTTGCATAGCCTACACTTCGGGCGCCGAACACGTTCCCCTCGCTGGCTGTCATCCATGTCATTGCGGATGCGACGGCTTTGTCATCTTCCATGACCGACATGCTTCAGTGCATCGTTGGGCACCCACTTTATCTCCCCTGGCCATAATTCCCTGTAGTGCATGTCTACCCCGTAGGAATGGAACTCTGCACTCCAGGTTGCATACAAGTGCTGCATGTCGTAGTACTTGGAGATGTACTGTGTCGACGCCTGTTGCCATACAGCGCAGGCCGCGTACACATGGGAGCATAGCTTGTGCAGAAGCTGGGGCTTGTTGCAGGTGCAACATGCTTTATCATCAATCGTGCATACCTGCTTGCGCTCCCCTCTAATGTGACCCATGACATACTTCTGCCTGAGGCGGACCTCAAACTTCCTCCTTAAGCCATCAATGGGCTGAGCAATGTGGGATCGACCCTTCTCCATCTTCCTGTCCATGAAGGCCTGCATGACCTCAGAGTATTGCTTGTTTTCATCCAGGTGCTTCTTCGCCATCATGGCTCTATTCACAAAGTACCCGACGATACGGTTCCAAGTCTCGCCCACGATTGCCGTGATCGGTAGGGATCTGACGCCCTTCAAGACACCATTGTAAACCTCGGACATGTTGGTTGTCATGATCCCATACCTTGCCCCACCGGTGTCGTGCAACAAAGACCACATTTCCAAGTTAGGTGCATTGGACTGAACCCATTGTGTGAATACCCCAACTCTTGTGGAGCCCCCTCCACGGCCCCTGCTTCTGTATGCACATGCTTGGTAGCCTCCTGATCGAGCTGCCTCCACAAGGTGTCGAACTTCCGCTTCTGGTTCTGCATGCAATATGCCTCATGCACCAACGGTTCTTCACATCACTCCACTGGAAGGGGGGCTGCGTCCCATTCTGCATCGTTCACAATACAGACAGCAAGCCTGCATTGTGGTCGGAGATAACACACACTTCAGGGCGTTCTTGCACTATGGCCTGCTTCACATTGGCAAGGAACCAAAGCCAGCTATCCGTATTCTCGTTCTCCACAATTGCAAATGCCACTGGGAGTAACTCGTCATTTGCATCGGCTGCAACTACGGTGAGGATAGTATCCTTGTACTTGCCGTATAGAAACGTCCCATCTATGGTTAGCACTGGACAGCACCACATGAACCCTTATATTGCCTGATGGAAGGCCCAGAACACTCTATCAAGAATGAAACAATTCGGGCCCTCCGTAGGATGAACCCTCTCCTGCTTGTTAATGTACGTGCCTGGGTTTGATTGTGCAATTTGCTGCAGCATTCTTCAGACCAGGTCGTACACCTCCTCGTACATCCCATACATACGGTGCAGCACCTTTCGCTTCGCCCGCCATACCTTCTTGTAGCTCACTTCGAAGCCCGCCATGTTCGCTACTTCTGCCATTAGAACCTTCGGAGAAATGGACACATCTGCTTGGATGAGGTGCATGACCAGCTCTGCAACATACGATGATGTCATGTTTGGTGTCTATGTACTGGCACGCAAGCTCACAACTGTGATCTTGCAACACCGTTATCCGGAACTCCGTGCCAACGCCCTTGTACCGTTGTGCATGAACTTTGCCAGGACAGGACCCGTCGACACACTTCACAACGTACGTGTCCGATTTGGACTTGTGGACCCGATATGTCTGGCTTATGTTGACGGCATGTCTAGCAATAGCCTGCTGGACAACACTCTTATTACGGAAAGCACTGCCCCAAAATGAGTGCGCCCTCGCTGAACCCCCATTCTCCCTCCTCTGCCTGTGGCAGACCTAGGGCTGTCGTTGCGTTGTCGTCTAGTCTAAACGACACGTATGCACCGTCCGTGGTCACAACACAACCTACCACCCCTCTAGTTGCAGCTTCGCCATCCTCATCCTCTCCAGAACTGCCTGTTTCCACCTCCTCATCCTCCTCGTTGCCCACTTCTTCCACCTGGTCCCCAAGGTACTCATGACAGTCAATACGGGCGGCCCACCACCTCTCGTCCACACCTTCGTTGGCCTAGAAATTCTCCGCACGCCTCCTGAGGTCTTCATCACCCACTTCCTCGCCGACATGTTCTCCCGCTGAAGCGTCCTCATGACCGCCGGAGATGAACCCAGGCACTACATCTCCACCAGCGGCATCAGAACCAACCATGGTGGATGATTTTGCCCTCTCCACGAACTCGATATACACCATTGGCCTGGCATATATCGCAGCATCAGGGTTGCACACGACCTCCATATAGTTCGCCCATGAGGCGTCATTGGTCATCTTTAGAAGTTGCCATATGCTCTCCCTTCCATCACCCACCATTGAGGCATAGACTGCCTTGATCCGTAACTTCTTCCTTGCGGTGTGTCGATCGAACGCCGAACGGGCACACATCCGTAGCTCAGACAAGCTCATGACGTTCAGACCAGGTGCCCGGATCACGGTCCGGTCGCAATTTGACAAGTCCGCCCCCATACGGCCCATCGCGTACGAGACCACTCCCATAAAACACGAACAAGTCTTGAATGTCAGCCATTGCGTACCTAACATAAGTGCATAATCAATCATTTCAGTACACAGCATGTAACAATCGTACCATTAAACAAATTCTAACATACATCAAATTACATATTCATTTCATTTTTATTTGCGTTGGTCTTATTTATAAATCTTACTTTCTAATTCGTAAAATTTCTTTTGTTAAATTTTACTTAACTCCGGCTTCCACTAACCAATTTCAATTCCATTTTTTTCCCGATTAATGCAAAATTTCCATTACTTATGAAATGGTACATAAATCAACAAAATAAATCTTTGTAATTTCATGTCCTCGGTTTATTTACTTTTACTATACCTTCGTACTACTTTCCTCGTATTTCTATTATAATAATCCAAATTTATTCCCAATTTTAATTTTACATGTTGTCTACGGCCATTCACTAAGCCTACTAATTATCCTAATTGTCTCTAATCTAACTACTTTTGCTATCACCTACAAATGCTCCAATATAAATATGTACTTTTTCAACACCTACACATGTAAGAACATATGTTCACCAAAAACTAACTACATTATAATCCGTAACTTCAACAAAAAGTACGACATTATCTACACTACAATAAAGCATGCATCATATGTGCATGTTTACCTACAGATACACACCGTATGACACATTGGCATGGCGCATCAAACATTGACATAAAATAACATTACCTAACGATGGTTTGTGCTAATGGACTATAGACTAATGACATACATAAAAATTTAGTTTTGCAGGCACAAGACTTACCTCCTCTTGAAGCTCACGACGCGATCTACAACTTTTATACTTGCAAAATCCGCTGAATCCAAACAAAAACAACTCAAATCTACGTGTTTCACTCCTCACTGCCCTTCACTTTCTCCCTCGCTCTATCTTCACTTCAGCTGCAAATGAGCTCCCTGGCTTCAACAGCAGTTCTTCTCCCTCTCTTGCGCTATGGTTCCGGTTTTTTAAGTGTGCATTCAGCACTCATGGAGAGGGGGCCGTTCCTGCGCTGAAGACGCGTGTGCGAGTAGACGGATAAATCAGTGTGCGCGGTGCTGCTTTACAGCTTTCGCCGGACGGACGGGACGTGACGTGACGTGAGGCATGGAGTCATGCGGTTGGCAGAGGGAATCGTGCGGTCGGGCAAAATAATCGCGCACTGGGGGATTCGGTCAAGCGGTCAGCAACGAAACGCGCGAGTGGGGGGCGAGCACGCGCGTGTCGCGGTGTGGTACCGCACAACCCAGCTGATGCGGTCGTGCGGTACCACACCGCACGATCGACACGTGGCGCAACGCGGCGATCGCGCGGTTGGGCGGGGGCCAAAAGTGGAATTCTTTCGCTGAGGGGTCTACATTTGGAATTTTTTCGTGCTACAGGGCCAGATGTGTCCAAAATTCCCAGGATTCCTGGTAGTATTGATATTTTTCTTCAAATTCTTCTAATTTTATTTAGGCAAAGTGACTAAATTTGTAATTTGTTTGCTATGTGGAGAACGAAGAAATGAAGAAAGTTACCAATGACGTTGTGATTCATCGCTTCATGAACTTAAAAGAATGCAAATACTAAAACGTAATGCATTTACTTTCATTTGATCATTCTATTATTTTTTCTTGAAAATTTTAACTCAATTTATTTGCTTCTTTATAGCCCATTGAGGTCAGATGATGTATTTTACCAATATCAACCATCTTTTTTCTGTGATTTCACTCTTAGTTTCTTCATTTCGCTGCAATTAGCAAATAGTATTAGTGGGTTTCTTTATTTTAGTAAGTATTCTGATTACTATTTCTTTATCATTATACATTGCCATCGGTTATGTTAACTTATTAGTGCTAAAAATTACTGAACAGATAGCTATTTAGTATAACATTGCTTCAAAATTATATATAGTGTTATATGCACGGTGAAATGATGAACCCTGGTTACTTTTGTTTTAGTTCCGCCCCTGGTCTACACGCGAAAAGTGCCCCCAAACAAATAAATTAAACAAAATAAAAAATTATAAAATATGTACTAGGAGGTAGATTATGAATTTAGATGGATTTAGGAATTTGAATCACTTGATTCAGAGTTCGAACAGTAGAAAACAGGTCAGCGGAAGGTTTGCTGGAGGAGAAAATACAGAAAAAGATAAATGAGTGAATATTTCAAAGAAATATTCCTTTTAGCTGAAAATTTTTAAAGAAATGAAGCTGTCAAGTGGGCCATCTATGTAAATGACTGAGAGATGGAATGAGGAAAGCAAAGGGAAACAAAGCAGGGACATCGTCAACGGTAAGGGTGACATGGGAGGTGGGGCAAATGGCAAAATGGGTTGGAGGGGTCTCAGAGAGGCGGTGGGAGGCAGTGGTGTAGGCAACGATGCACAACGTGGTCAAGGTGGTGGCGCGGGCGTCTGTTGGGGTGGCAGCATGGCGGGGCTGGACAGCGATGGCAGTGCTCTGGCGATGTCAGGCAGATGGCGGCCTGAGCATAGGCACGGCGTGGGCGTGTGGAGTACTTCGGTGTAATCGATGGGCTCGGGGGATGGTCGGAGAGGTGGGGCGACAGTTGTCAGTAGCGGAAATGAAGGTGGCATCAATGGTGGCTCTCCACATTGAGGCATTGGTCAAATTGAGGCATGGAATAAGTAGAGGAGGTGGCGGAGATGGTTTGGGTGCAAGGAATTAAAAAATGGCTTACCGGAGACTACAAATCGGCGATGAGGAACAAATTCGATTGGTTTGGGGAAAAACTCAATCCCAACGATTGGCTACACAAAAATCAAACTAACTTGAAAGATAGGTTGCTTGGATGCTAGAATACGAGATGATGTGAATGGTTTTATCAAAAACTCACTAGAGAGGGAGGTTATAGTGGTGGAGCATGATAGTGACATAGTCGGGCGCATGAGAAATAGACGAGGGGTTAAAGAGCTATGAAACCTTGGTGGCTCCGCCCCTAATGCACCGCATGATCCTGTGATCCGTGGCAGCACCCTTGCTGACATCACATTTCACAAACTACTGTGCCGTAGGCACTATTTTCACTATCGCATCATATCTTCGTTGTCCTTTTTTAGTCCAACGCTTGAGGATCATCCGAAGTCACATCAATGTACGCCTCTAAGTTGCCTCTTGCAACTTGCAAGTCAGGATCCAAATTCTGTTGGATGCAGAACCTTTAGGCTTTATTTAAAAGTATTGTGGTTTTTTATTTTTAATTGTGGTTTTTGAATTTTAGTTGATTGCAAAAAATATTAGGAAAGTATGAACTACTCATACTGAGAAGTCACTTCGTTTAATTTTTAGTTTTTAACAGCTAAAAGCCAAGAGTTGTTTGGAGGCTGATTGGGATCAAAGTCGGGCATGCAGGTGTTGTAGCCGAGTTGATTTCCAAAGTTGCAGAAGTGTTCTATGGCCTGTCATGCGCGTGACAAAGCAGGAAAGCTAACAGTGTGATCTGCTAATCGGAGAGTAGGAGGGGCTAAAACTCTAGAAAAATCGCGCGTGCTCATCTGTTCTGCTTTCTTCGTCTTTTATTTTCCTTTGTATATCTTAACTTAGATCAAGTTTCTTGACGCGCCATATCAATCCACACAAATTATAACTTGCAACTGTGTAGATTTTTCATGTAGATACAACTCTAATTTGAACATATGGTAGATATAGTCTCTAATTTGTAAAAGGAAACTAGACACTATCAATTCAAATATAAATAGGACTTATATATGTGAATATGAATATAGATACAACTCTAATTTGAACATATGGTAGGCATAGTCTCTAATTTGTCAAAGGAAACTAGACACTATCAATTCGGATATAAGTAGGACTTAGGGGGTGTTTGTATTGGTTTTTGCTGATAGTTTTTGCTATGCCTTATGCTTTTTGCTGAAAATAAATAGTAGTGGCTAAAAGAAGTGATTTTTAGAAGGAGAAAGTGAGTGGTGCAAAATAGCCATAGATATGTAAATATGAATATATCATGAATATAGCCTCAACTGCAAAGTATAATTCGATCAAAAGATGAAAAGGATAGCATTACGTTCATCTTAAGTTGGTGGATGAGAAAGGATCTTCGAACTTTCATATATTCATGCACATCCAAAGTGATTTCAAGTAGAGTTTGAGGACTAGTTTGAAATGCAGGAATTTTGTTAAAATTTCATAGATATTTTGTAGAAAACTGTATATGTCCTATAGGAATGTTACTAAATTCTCTAGTTACAAATAGATCTATTGGACCTGATATGCCAATCAGATAGAGGGGATGAATGATACCTTCAAATTCAATCTCCTCAAATGGTGTTCTAAAACTTTCACTTCACTAGCTGTTGGAAGCTAGAAAGATCATATTTGCCCACCAATAAATACCTCACAAAAATGCGGAAGCAAATGAAGTTCAATTCCCCTGGACCTATCAAACCGCTATAGAGGGAGCGATTAGACTAGCCTGAGAGCTGATGGTCTGACTGCCAGAATCGACCGGTCTCTTGTCTGACTGTCAGTGTAGGTGCAGTCAGACCGCGCCCTAGTTCTAGACCTGGGTCAGCCCGAGCCAAAGCAAAAAATAGCGTAATCTTCAAAATACATATCAAAATGATTTGAAACTTTGCACACACTTTCTAAGGATCTCAGGAAGCTAATACATCTAAGGATCACATGAATTTGGCTAAAGTTGACGGCAAGCAAGAGCACCCAAATATTTGAAGCCAAAACACTATAAACAAGACATCAATAAAATAGCTCCAAATCAAATCAAATTAAATTGGGCAACCTTTAAGATCTTACTATAGATGATCCCTAGATGGATGGAATATAATCCTCATAAGGCATCTTCATCACTTACACATCTTCGAAACCAAGCAAGATCAAGAGAGTAGGAGAGCTAGCAAAAACACTAACTAAAATAAGTACAAAAATCAACAAGAGCAAGGACGCACAATGTAGAATGAACAAGATTGATCTATTGAAAATTTTAGATGTATGTTTTACAACCACTCCACTCTGGAGGACAGAGCTCTCTCTACCAAGAGCACTCACCCAAAACTTTCCTTCCAAGGAAATCTCTCTCAAACTCTAAAGAATGGATAGTTAGTAAGCCACATGCCTCCAACACACAACCGGAGAAACTCGTTAACCCTACACACACTGGATTTTACACTCATACATGACTTATGCGCTTAGCTAAGGAGCAAGCTTCCCATCCACTTAGCTTTCTCAGCATCTCCTTGACCTAAATCACTCTCCCAACGCCCTCTAAGCACCACAGTTTTTGTCCTATCGCCGTTTTCAGTATTTTGGCTTCTCCGCCAAAACACCCTCGCTATGACCGTAGATCTCATCTCATCTCCGAGCCTAGTATATGGTCATCTCCTCCTTTGCAAGTATTCTCTATGCTTACAACGTATAGGTAGGTTCACCAATGGTTCACGTATTGGTAAGCCTCTCCGTGTTAGTTCCCCCTAACCGTACATTACTTGCACCAACCGCACCATTCGATGAACCGTTGCTCCAATCTTTCCTTTAACATCTCTAGCCTTCCCTATATCTTGTCTGAGCCCAACCATCCCTCCTGGCTTCCTTGACCATACCGTAGCTCATCCCCGAGCATAGGCTCGGTCCATGCCGTCATCCATGGTTGCCTCTAAGCTTCATGCTTTATGAACCATGAATGCAATGACCTACGACTCGGTGGCAGCGTGGAGCTCGATGGAGGCCTTGGAGAGCGCACTCTCTGATCTTGTCATTGTGGTGCCTCCTCGCACCTTTGGGCCTGAGGATCTGTTGAGCACCCTTCGAAGGATCGGAGAGGTGTCGATAACCACTACTCACTCATGATGACCCGCATCGTCCTCGACCTTCTCCACCACTAGGGCTGCCTGCACGTCGGTGAGCTAGCTACCGCATGGTTGGAGCTGCCTGCTGGGAGCAGGGTGATGTCCGGAGCAGTGCACGTGGTCTGGCGTTCTACACATGCCTTCCATCAGCGCATATGGGACTACATTGGTGAGGCCGTGGCAAAGGTAGCCAAGAGGCAAAGCCTACAAGGTGGTGGCAACCTCAGGACTTGGCTTGATGAAGTATCACGGCGAGACAAAGGCAGTGTCGTCTCCTCCAAGCACGGTGTCAATCTGCAGGTGTGATGCTGAAGTCCTACGCCTGCGCATGTAGCCTGCTATGTACACCTCGTGAATGTTATGTAAAAGGGCGCTACATGGCCACACCCTTTTGGCAATGCAATGAAAGTTTTCATGCTTTGTCCTCATATTTGGTGTTTGTGGTGAGCAGGTGCTTGACAGGGGCCGCTTCTAGTTTCGGACCTTATGGTTTGGTGATGCCTTCGACACTAGGGCTAGGCAGAGGATTCTCTGCATTTTTGGGAGGAGCAGTGTTCGACGAGAGAGGCCTCGATGCAAGAGTATGTTAAAGTAGAAGACGAATCGGACGAGTAGCACCTCCGAATAAATGTACTTGTAAATGCTATCTTTCGCACAATATTATTGAAGTGCCACATGAAGCGAGTGATTTGTGCCCCATATCCCCTTCATAGCCGTGTTTGCCTTGTGATAACACTTTTGGCACAACGTGAAGTGCTCGGAAAGATCGGCGATAAGTACAAAATTGGATGCGAGTCGAGAATGCCATGGGTGCCGCACTCCATCACTTGAGATGTAACATGAGCAAAGTAGGCTAGGGACGAGGGGTCGGCATAGGCCCCTTCATCTTGTGATAAAGTAGACGCGCGTGCTCTGTCCCCCACCCTTCGAACTAGCATTAGCAAAGCTAGCGGCGAGATGGAGTAGGTGTGCGCGCTCCATCCCCCACCCTTCAAACTGGCATCAGCGAAGCTGGCAGCAAGATAGAGTAGGCGCGCGTGCTCCGTCCCCCACCCTTCGAACTGGCATCAGTGAAGCTAGCGGCGAGATGGAGTAGGTGCGCGCGCTCCATCCCTTACCCTTCGAACTGGCATCAGCGAAGCTGGCGGTGAGATGGAGTAGGCGCGCGCGCTCCGCCCCCACCATTCGAACTGTGTCAGCAAAGCTGGCGGCCGGATGAAGTAGACAGCGCGCTCTGTCCCCCACCCATCGAAGTGGTGTCACCAAAGCTAGCAACGAGATAGAGTAGGTGCGCGCTCCATCCCCCACCCTTCGAATTGGCTTCAGCGAAGCTGATGATGAGATGCGTCATATAGTGTGCACGGAGGCTGCCCCTCGTGTGTCTTATTTGTACTCCAAAGAGTACACGCAAAGACTCGCCTACGCTTGTCTTATTTATACTCCAAAGAGTGCACGCAGAGGCTCCCCTCTGCGCGTCTTATTTATACTCAAGAAGAGTGCACACGGAGGTTCCCCTCCGCGCATCTTATTCATACTCTGAAGAGTGCACGGAGATTCCCCTCCGCATGTCTTATTTATACTCCGAAGAGTGCACGCAGAGGCTCCCCTCCGTGTGTCTTATTTATACGCCGAAAAGTGCACGCAGAGGCTCCCCTCCGCACGTCATGCTCGATGGCTATGGTGACTAGAAATTCGGTGAAGGCCCCCGTAGGAGGAGGGATTTGCTGACTGGCGGCCTTGGTGAGCATGTCAGCTTGCTCATTGTGTGCCCGTGGAATGGCCTTTACCGTGATACCCAAGAAATGATGCTCGTTCACCCTATCATGACTAGGTACTTGGCTAGGTCGGGGTCCTCGTCCTGGTAAGACTTGTCGACATGCCCCGCGATCAAACATGAGTCGGTGTGGATGAGCACCCTCCGTGCGCCTAGGGCCTTGAGCTTGGCAAGGCCCAAGAGTAACGCTTCGTATTCAGTTGTGTTATTTGTTGCCGGGAACCCAAGGCGTTCTGATGAGAGACCATGTGGAGGTATCCCCATGTTTGTGATGAGTAATTGAGGTTGTGTTAGTGAGTTTGAGTTTGTTTTGGGTATTCTAGGGTTGAGTAATTTTCATTTAGGCTATTGTTGATATGTTATTTCGTGCGGTGCTATGTGATGGTTTGCTTGTCTGTGTGACTACAGGACTTCGGAGCTAGGTCATGGTGAGGCGAGGAGGACCGGGACTAGGCACAGGAGGTGTTGAGGTCCAGACGGTCGGTGATGCCGAAGATGATCGAGGCTGGTGAGGTGGTTGCGAGTCGGGAGACGAGGAACCGGAGCTGGAGCTACCGGTGACGGACACGATGGGCAACGACGAGCGAACCGGGACTAGGCTCAGGGAGGAGTCGGAGGTCCAGACGGTTGGGTGTCGATTGCGGTCGTGCGCGACGGAACAGACCAGGACTAGACTCAGGTAGAGTCGGGGGTCTCGGTCGGTGTCGGATGGACACGACGGGCAGCGGCGAGTGGACCGGGACTAGGCTCAGGGAGGAGTCGGAGGTCCAGACGGTCAGGATACCGGGTACAGTCGTGTGTAGCGGAGCGGACCGGGACTAGACTCAGGGAGGAGTCAAGGTCCAGACGGTCAAGGTACCGGACGCGGGAAGCTTCCGGGAAGGCGCTTGAGGGGCAAATTGGTGATTTGACTCAAGCAATGAGACGAGGGGCTGGTTTTCCCTCCAAATCCTAGTCATGATGACTTTGACCTTTGCCTCATTTGGTGTGCGAGGTGAGGGAGTGGTTGTTGTATGACACTTCTTGATTTTCTCCTTGTGGGTGTAAACTTGGAGTTAAAAGGAGTGGGCATTTAGGTTGTAGTAGCTCATTCAAGCAAGAAATGAGTGGAGTATGCTTGAGTTGAGCATTCTGTAGAGAGAGCTCAAGTGAGCAGTAGGAGTAGAGAGTGTGCTCTCGTGTGTGAAGCATGTAGTGATTTTCCTTCCCAACTGCGTATGGGGATGGAGTGTTGTTTCCCTATTGTAATCATTCATCTCTCTTCCTCAATATCAATGTGAGAAGGATTATGTTGGGCTGGTTTCATTTCTTGCTCTCTCTCTCTCTGTGTGTGCTTCACTACTTGAAATGAATTTAAGTTGATTCTCTAGTTGGAAAGGTTGGTTCTTGGTTGCTCTGTGGTGGGAAATATTCAAGGCCATTTGGCCATTCCATTCCCAAGAGCAAATGGAAGATTCAATGAATTCTGCGATTTCTGAGTTCTTCGCTAGATTTGCTTTGCTTGCTGAAAATTAGGGTTTGTTGTCAGGGGAAATGTGGTTTGCTTGATTCTCTTGTTGAGAAGTGATGAGACTTCTTTAGTTTAGCTTTGGGATGATTTCTTGTTGTAATTCCAAGCCTCATGTGCAAAAGATACAAGAATGCCCAACAATTTAGACTTTTGTGTCACACTCAGTTCAGGTTTCAGTATTTTGCTCAAATGTTGAATTCTTGCTCTTCAGATCTGGATTCCCTTGTCCCTAAGGTCTAGCTAGTATTAGGTTTGTAGTCTTGTTCTTTTGGCTTGAGAAGTTCAGCAGAAAAACATCAATTTCCCTTAAGATTGCACTTCCAGTAAAATCTGTGCAAAAATCTTCAGTCGCTGCTCTGTTTTCGGGCTTCCCGGTCAGACCGCTAAACCCTAGCGGTCAGACTGCTCATTAGCCACCAGTCAGACCGGTCGGGCAACGGTGGTCTGACCGGCCCGAGCCGAGCGGTCAGACCGGGCGCCTTCAGGCTGTCAGACCGGCCATCAAGAGGCGGTCTGACCGGCCCATGACTTGCGGTCAGACCGCCCGAGGGGTTGTAGCTGCTGTTTTTATTTTTTGTGCTGTGCTACTTGGCTTTTCTCTGCTGTTTTAGGCTTCTGCTTTCTCCTCTGTTGTTTGAGGTGCCAGTGAGTATGAACGCTCTTTCTTCATAGCTTTTGTAGCTATCGGAGAGGAGTTGAATTTGTGGATACTTGGGGGCGTTTTTAAAGAGGCACCATTCACCCCCCAGCCCCCCTGTTGCCATTTCCAATCTTGCAGCCGAGTATAGCAACGATGGCTTTCTGGTGTAGTGATAACTGCACCTACCCCGGTGCTGGGCGCCATAGGCTCTGTCAGTGTGAAGGGTCCACACTGGGTCTACAAGTAGTTGTGCCTGCGGCTAGGTTGGTGGTGTCCACTCGGCTAGGAAGTCCACCAGGACCTGAGACTTTATGGCCGTGCATGAGGCGTATGTCAAAGAGAAGTGCGCGAGCTCGGCCGTCCGATTTGCAGATACGACCCATGGACTCCTTGTTGTGCAGCATCTCCGCCAAGGGAAATGATGAAGGCATAGTAATATGATGGGCCAGGAAGTAATGGCGGAGCTTCCTCGAGGCCATGACAAGGGTGTAGACTAGTTTTTTTAGCTCAGTGTACAGTGTTTTGGTGCCCTGAAGGGTTTCAGAGACAAAGTACACGGGTTGCTGAAGGGATCCCTCCTCAAGCACGAGGACTACGCTGACAGCTATTGCCGTAGCTATGAGGTACAACAGCAACAAATCCTCTGGTGTTGGGGCGACTAAAGTGGGAAGGCTTGTGAGGTGCTTCTTGAGTTCATCGAAAGCCTTCATGCAATCATCATCCCAATGGAACCCGTTGCATCTGCGAAGGGTTTTGAAGAACAGGAGACCTCTCTCGGCCACCTTGGATAGCAAACGGCTCAGCACGGCCATGCAATCAGTGAGCCTCTGGACCTCCCTTGTCGTCTTGAGCGGCTCCACGGAAAGGATTGCATCGACCTTATTGGGGTTCACTTGTATTGTCGGAACCCGGAGCAACGACTCCTGGATCCTCTGTGTAAATCGCACTAGTCCAGGATCAGCTAGTGCACACAGTGTACAACAAAGATAAATATCAACCATAATGACATTTATTAACTGAATATGGGCATGAATGCCAAAGTTTACATCAACGGCACATAAGCCAAAATTAAGTAATAAGCAGCGGAAGAAAAACCGAAGCGGAAGAAGCCCACTGAGCCTGCCCACAGGCAAACGATAGTAAGACGCGGCCTACTCGTCCAGATCTTCACCGTAGTTGACGTCTTCCTTCTCTGTGTGGAAAAAGCAACGTGAGTACAAACTTGTACTCCGCAAATCACCCGGGAAAATGCAACATAATGATAAAGGCTTCAATTGAAGGCTTATAGGGTTAGTTTGCATAAAACAACATTTATGAAATACAGTAAATAGATTGAAATTGCTGAATTTAACACAGTAAGTAAAAGCATAACTTGTAGTAGAAAGTAATACCGTCAGTGCAGGCTCCGACCACACACCAACCTATCCACGGGCATCCCACCCGGACCATCTTTTCCAAAAGATCACGTATGGATTCCATCCATCCACACGCTTTCACTGCGCAACTCTGATGAATTCCATCCATTCACCAGGTTTCCAATCTCTCATGGATTCCATCCATCCACAAGCTTTTCATCTCTCGTGGATTCCATCCATCCACAAGGTTTTTGAAAACGTTTTGAAAAATAAAATCTAATCCATGAAAAACTTTTACTCAACATGCCCATGACCGTGGGCACAGCTATCCAGGATAGATTATACACTCTGCGAGAGGTTGTGCAGCTTTACCCACAAGACACGATCATCTCATATTGCCACCGGGTTACACACTTCCTTAGGTGTGCGACGAGGAGTCGTGACAAGGCCTTTACAATGCAAAGCCTTCAACCTGGTCGAGCCAACTCTAAGGTTTCACCCGATAAAGAATCCACGGGCCAGGGACTCCCTCTTGAGCCTAGACGAGACTTCTCATGGCTTAACCACGCTCGCCCAAGTGAGACTTCACATGGCACCAACCACGCTCACTTTCAACCTACGACTCAACTCAGATTGGGACTTCACAAATTATTCAGCCAGGGCTGTCCCATACCAGCCATGGGGTAGTATGATTAGGGCTTTGCAACAGTAGCTCACAGACCGGTCCTTAATTGACTCAGGCCCAACCACATACCCCCGTGCACGACAATCAACCACTGCGGCTCCAACCAACAAGGCATGCCTGCACCCACCACTCTAACCAATTGCCTAAGTCTAAACCAGTTTTATAATTATTTTCAAAATAATTCATAAACCTCCTTGACTCACCAAAGTCAAGAGTTCATATCATTTTATGTAAAAAGGGTCATCATTTTATGTGAAAGATATCCCAAAACAAATATTATAACTTCGTAGGGCTAAGCATTTGAATAAACTCTCTAGCCAACACTAATGTATTAACTAGAGTTTGATTCTAGGGTGACAAGGTATTGAGGATTTCAAATTCAAAGGAGGGATTAACAAGTAGGCAATAACTAAATTTAAAACTGAATTGAAATACGTTCAATAAAAATATGCATGCAATATAATTTAAATCAACATAATTTTATTTTGAAAACTGGGATCAACATGATCAAGGAGGGTGACTTGCCTTGCTCTTCAAATTTGCACAAATCTTCGCCGAAGAAATCTCCCGAATCGTCGAAGTCTACACGTGAAAATAACCCACCAAATTCAAATAAAATCAAATTAAATTCAAATTGACTTCAAACATTTGAATTGAGGCTATAAATGGATAGAGGGGAATTTTTGATGAATTTAGAAATTTGAATGGGCCAAATCGGAGTTATAACGAGGGAGAACGGGCTCCGGGAAGTTTGAATTCAGGGAAAATGGAAAAAGGAGGATTTTTGGAATTATTTTTCTAAAGGAAAAGAATATATGGCGTCAGCATTGCGTCAGCGAGGATTTTCTTTTCGGCTGGAATTATTTTTCAACGGGAAAAGGGACTTATGACGTCAGCATAACGTCAGCCCGAGGGGAGTCAAGCTGACGTGTGGGCCCCTGGTCCATGGACCAGGTCCACGGAAATGGAGGGCGGCTGAGGTGGCACGGGAGAGGTCGGGCGCGCAAGTGGCGCTGACGGGGCAGGCAGAGTGCCGACGCGGCGATGAGGTGGCGCCACCTCGCCTGCCACGTGTGTGAGCGGGCGGCGTGGCGGCGCGGCGAGGGGTGCTGCAGGCTACGACGGCGACGCCGCTCCGGCGGCGCGGCGGCGGTGAGGGCTCAATCGGAGAGGGCTCACGGGGATTACGGGAAGGGCGCGAGCTCACCGGGAGTGGCGGAGACGGGCGGCGGCGAGGAGGCGGCGGCGCTCGGGTTCACGGCGCGCGAGCTCGGCGGCAAGGAGACCCGGCCGAGGCGCCACGAGCTTCATGGCGGCGCGGGAACTCGAGGAGGCGGCGGCGGGCGCGAGGGTGATCGAGCGACGGCGAGGCTCGCCGGAGGAGCTGCGGTGGCGGCGGTGGCGGAGGCTCAATGCGGGCGGCCGGCGCTCGGGAGAGGGAGGGGGAGGGCGGAGCAGTGGTGCGAGGGGAATGCGAGGCCGGGGGAGGGTTTTATAGCAGGAGAGGGTGGCCGGGCGGCGAGCTAACCGCCCGCGAAAATGGCGGCGGCGGCGGACGTTGCGGGGGAGAAGGTGGGCGCGTGGGGTGGCGACGGGCGCGAGAGAGGCGGGGAGGTGGGGCGCGGGGCGTGCGGCGCACGTAGGTGGGCGGCGTGGCCGAGGAGATGGCGGGGGTGGCGACCGGGTCACGCGGGCGGCGGTTGCGCCGGAGAGAGAAGGAGGCGGCGCTCGGGCGGGGAAGAAGACCGGGAGGAGGAAGGGGACGGGGACGAAAGGCCCGACAAGCGGGGCCCAACGGCAGAGAGAGAGGGGCGAGGGAGGCTGCCGGGTGGGGCCCGGTCGGCAGAGAAACGGGGAGAGGAGAGGGACGCCGACAGGCGGGACCGGGGGAGGAGAGAGAGGGGAGAGCGGGAGCGCCGACAGGTGGGCCAGGGGGCGCAGAGAGAGAGGGGCGGGTGGAGGGCTCGGATGAGCCGAGGAGCACACGTGGCAAAAGGGGAAGGGAGGAAAGCGGGATGGGGGTGGATCCGCGCGGGAGGCGTGGCGGGGATCCGGCCGTCCACGTGGTGGCCGGGGAAGGGAGGAGGGGATTTTCATTTTTCATTTTTGATTTTCTTTTCAGAAAAGCACAGAAAATCCAAATAAACTTAGAAAAATACCAATTGACCTCCAAAAATTGCAGAAAAATTCCTAGAATCTTCTGAAGACATTTGGAACTAAATAAAATTATTTCCAACTAGTGTTGGCATCTAATTTTCATACTTTAAAATACTTTTTAATTTCAAAAATACATTTTTAAACTCCAGAAAATCCAGGAAACCAAATAAAAGCCAAATAACTCCAAATGATTAATTTGACATAAGATTTTTATATAAAATCAAAATATCATTTTATTTAAGTTTTTCTTAAAATGCTTTTCAAATCCAGCTTTTTCAAAAACAAAAATTCAAGGCAAATCCAACTTTAAAATTTAGGCACAAAAATACTTATTTTAATTTAAAGTTTTTTTTATTCCACTTTTATTATTTATTTAATTTTTTTTATTTTAGCAAAAATTTGGGATGTTACATGTATCCCACATCCTAACACCAGGAAGTCGAGTAGCTTTCCAGCTTGCACACCGAAGCCGCATTTGTCTGGATTCAACATGATGCCTACCCGTCGGAGGTTGTTGAAGGTTTCCTAAAGGTCTTGACCATGCGAGGCGAGCTGCCTAGTCTTAACGACCACATCATCCACGTAGGCTTCGATGTTCCTCCTGAGTTGGGAGGCGAGGGCAAGTGCCACCATGCGTGTGAACGTGGCTCCTGCATTCTTGACACCGAAGGGCATTCTGACGAAGCAATATGTCCCTACCAGCATGATGAAGCTTGTCTTGGCTTCGTCTTCGTTTGTCATATGGATCTGATGATAGCCGGAGTATGCGTCCAAGAAGGTCATGAGTTCACATCCTACCGTGGCATTCACCAGTTGGTCTATGCGAGGAAGCGGGTAATTGTCTTTTGGACATGCCTTAGTGAGCACAGTGAAATCGATGCACATGCGTCATGCACCGCTGGCCTTTTTGACTAGCATTGGGTTCGCGAGCCACTCCGAGTGCTGTACCTCACGGATGACTCCGGACTGGAGTAACTTCACAACCTCTGCTTTGGCTGCCTGCTGGCACTCAAGTGACATGGCCTTTTTGACTAGCACCGGGTTCGCGAGCCACTCCGGGTGCTGTACCGCGCGGATGACTCCGGACTGGAGTAACTTCACAACCTCCGCTTTGGCTGCTTGCTGGCACTCAAGTGACATGCGCCGAAGCCTCTGCTTGACTAGCTTAGCATCAAGGCGAACCGCGAGGCTATGCTCGATGATGGCGCGGTCTACCCCCTTCATATCGGCTGGCGACCATGCGAAGACGTCGACATTGTCACGAAGGATACGGAGTAGGTCCTACTCAACCTCTAAACGAAGGCCCTCGCCAATGGAGACTTGTTAGTCAACGGTATGGAGGGGGACCCTCTTGATTTCGCTGTCTGGCTTGGGCTTGGGCGTCCACCCTAGTGCAAAGGGCGTGCTAGCTCCGAGGGTGTCTGTGACAGCATGTACCTTTTGCAGGGGACCTCATGCACCGAGCTCTATTCGACGAGCGAGGTCTTGATCCCCGAACATGGTAACGATGCCGTGCAGACCTAGAAGCTCATGCAAAGGAAGTTATGATGTAGGACCGCTCCGAAGGCGTTGAGGGTCGGGCGTCCTAAGATTGCATTATACGGGTAGGGAAAACATCAAAGGTGACATCCTCATTTCTTGCATGATCTCCCTGCCTGAAGGAGACTTGTAGCCATATTTGTCCCAGGGCTTTCAGTGGTTGACCCCTGAAACCTTGGAGCGAGATCCCCGATGGCCCTAGCCTACTTCAGGGGATTCCCATTTGGTCGAAGGATACCACGAATAAAATTTCAGTGGAGCTGCCCCCGTTGACCAAAACATGCTTGACATCGCAACCTGCAATGGCAACCTGGATCACTAGAGGGTCCTAGTGAGGAAAGTCGATTCCGTCCACATCGACAGCTGTGAAAGTGATGTCATTTTGTGCCCAGGTCGATGGCACCTGAGCAGGGTATGCCGCGACGTGATGCAGTCGATGAGCATAAGCCCTCTGTTGCTGCGCAAATGAAAATTCGAGCAACACTGCTAATAGTTACGACCACTCCATAGAAGGCCCTTGGGGGGCTGCTGCACATGGGACACCACTGGGATCCCTGCCTCTAATGCTCTGTCCCTGATGACACTCTGGCGAAGTGTCGCAATGGTGGGGCATGTTCGAGTGAGGTGGTCGCTGCGACCGTGCACCTCGCACTTAAAGCCCTCCACTTCGCCACGCGATCCATCTTCACGGCCCCGGCTGAGCCCGCGCCCGTGACCTCTACGACCCCATCCTCAGGCAGTGGGGGCACTACCATTGGAGCTGGTTTTGATGTCGAAGACATACCTGTCCCTTTGGGCCTTGCGTTGCTTACGATTGGAGGTGTCCTTCGGGGAGTCCTGTGCCTGCTGGTGTTGGAGGTGTCGCCTCTACATCATTGTGCATCTTCTTCTGCAATTGCGTACTTCTCCATTTTGTCAAAGAGCTTGGCAACCATTTTTATCGGCTTGCGCACGGCCAGCGGCCCCGGGCGAAGGCCTCAGATCGCTGCATTGATGATCGTAGTCTCATTAACGTCCTTAACTTGGCAGTGAACCTTGGCAAAACGTTTGAAGTACTCCTAAAGCTTTTCTGAGGGCTTCTGGTTGATAGCGAAGAGCTGATCTGCGTCGAACCGCTCGATGTAGTTACCCAGGAAGTTGTTGTATAGGCGGTCGTAGATCTGCACCCATGCGTAAATGGAGTTCGGCTCTATGGTGAAGAACCAGGAGAGTGCTACTCATTGTAGAGCGAGTGGCAACCCCTTCACTTTGGTGTAGTCATCCCCGCCGGCGTCCTCGATGGTCGTCTCGTACACGCGAATAAACTGTATTGCCCTTGTACAGCTCGATAGTGGGGAACTTGAAGTCTTCTGGCCACGCCAACTACTACAGGCCGGCGGAGACTGGAGACTCCAGGTCTACACACCGAAGCGTAGTGTGACTAGAGGTAGGGGCGTTGCGACTGTCCGTCCGATCAGGTGTGACTTCCACCACTGCTGCTGATGGAGTTTGATGGCTTCAAGCCTCTTGCATCTCCCGCACGGCCCCTCGGAGGTCTGCTAGCTTGCGCTGCAGCGTCCTGAGGGTCGCCAATTGAGCGTTCTCCATCGTTGGGGCGGTCGCACTTGCTTGAGCGGTGGTGCACATTACAGGGTTGTTGGCGATTACGACCTACTCACTAAAGCTATTCGGCGCGCGGTGCGATGGGTCCCATGGTCGACAACGAGACCGATGCGGCCATCAGGACCACCTGTCGCCTCGCACTGGATCCCGGGTCACTAGGCATGCCAACACGAGTGTCGGTGTTAGTGCTCTCGCTGACCTGGGCGCCGCTAACGAGGTCAGCCGTTGCACCATCAGCAGGGTCAACCCCTGCACCACGGCGATCGTCATGATGGCCAGTCGTGCCGCCGCGAATGTTGACGTCAGCGTACGCCATACCGATGTCGCCATCATCACCGGCCCCCAATGTCGGCCAACCGAGGCCCTGGCATTCGCGACCGCCGCCGTCGTGCTCCGCTTCCTTTTTGTCACCGACGATGTTTTCTTGGACGCCATCACTCACTCTGTGGCTTGCCCTCTATTGTCCCCACGGACGACGCCAACTGTTGTGGCTACTGATCAAATAGTAAACTAGGAGAGTAGTGGTGTGGTTGTGATGGATAAACAATGCTTGCCCCTTCTACATGTTCAGGGCATATATATATATATATATATATATATATATATATATATATATATATATTTATATAATTATAATCTATCATGTGTCTTCCAAAAGGGTACACATGTCATTACATATATCACTTTGGGCCTTACAATCCCCTAAACAGGTCGGATGGGCTCAGGTGGGGGCGACCCTACTACAGTATACATCCTTGAAACCCAACAAGATCAAGAGGGAAAGAGAGAGGGTAAAAATACAAACCAAAGCAAGTGCAAAATCAATAAGAGTAAGAACACACCAAGTAGGATGAACAAAATTGATCTATTGCAACTTGTATATGTATATTTTACAACCACTCCACCCTGAAGGATAGAACTCTCTCTACCAAGAGCACTCGTCCAAAGATTTCCCTTCATGGAAGTCTCTCTTAAACTATAAGACTATGTGGTGGTAGCCCCATGTTGCTGATGACTATTTGACGTTGCTCTTGTTGTGCTATCCTTTGGTTGAGTTTGCTTTTGTGCCTTTGATTCTCTGGTTTTTGCTGTCAGAGTGGTGGTGGTCTGACCGGCCTTTGCCTAGTGGTCAGACTAGCCAACGGTGTGACCAGCTTGCAGGGTAACCAGCCTATGGCTAGCGATCAGACCGACCGGTGGTCTAACCGGCCATTGCACGGTGGTCTGACTAACTTGGTGGCCACGGTCAGACTAACTTGGTGGCCACGGTCAGACTAACTTGGTGGCCACGGTCAGACTGGCCGCTGTGCTAAGAAGCTAGTTAAGTTGAGCTGTTCTTGGGTTGTTTTGTTGTGTCAGTCATGGTGTGTCCATGCAAGGATTAGTCATAGGGTTTCCTTACACATGTGAATAATGGTGTGTCCATGCATTTGATTTACTTATGATAGTCAAGTGTATTTCATATGTCCTCGGATCAATTTCTTGTTCTCTGGTGTGTAAGTGCTTTGATGATTATTGCAACCAGTGGCAAGGCCAAAGCTTGTTGGCTGTGGTGTGTCATGTAAGTCTGAGTGGAGCATCATCTCAAACACAGGAGAAAGATAAGGGTTGTGAAGAGGCAGTGCGCTCATGTGGTGTGCCAATTGGATTTGTGTCTTTCAAGTGGTGACGTTTCTCAGAGCAAGCTACAATCTTGGTGACAAGGCATTCGGTATCATAGATTGTGGTGCAATGTGGTCTGCCATAGGACTTAGGAATTTGAAGTGGTGATGGCCTTGGCGCAAGCGTACAACCTTGGCAACGAGGCATTAGGCATCGCATCTTCGTGTAAACTAGTGGGTGGCAATTAAGAAAACTATCCAATACCAGGTGGATTAGCGGTTTATAAAACTAACTATGACATTGGCATAAATGGTTTAGGTCATGTCTTTGAGAATTGAATGTCTTATCGGGCTTGTGGAGCATTGTGGAAGTTGCGCTTTGAAAATCATGCAGGTGTGTAAAATATAAAACCTATTTGTGTGTGGGTTACCGGGTTTCCCCATTTGTAAGTAGTGTGATCTACTAAGAGTGGCTGGTTGTTTAGGGTTTGGTGTGAGGTGGAAGCCTCCACTATATAAGCCTTGAATGTTGAAGAGAGAGATGGTTGTTGAGAGAGGATTAGGATTTCCTTGTGTTGGAGCCTTTTATGTGTGTATGCTCTAGGCTTAGAGCTCTGCTATCCTAAAGGAGTAGCTATAAAAAATTCCTCTTTAAGTGAAATGAACATTCAAAGTTTGCCTAAGTAAGTTATGTCATGGATCCCTCTTGTGCTTTTGATTTGCTTGACTTTCTTATTTGGATTTTTCTCTTCTTAATCTTCCCTGGTGCTAAGGACGTGTAAGAGGTGGAGATATCTCTTAAAGATTAGATCCTATCTATCTAGATGCCTTCTAAAGGAAGTTCTTTAGTTTGCCCAGTTTTAATAAAGAGATAGGTGATTTTAGGATTTTGCTCTTCTGGGGGTTTTGGCTTGAATTCATGTTATGATCTTACTTGCTATGAAATGTGAGAACCCGTCCAAGTTTATCTAGATCATGAAGGACTTACAAGCAAAAGCAAATTAAGGTTTTCCTCTTTTACCCGTTTTTAGTGCAACTCTCCTTGTTTTGGATAAAGATAAGAATTTTAGCATCGATCTTCACAATTCATAATTGAAATAGGTTTCTAACATCCTAGGGAGGATTTGTGTCTAGTTTCACTACTTTTTATCGGGTGATTTGAGAGGTGGAACTTTTCATGGATCGTGTGTAGTATTGTCTGCACTGTTCTTTGGAAAGTGGTCAGACCGCAAGAAGCTGAGAGGTCAGTTTGGAGGGCGGTCCAACCAGCATCTCGGGTGGTCCAGCAACCAAGCAGTCAGACCAGTGATGTGTGCAATCTAGCCGCTAGGCAATCAAACTAGAGTCTAAGCTGGTGGTCAGACTAGTTTCCCAGTAGCTCTTCTATGAGTGTGTGTGTGTGTGTGTGTGTATTTTGGGTCTTAGCCTTTGTATGCTTGAGAGTTTGTGTTTTTGCTGCATGTTGTTGTTGATACTTAGAGGAAATTTTGAAAGAAACATTCATCCCTTCTGACTCACCGTACCTAATCCTACACAAACACTAAAGAATGGATGGTTAGTTCGCACATGCCTCCAACTCATCTCACTCATATAGATGGAGCAATCAGCTCATATTTAACCCTAATGGATCATATCAATTAAGACAATCGAGGAACCCATTAACCACACACACACATACCTAGTTTTACACTCATACATGACTTATGCACGCTTCTTAAAGCGCACAAGCCCCAACCAGCTAAAGAGCAAGTTTTCCATCCACTTAGCCTCCTCAGCATATCTTTGACCTAAAGTGTTCTCCCAATGCTCTCCAAGCAACATGGTTTTGGTCCCATCACCATTTTCAGTATTTTGGCTTCTCCTCCAAGATACCCTCACTATGATCATGGACCTCACCTCTTCTTAGAGCCTAGTCCATAGTCATCTCCTTCTTTGTAAGCAATCTTCATGCTTGCAATGTATAGGTTCACCAATGATTCACGCATTGGCAATGGTGGTACTCCCGACCACGTCTCACTTGCACCATTTGATGAATCGTTTCTCAAATCTTCCCTTCATTATCCCTAGCCTTCCCTTGTCTTACTTGAGTCCAACCATCCTGTCTACCTTCTTTGATCATACCTCAGCTTATCCCCGAATCTAGTCTTGGTCCATGCCATCTACAATGATTGCCTCCAAACTTTCTACACATCAAAGACCAAGAAATTATTTTTGAGCATAAGTTTTTCACAACTTGATCCACATTAGTTCAACATGCTTCATGTACCATTAATGCAATAACCTACGACTACAAAACTCAACACATGATAGTTTCCCACAAATTCCCAAAACCCTCTCGCCATTTTCAGTCAAGGCCAACCTGACCACCATTGGATGGCCGATCAGACCGTTGGCCCTGGTCTAATAGCCCCATGGTCGGTCTGACCACTAAGGTTAAGCACCAGAAAACACACTCTCTAGAACTTTGGCTAAACTCTATTTGATTTCAAACTAGAACTCCATTTGAGGTGATACCTAGTGTAAAGACATCCTCAAACACACCTATATAAGTGTTTAGTGTCCATTATTCAAAAGTCATATGGCCGTTCTAACCACTCCATAGCCACCGGTCTGACCGTCACTGCCAGGCCGGTCAAACCAGTTGACACCTGACAGCAATCCTAAAAACTTGTAAATTTTCATAAATTTAAATTTTAACTTGACATAATTGTTAATTATTTAGTATATATGAACCATGGATATTTTCAATGTGGTTCTACAAGATCCTAAGCTCGAAGCGATCAGGATGTTCTTTGTGCGCACACGGAGATCATATAATGTAACAAATGCGCTTGAAGTTGCAGATAAATAACAGAATGAAATGAAAAGCAGTACATCTCTCAAGAGCCCATTGAATTTGGAAAAAGAGAAAACTAAGTAATAGATTGAGATGCAATAATTAATTCTTTTGTTGTTATGTTTATTAGTGGACCGGTCAGCATCTACAGTAGCAGAGTAGAGTAGAAGTTAATATAGAGACCGCTCGGGATCAATGTCATGGCTTATGAGGTGTGGATCAAGGTACTTTCGTGAAAATCCTTTGATACTAAAATATTTATAACAAATCTAGCTGCGCAACGCTTGAACCATCCTAGCAGTCTACGAAAAGAGAGAATGTCGGCTACCGACGGCTGGCGTTGGGCACGCACATCTGGCAGTGACAGGGACGCACATCTGTAGTGTATGAAAATAGAAAGTCATAAATCACCTTAAGGTCGACCTTATATATTACAGGGGTGATCTTAAGCAGACCATAAGCAAAAAAGGTTTAAGGCTAGTCCTCAAGCTAAAGACCTGGCCACAAGCATTAAAATACAATTTTCTTTACATCTATTGTTCTCTCTCCCAACTACCAACGGTCACATCCCCTTCTTTATAGCTGAGTGGACTCTTCTTTACAGCCGACGGTGGCCTCAAACGTTGCAGCGTCGGTCTTAAGAATGATGCGGGGCCCACCTTAAGAGCCAGCAAGCTATATACACTACAGATGCCCTTATGCACTTGTAGTGTATAGGGAACTTTTTTTGCTATGGCTTATATTTTATAGTTGTAGCTTATGACTTTTAATTTTAACATAAATGTTTGTGAGAACCAATCGAATGACGATAAGTCAATAAGTTATTTTGAAAAAAAAACTATCTCAATAAATTACTTTGAAATAACGATAAAAAAACCTCCTTCACTTATTTATTTGAAAAAAAAACCATAAATTATAAGTTTAAAAGAACGGATCTATATCTGCCCTCAGCATAACAATTGGAATGGAAGAGAAGTTCCCGAATCGTTTTTATTGATCTCGCGAGTGACCAGCCATACACACGACGGATCCCAACCTCAGTTGCAAATGTTACAGGCTCGATCGACAATACACCAGCGCACACAAACACGACACTGACTAAACCACGGCAACAGGACACGTTCCGCGCGCCACATTGTGTGTGATGTTTCTTGGCGCCTCAATCGCATGGACGTACTCGTGCGTGCCACCGGAAGAACGAACCGACCAACCGCTCATCAGTCCGTACGTAGCCGGCCGGTGCGCGCCCACTCCGTCACTTGCCGACGAGCGAGAGGAGCGCGTCCCTGTAGTAGCCGTGCGCCTTGCCGGCGATGGCGTCCTCGAGCTTGGCCCCGAACTGCTCGTGGTAGGCCGCCCTGATGTCGTCCATGTCCACGTCCGACCGGGTCACCACCACCCGCGTCAGGGCCTCCTTCCCGTGGTGGTCCGTTCCGTCTCTCAGCGCCCCGCCGATCACCTGAACAACCAAACAATTCCAAGTTTTTACGACGATGTCTGATATGATGTTTTACAGCCTGCCTTAGATTGTTTTTGTTTCAGTTTCATCAGTTTAATTCGCACACGTACCTGGCTGAAGTACATGGCCGGCGTGGCCAAGCATTGGACGGTTTCTCGCAGGGTCTCCTCGTCTCCAAGATCCTGTTTTTTTTTCAACGAAATATGGACAACTATTAGATGCATCGATCACAAACAAACTGCTCAAATCCTTTCGTTTCGCGACTGACGAGACGGATTTGCGTTAATTACCTCTTGGATGTGCTTGCCGTACATTTCCTTGTAGTACTTGAAGGTCACCACGAGGTGAGGCTTGCTCCTCGTGGTGAGGATCCTGACCACCTCGTCGTTCTCCACCAGCTTCCCCCCCGCGCCGGCGCCCTTCACCGCCGCACCCAGCGCCTTGGCCTCCGCCCTCGCCATGTCGTCGCTCACCTTGGGCCCTTCGTACCGGTACGCGCTCACGAGCCCGACCAGGAGCTGCTTATTACGCGTGCAACGTTCGGAAATCAGAGTCGTCGTCCATTTCAGGAGCTGACGGAACCTGAACCGCCATTGTTATCGAAGCAGCATCAAAGAGTACACTGGCTTACGCTGCAGTAGCTCCTGCCCTTGGCGCGGTAGGCGACGTCCTCCTCGAGGGAGTGGTGGTAGAGCGCCTGGTACGCCTTGCGCGCGCCGAGGAGCTCCTCCGCCGACCGCGTGCAGGCGATCTCTACGACGATGGCGGCGGGGTGCGCCTGGTGCAGCACGTGGTGCGCCAGCCGCGCGTCGCGCTCCCACGGGTGCATTGCCCACAGCACCATCAGGTCCTGGACAGGAGCAACTTATTACATCACTTGGTGTGTCAATTGCTCTGAAAAATGTGACAGCTTTGTGGAGATTGCAGATGCTGTAGCTTGCCTTGAAGCGTGAGAACTCGGCGGCGAGGTGCTTCAAGTACTCGTCCTCGCACTTCTCGATGACGCCATGGTCCTTGAAGAACCTCTGGAAGCTCTTCCTGAACCCGGATCGCTTCTCGGGCTGCTTGCGCCACTCCGCCAGCGCCGACACCATCGTCGGTTCGTCCACGCCGAGCCCTCCGAGCCCTTTAATTTGACACGGATCCATAGCAAATTCTAAGCGATGACGACGACACAAGGGTAACAGCAGAATGATCAAGAATGTCCGAGTCAACAATCCAAACCTGAGAAGGCCCTGGTGAGTGCCTGGACTTCGTCGCCCATTGGCTCTCTGACAAAACTAACCAAGATGGGAGGAGAAGATGAGTGAGGAACTGAGGATTGCTATGTGCCCTGGCTAGCTCCTCCTTGAGGATGATCTTTATATTGCAAAAGTGTGTGTTTGGGAAGTCAATTATGGGCAGTGCTGGCATTTCGGTATGTTTTGACATAATTTTCCCAGCTAAGAAAGGCTCGTCAATAGTTTACAGATGTGAAGGTATGTACGTATGCATCAGCCTAGCTAGCTGTGTCCCCGTTGAAATGGAAAGGGGAGAGAAAAATAGATAAACGAATTGACAGCTCACGAAGCGATGATTTGGTGTGTACCAATGGCGTCGTGTAACACGCGAGATGGCAACCACAATAATTGAGTGCTGCTACAGCTGATATCTCCCTTATCAGGCTGCAGTGCCGTCCTGCTGCATTCTGTTTTGGTACTATATGGACTTAGGAGTGAAATGAAACCCATGTTACTGCCTAACCTGCATTGTATTTTTCAAGTTTGAAAATTTAACAATTGATTGACACGATTCAGAGTGTGAAGATGTGCTTTCCATTGACGAATTTTATGATCTGCCAGCAAAAATTACAGCAAATCATGCCAAGTACTTCACTTGTTATTTAAGGCAAACTATACATGTGACCAACTTAGAACATGTGAGGAAGGGTTTAGTGTTTTCCTAGTACAAATAATTTGAGTTCAGAGGGATGCAATGTGCTAAGATATGGTCCCAGGCCAACCAAAAGGAGCGCATTCAAATTCGTGGTTAAGTTATTATTTAACACTAGATTCTAATTGTATAGAGTAAGGATTCAATGATTCTCAAATGTTTGAGAGGGTTACAAAAGAGCGACAATCTCTTATACTCTTTCGATGTTATACTTAAAGAATTTGCGGTCGGCTTCGCAAATCTTTCTATCTGATCGTGGTTGCTTTGACGCCGTTATTTTAGTTCTCTCTACAAGACTCATCTACTTTATTCTTGATACCGTGACGCTCGTGTCATATCTCATAAATTCTGATTCGATCCAAAAGGCTGCTACGCATAAGAAGAGGTATCAGAGTATAACATAATGATTTAACACTCACCTAATATTTCCATCTAAGTAGTGGTCATATGAAAATTGAATTCATGATAAAGGTATTATTTAATGATAAGTAAAACAGGAGAGAAAATCGTTCTTAAGAAACTTCTGTGTTGGGTTTCGACCACTCGAAACTTCGATCTCATTAGTCGTAACTCGCTTATGACTACTCAGCACTTGTTACGACCACTCCAAAATGTGGCTACAACCACTCAATGTTAAGACCACTCAATGTTAAGACCACTCAATGCTACGACCACTGGATTTCTGATAGATACGACCATGTTGTATTGATTGTGACCACGCTGATGGTTACGACCACTCCTTCTAGGTCGTACTCGCTCATAGACTTAGAACGCTTAGCAAGCACTTGGTACTTGATACTTGAAGTACAAGTACTTTTGATGCGCGGCTCCTCTGCTCCTCTTGTCTTCGAGTATGTCTTCTAGTATAGTAGCGACAATACGAAACACAATACACGACCACAATAGCTTTTCCTGAGATCCAAAGCACTCCATTTTTCTCTTCTTTTCTCTCCCTCAACTTCTCAATCACAATCACTCACTCTTGTTCACTTCTCCTTCTTGTTACGATTACATAACTAAACTCCGCCTTATAAAGGCTAATTACAAGACTCATAAACAGACTCACCAACCCGACTCAGTTTCTACTATGGAATTGACTCATATTCATATATGACAAACTCTACGAATCCTACCAAAACTCAATATTTTCTACAAAAAACAAGATTAATTCCAACATTCACCCCCTTAATCTTGTTTCTTGTTCACTCTGATCACGCTAATCTTCTCTCATTTTCCATCCTTTTCTTGCACTCCTGTGCGTTGTTCCTTCATTGGCTGACACTGCCCTTCCACCTATGTTTTCTCCATCCCGAGCCTTGCACAAACCAACACTCGCTGCGTGTCGCACCTGGACCAATCTTGTCCTTCCTTGCACGCCTGTTTGGGTTAGAGCACTTGCTCCCACAGCCATCTTGGTTTTGCCGATACTTGAGCCTCCTACTCGGTCGCTCTTTGCCTTCGTTTTCCACTATTGCTGCACCGGCATCCACATCTGCCCGCTCTTCCTCCACTAGCGCTGCGAGTGATATCTTCCTCTCGAGCATGGGACTACTGCATGCTTGTGAGACCTTCCTCTACCTTCTGTGTGCCTGTGACTCATCGCCTGGTCGCCTGAGCCATTGCAGTTTGCCCCAGCTGCACGTGCATGAACATGCACGACTGCAAATGCTCCCGAGCCACTGCTCATTGTGCCTGACACACACATGCGGGGCCCACCTGGATCGCTGCTCTCCATGCCACATGCAGCAAAATTTTTCTTTCCTCAAAAATTTCTTTTGCTCTATGTCCCGTAGGGATGCATCATCATTTTCCTTCAGCGAGACCTACTAGTCCCCGTGATGTGTGCCGATACCACTGTTGGCTTTGACCATGCAACCTCTGACCACTCCGTGCTCCAAAACCTCCGACCATTGTGTACTCTGATTCTTCGACCGCACCGCTCGGAGCTTTCAACCTGTAGCACTTGAATGGTTCTGATTGCGCACTCAAACTCAAAGTTTGATCGTACGCTTCTAACTTTCCACTCAAAAGCTTCCAATTACTCGAAACTCCTCTGGTATTTGTATCTTCTTTGGACACCTTGGGATGCCTCTTGCACCTGCATGGTCGAAACCTTCAACACCAACTGTGTGTCATCCCTGG
Organism: Dendrocalamus sinicus; assembly: GCA_036346575.1. Classification (NCBI taxonomy): domain Eukaryota; kingdom Viridiplantae; phylum Streptophyta; class Magnoliopsida; order Poales; family Poaceae; genus Dendrocalamus; species Dendrocalamus sinicus. Next base: position 21,873,882 of record CM070654.1, read on the forward strand.
GATCCACACTCGTGCGGTTCGCCGCCTGGCTCCTCCAAGCTGCTCTTCAGACAAACCAATTTACAAGTTTTTAACAAAATTTTGTACAACTGATTTAGTGATCTTTTCACCTTTATTAATATCTATTCGTCCTTGTCATAGACACCCAAGAGCTCAGCCTGTAGCACCACCCTATAGCCTTCTTCTATCATCTTTCCAAGACTGAGTATGCTATTGCACGATCTTGGTATAAAGTAAACTATAGACACCAACTTGTGATCGCCATTCTTGCATTGCAACAACATCGATCCTTTTTCCTTTTATCTTCATTGTGGAGCTATCGCCAAACTTAACTTTGCTCAAAATCTTCTCATTGAGCTCATGGAACATAGAGCGATATCCCATCATGTGATTGCAAGCTCCATTGTCTATGTACCACTAATCAGTGCGATCGTCGCTGCCTTCCTCCGTGCATAGTTTAGGAACTACATTCTTCTCATTCAACATCACCATGCCTGGTGTCTCTTCAACACATAAGGAAATAAGTAGTGCCAGCTCAACATCCTCCTCAGCACGGGTGAGGTTCACCTCCTCGTCCTTCTTGCTTGGGCAATCTGAAGCGTAGTACCCATACTTCTCACAGTTAAAACACTTTATGTGGCTACAACACTCTGATGTGTAGTGCCTGTATTCACCACATTCAAAGCACTTGATATATGACATGTCATAAGATCTTTTACCACTGTCTTGCCCAGCTTGTCTCCATGGTCACCTCTACCGCCTCGACCACTCTGGCCGCCTCTCCCGCGCCATCGCCCACGGCTAATTGATGAGCTATCACTGTCTCTCAGATCTCCCTTTAATAGCAACGCCTACTGGTTATGGGACTGGGACCCTTGCTCATTACACAACTGAAACTCCTTCAGTAGCTCCTCATGCGCCTTGAGGGATCTGGTGATCTCCTCGATCTTCTTCTTGTCCAGATCAGAGGAGTACATAAGCGTGGTGATGACAGGTATGTACTTCATCAAAAGCACACGCAAATATTTCTTCACTGTCACAAATTCCTCTATCTTGTCACCAAGAGAGTTTATCTGATTGTACAGTAAAGTTGGCTTGTCGGCGAACTCATCCACCGACTGGGTCTCTCCCATATGGAGATTCTCGAACTCGCTCCACAAATTTTGGAGCCGCACCTCCTTCATATGATCAACGCCCTCGTGCATTGTTTGAAGCGTCTCCCACGCTTCCCGTGCCGCCTCCTTCCCGATGAGTTGATGCATCATCGAATCTGGCACCGCCTGATATATCGCGGCAAGCGTCATCTGATCTATCTTATCGTCCACCTCCTTGTCCTTCCCCTTCGTATTGACTGCACCCCAGACTCCCTGGGCGCGCATGTTTGCCTTCATCTTCATTGCCCACACCGGATAATTGTTGATCGTCAAGAGAGAGTACTGGAGAGAGATTAGCCCATCCTGGGCCTTCGCCTTCTCGCTCATGATCTTCAGATACCACCAAGATCAATAGGCTCTGATACCAATTGTTGGGTTTTGACCACTCGAAACTTCGATATCAGTAGTCATAACTCGCTTACAACTGCTTAGTACTTGTTATGACTACTCCAAGATGTGGCTACGACCACTCAATTCTATGACCACTGGATTTCTGATGGATACGACCATGTTGTGTTGGTTGCGACCACACTGATGGTTACGATCACTCAATTGGTTACGACCACTCCTTCCAGGCTGTACTTGCTCGTAGACTTCGAATGCTTAGCAAGTACTTGGTACTCGATATTTCAAGTATAAGTACTTTCGATGGGCAGCTCCTCTGCTCCTCTTGTCTTCGAGTATGTCTTCGACTATGGTAGCGACAATACGAAACACAATACGCGAACACAATAGCTTTTGCCAGGAGCCAAGCACTCCGCTTTTCTCTTCTTTTGTCTCCCTCAACTTCTCGATCACAATCGATCGCTCTTGTTCACTTCTCATTCTTCTTGTTACGCTTACAGAACTGAACTCCGCCTTATAAAGGCTAATTACAAGATTCATAAACGGACTCACCAACCCGACTCGGTTTCTACTACAGAACTGACTCGTACTTGTATACGACAAACTCTATGAATCCTACCAAAACTTAATATTTCCTACCAAAAACAATATTAATTCTAACATTGGAAGATCTGCAGCATATGAAGGCCCTATCTTATCATGTTACATGGATATGGAAGTGCACATCACATGAACACACCAAGTTTGTCTCCAAGTAATGAAAACTGAGCAAATCATAGTAAAAAAACTTGTACCATTTGGGTTCTACAGATCATCTCTCAAATCGTTACTACGTAAGTTTATGTTATTGTTTTTTATCTTTCGATATTCTTCCACCCAATTGGGCAAATTGTCTTTTTCTAAAAAAAGTGAACTATACGATTTTAATTGCCTATTTTCAGAATTATCAGTGGGCTTGTAGTGTATTCAGAATTCTCATTTCAAAATTTACAATCCAAGTGTTTAGTTATCTGCAAAAAAAAGCCATTGAACTTTTTTTTGAGAGAGAGAGAGAGAGAGAGAGAGAGAGAGAGAGAGAGAGAGATGAGCAAAAACTATTGAATTGATAGCAATCCATGTTGGCATCCTTATCATTGGCACCAGCATCATCATTGTTTTTATCAAATCAGGGTTGGTTTATGTCTTACTCAATTTAAGGCTGTTGCGACACTGCCTTAAATATGATAACAGGAAGGGTTGTTTTCTACAAAGTTGGTAATAGGAAACACAACTTCTGTTTGAAGTGTCTGTTGTAAGGTCAACCAGACATCCACTCCATTGTAGCTAGCTCTCTTTGGCTTCTTGGTATCAAATCATACAGAATTTCAGACTATTGTATGTAATCCAGTTTCTGGCCGCTGGAGAGAAGCAAAATGAGCAATGAATTAAACAGATTTTCGGCCTACTAGAAATGATCCAGCAACCATCCTGTTGGAGAAAGAAAGGAACAGAAACATACTTGGTGGAACAGCCGCACACTCTACGACCTAACTTTATGTAAATTACGTTCAGAAAGAATATCATGTAGTTTTGCTCGTTCACATTACCGTCATCTTTAATAATAAAGATCTGACAAGGGTTTCTTTTAGCAGAAACTTCTAACATGAGAAGCATAAGAACATTTAGACAATGTGAAAAACATGGTACTGTTATGGATAAGTAGGTCCTAACATCTATACACAAGTGGGGCTAATGTCGCTTCCAAATGTGGGCCATATTAACTAATTATCCTTGAAGGTTGGGTCACCTTGTTCAATCATGCAGGAGGAAAATAGGCGCATGGAAACGACAAGATGATTACTGATGAGATATACAGTGTATACACACCTATCTGGCTAGACATGGAGATCGGCTCAAGAGTAGATAAGATCAATTAAGTTTTGGTGCTCGCAGTTTTGTTCATGAAGCTCATAATGTTTTTCACACCAATTCTGATGTTTTCAATGCAAAAAATATATATTTAAAAAGCTTATGAAGTTTAATTTCTAACAGATCAAACGGAGCTTGATTGATAGTTTTCTACAAAAAAAAATTATAGCAATTGAAGTGCACGCCATACAGGCAATCCGAGACAGCACACCCGATTACCAAATATGAAGAGTACCTGGCTTGTAGAGCACCTTTGGGTGATCTCCTGCTTTTCCACGGCTTTAAAAACATATGTAAGGCTTCAAACTCTTTGTTTATCACGGATTGGATGTGTCCCAAGCAAGAATAGAAAAGATATGAAAATATGTTTCCAATTCAGTCCCAGTTCGGAGCAACCAGTACAGTCCCAATTGGGAGTTCTTGTAATGTTGAAAAGTTAACTTCAAGGCCTACGCAATGATCAAGTGCCAGCATTAGAATCTATCTGTGTGCGACACAATTTCCCAGACAAACCAACGGTTGAAAGTTTAGGGTTTCTTTTTTTTAGTCCAAATTATGTAAAAAAGTTTGTTCTTATTTTAGGTGTCTTAGAAAGGCTATATAAGCCATTGTAGACGTTCACGTCACTCAAACTCAATATTACGAATTAAAGAAATATAATTGTGTTTTAGTTTTTAGCTACTTCTATAATAAGGATCTCACCATTACCTTGGTCACGCTTGTTCGCTAGACACTGGGTATTTTGCCACATAGCTAGTCCACACATTTCACTAATGAACTGCAGTTGTTCAGGCATCTTTTGTCAATGGCCTGGTTATGTGTTGGCAACCAAATCATATTTGGGCAACTTTGCTATTAAAAACCATTAATCAGATTGGTTTGATCCACAAGAACACTTGTTTTTTTTTAATATTCTAAGCAGGAAGGTCTACAGTCAGCTCTAACATTGCCAACTGTCCTTTCACTTGTTTTTGTTTGAAAATAATTTTTTGCACAGTTATTTGAAAACAATTGGATGTACCTTAATTATATACGCTTATCTATTCCTTTTCACTGACCCTCATTTTCAGCCTCGCTATTTTTTTGCTGGTACGGCTTTTCCAAGCAGCTTCCACCGAAAAAGACCGAATTTAAGAAAGTAAGAGAAGAAGATAAAACAAAGTGCGTGAGTTTCACATGGAAAGAAAAAAAGAACTTGAAATGCTTTCTGAAATGTGGTACGAAACGTGCGTGCAAGCCAAGCCCCACATTGGAAAGGCTCTTGATTTCATTTATCTTAGAGCCCATAACGTTTCTTCTTTTAAACGATGGGCTAAATTCTAAACAAGATACAAATCTTTGCATGGTGGATACAATGTAGTTTCCAGAGAATTTGTTTTTAGTCTTTTTTAAGAAGGAAACCTTACCGGCTAAGCAATGCAACATGTTCCAAAGTTTTCATTTCCAATATGAAGAACATACTTTTCTGTTCCTTGTTAATTGTTGTCACTACTTATCACTTTTGTAGTTTTGTTGCACATGCTGAAGGAAACCTTACCGGCTAAGCAATGCGACATGTTCCAAAGTTTTAATTTCCAATATGAAAAACATACTTTTCTGTTCCTTGCTAATTGTTGTCCCTACTTATCACTTTTGTAGTTTTGTTGCCCATGCTATCTTCCCCAATAATGAAGAGAGTACTAGAGTAATAGCCCCCTCAAGCTTTAAAAAAAAAGATACGACGTTCACCAGAGAACAAATAAAGACCAAGGAAAGTGTCGGATTTTTTTTTCTTCCCCAAGATAATGATGAAGTATTTTCTACTGGGATAATAAGACTAATTAGTATTATCATTATTCTTTTTTACTTATCGTTTTAAACATCGACATGATTTTCAATATACATATTTGATCACTACCTTTTCTAACTATATATTTCTAAAAATTATTAGAAATATAATAATGTAAAAATATTTTTTATAACAAAACTAGCGATATCATTTTCACGCAAAGAATCAAGTAAGTTTTGCACATTAGCGGTCAGAGTTTGGGAAGGTTGTGGAAGAACGGAGGGAATGGCTGTGTTAAATTAATTAAAGAAACGAGTACATTTGTTTGCAAGCGCCTGTAGCTTGGTGGATAGCTTATCATTTATTTCACTTTGCACCATGATTAATTCATATTTTCACTTTGCATTAGTCGATTAATTCTAATTCTAAATAAGACAATCAAATTGAAGAAACAGAGCAATCAAAATTATGTATAATGACTTATCATTACGTAGAGCTGGTTTGACCTAAACAAAGTTGGATTAGTGTAAAGTAAAAAATATGAGTTAACTCTGGTACAAAATAAAACAAGCGATAAGTTACCTAGTGCAAAGTACAATTTATTCTTTTAATTATCCAAGAGGATATGAAAAAGTCCGAAAAGCATATCTATACAGCATTACACACAAAACTTATCTGAATAAGGGAAAATGGAAATGGATAAATTCATTACTAAGTAATTGTCCTATTGCAAAACCCCAAAATACCCCTAGTGTGAGCTGTATGCAGTATATTTAGCCCACTAGCCAATGCTCTCCAACTATGTGTCAACCCGCTTTTTGGTTTCAGAGAAAGTTGCGGCAGCGCGTATTGGTCTCTGGAGGCGCGTTCCACGACGTTGCTTTCTCGCAACAGGGCGACAAGATTCCTCGATCGGTGCACCGAAGCAATCTCAGTCTGCGTACGCACGGTATTATCGTTTCTCATTGCCGTGTCAACACTAGCAGCACATGCTATCTCTGCACACAGGTTCATCGTCCTTCTCTGCTCTTCGACGGGAGACGTGCAAAGCAACGTGAGGATTTTTTTTTTTTTTTGGCTTTATTTGGACAGCAATGCACGCTGCTTTTACTCCTCGTTTGATGTGTGGGTGAAGTTTTTTTTATGTCATGCCTTTTGCTTTGGTCTGGCAAGATACATTAAGCAATTAATTAGTTTTTTTTTGGTTTGTGTGCAAGGTCAAAGATAGGAACTAATAACAAAAGAATGTGTTTTCTTTGCTTCAGCCGAACACAATTACGAGTTTTATCATTGACATGAGATTATTCTCTTTTACTTTTCTAGCTGTTTTTTTTTCTCTGTGATTAGCAAAAAAAAACAGATCTTGAGAAAGGCTTTCGCTGGGAGCTGCAATCATTCACCCCCCCTCTGATTGCCATTGACGATCCTACAAGTGGTATCAGAGCCAGTTGATATGGCGTCAGAGAGGTATGTAAATCGTCCCCCCATGCTAGATGGTACTGATTTTGCTTTTTGGAAATGTCGGATGCAAGCTTATATTGAGGCTCGGGTAGTGATGTTTGGAATAAAGTTTCTACACCATATGAGGTTCTATTATTTATTCTTGATTTAAATAAAGCGGATGTTAATTTAAATGCTCAAGCTCGTAATTTCTTTGTTTCAAGGAATTTCTCGTAAAGAATTTGATCGTGTAGCTCATATTAATTCTGCCCATTTAATTTGGAAAACTCTTTGCGATTATCATGAAGGAACCACTAAAATCAAGAAGGTGCGTAAAAATCTTTATCAAAAGAATATTCTGATTTTGCTATGAAACCTAGTGAATCCATTGATGATCTCTTTGCTCGGTTTGAGAAAATATTGAGTGATCTGCGCGTGTTGGTGTTATTCCTGGCATGAAGATAATGCAACTAAAATTTTGAGATCTTTAGGTTACGAGTGGTTGATGGTTGTTACAACTATTAATCAAACTGTTGATTTAGATACTTTAACCATGGATGATCTTTATTCTAGATTGAAAACCTATGAGATGGAAGCTTTGCCATCTAAGATCAATAAATCTTCATCATTAGCACTTGTGGTGACCACTGCGAGCAGCTTAGTCAGTGCTTTGTCTTGTGTTTCTTTATGCGCCTTGTCTTCTTTTTGAGGAACAGTTCGAGACTTCTGAAGAGGACTTGGTATTGATTTCCTCACGAGCATACAAGGCACTCAATAATGTGAGGATTAAGCGAGCGAGGCGTGTCGAGTCCGATCGGATGCTTTGAGTGTGGCGAGCCGGGCCACATTAAGATGGATTGTCCCAAGCTCAAGGGAAAGGTGGTGAAGGAAGAGAAGAATTATCGTCGTCAGCCATCCAAGAACAACAACACCAAGGGTGGCAATTTCCGTCGCAAGCTTGCTGAAAAGATCATATCGGCTATTGAGCGTCTTGATTTGAGCGATGTGGAATATGAGAGCTGCAACGACGATGACCATGGCGATGATGATGCTAAAGGCAAAAGAAGAAAAACGACGACTTCACGGGCATGTGTTTCATGGCGAGCAACAACGATGATGATGGCGATAGTGATCCCGATGAGGTAAGACCTTCATATGATGAGCTTGAAGATGGTTTGATTAAACTTGCTATTGAATTAAAAAAGACAAAACAGAAATTGAAAGAAAATAATTGTGTTGTTGAAAGTTTGAATTCTGAAATTAATAGACTTAGAGGTTTAATTCCTGATGATGAATCATGTGAGTCTTGCCAAGTTTTACATTCTGAGTTAGAGGCTGTTAGATCTATTAGTGCATCAAACTTGGTTCAACTTAGAGATGTAATGATAAATTTGATGAATTAAAATTGATACATGTTTCTTGTGATGAAAAATTAAAATTTGCTAATGATGAAATTGAAAAGCTCAAATCTAATTCTTCTACATGTTTAGAGTCAAGTATTTCAAATGCTCAATCTAAAGCTTGCTCTAATTGTGAATTGCTAGAAGCTAGACTTAACTCATCTCAAGAATCTATTCAACAAATGCTTTATCATGAGAACATGTCTTGCTCAAATTGTCCTAAGTTAAATATTGAAATTGATGCTTTGACTAGGCAATTGAATGATTTCACTGAAAAGGAAATATTGGCTCAATCTAGTGCTTCCAAGAATTTAGCAAATGAACTGCTAAGTGCACATCTTGTTCCTCATTGGTTAAAGAAAATGAATATCTTAAGGACACTTTAGAGATTCTCTTTTGGTAAGAAAAATCTGAATATGATTCTAGACAAATCAAAAACAAGTGTGAAAAATCGTGGTCTAGGATTTAACTTTGTGGAGCATGCCAAGAATAATCCTCCTAATGTTGTTAAGGTTCTTGAACTGGAAAAATTGAAATAAAATCGAACCAAAACAAAGCGTGTTTAAATCTGCGGCTTTGTGCAAAGTTTAACGAATAATAATGTAGGTGCTAGCTCATCATCTCAAAAGAATTCTGGTTATGTTAAATTTCATTGCACCTACTGTAGAAGAGATGGACATTTGTATGAATTTTGTTTTAGGCGGGCTAAGAAAGAAAGAAAGGAAAGGTTGAATACTTTAAGACAAAAACGTGCATTGTCTTTTGTTCCTAGATCAAATGCGAAAGCTATGTTTTTAGAGAACTTTTATGATGGCTTTAAATCTACTTCACATGCTAGATTGGGATTTAATTCAAATAGTTCATGCTCTTTTTGGCATTCTGATCATCCACATGCACGTGATTCTGGCTCTAGTTTTGCTACTCCTGTTCGTAGTGTATCGCGATCTTGGATTCCTAAATCTTATTTTACTAACCCCAGTACTAAGATACCGACGATTGTTCGTGCTTTGTAGGCTCGCTACAAGCGGAAGGAGAATATATGGTTCATTGACTCCGGTTGCTCTCGCCACATGACCGGAGATTCACGATGGTTCTCCTCCCTCACTCGTGCTACCGGTGATGAGATGATCACTTTGGGGACAATGCTCAGGGCGAGTTCTTGCAAAGGTCTTGTGCGTGTCAACGACAAATTCATCTTAAAAGACGTCGCACTTGTCGATAAGTTGAGCTACAATTTGCTTTCGTTTCACGATTGATAGACGATAATCTTGAGGTGAGCTTTAAAAGCATTCATGTTGCATTTTAGATCCATCCGAAATCTAGTATGCAAAATTATTCGAGTTGATCGTTTGTTTAAGGGTGACTTCTCATATTCTTCATCTTCGATCTTAGATGTCTTGTTTCATCGATTTTAAGGACTTATTTCACTGCATGCAGTAGACTAGGACATATTGGCTTTGATCATCTTGCTCGACTCGATAATATGCATCTTGTTAGAGGAATACCTAGTCTTAGAATTGAAAAGTCAATGGATTTGGTCTGTTCACCTTGTCGGCATGGTAAAATGGTTTCATCATCACATCCTCCACTCTCACTTGTTATGACCGATGCTCCGGTCAATTGTTGCACATGGACACTGTAGGTCCTTCTAGGTTCATCTGTGGAGGAAAATGGTATGTTCTTGTTATTGTTGATGATTACTCTAGATACTCTTGGGTCTATTTTATGGCATCTAAGGATGAAACTTTTGGTCATTTTAGAGAACTTGTTCTTAGACTTGCTAATGAGCATCCGGGAGCACTTAGAGCAATTAGAAGTGATAATGGAACTGAATTCAAGAACGCATCATTTGCTTCTTTTGTGCTGAAAAGGGATTACATCATCAATTTTAAATCACTCACTGTGCCACAACAGAATGGTGTTGTAGAACGTAAAATAGAACATTAGTTGAGATGGCTAGAACAATGCTTAATGAACATGGTACACCTAGGAAGTTTTGGGTGAAGCCGTTTCCACTTGCTTGCTATATCTCTAATAGAGTATTTTTGCGAGCTAAATTGCATAAAACTTCCTACGAGCTTCGTTTTGGTCTTACTCCTAATATTTCTCACTTGAGGGTGTTTGGATGTCGATGTTTTATTCTTAAATATGGCAATCTTGATAAATTTGAATCTAGATCCTCAGATGGCATTTTTCTTGGATATTCAGCTCACACTCGAGGTTATCGTGTACTCAACCTAGAAACTAACAAAATTGTTGAGACCTGCGAGGTCACTTTTGATGAGGCTAGTCCTAGTACTAGACCTGACAATGCAGGTATACAGATTACTGACGCACTCGAAGACATCTTTTATGACTCTGACGATGATGAAAGGGAGCCCCCGATTCACATTTCAACACATGTATCTACACCGATGGAGTCTACAGCTAATGGCTCTGCTCCTACCTCTCATGAGGTAGAGGCCATTACTGCTACACCTACATCACCATCGATCCCACAGGCTCCTCTGCATATTCAACGACGTCATCCCCCGGAACAAATGATTGGTGAGTTGAATACAAGAGTTCTTCGCAACAGGTATAACTCTAATGCCTCATATGCTCATGCCGCTTTTGTTTCCTCTTTTGAACCTCAAGATGTAAGTCACGCTTTATCTGATGAGTCTTGGATTAATGCCATGCATGAGGAATTAGAAAATTTTGAGCGTAATAAAGTCTGGACTTTAGTTTCTCCTCCTCATGGTCATAATATTATTGGAACTAAATGGGTTTTTAAGAATAAGCAAAGTGAAGATGGTGTTGTTATTCGAAATAAAGCTAGACTTGTTGCTCAGGTTTTACCAGTAGAAGGTCTTGATTTTGGTGAAACTTTTGCTTTGTTGCTCGATTAGAAGCCATTAGAATTCTTTTAGCATTTGTGCTTCTAAGGGTTTTAAGCTATATCAAATGGATGTTAAAGTGCTTTTCTTAATGGCTATATTGAGGAAGAAGTTTATGTGAAACAACTACCTGGTTTTGAAAATCCTAAATTTCCTGATCATGTTTACAAACTGTCCAAAGCTTTATATGGTTTAAAACAAGCACCTCGAGCATGGTATGATAGGCTTAAATCATATTTGCTTAAAAATGATTTTCAAATGGGCAAGGTAGATAAAACATTGTTTACTCTCAAGCATGGCAATGATCTTTTGCTCGTTCAGATATATGTGGATGATATCATCTTTGGTGGTTCCTCTCATGCTCTTGTTTCTAAGTTTTCAGATACTATGAGCAGCGAATTTGAGATGAGCATGATGGGAGAACTCACGTTCTTCCTAGGCTTTCAGATCAAGCAATCAAAATTAGGTACTTTTGTTCATCAGACTAAGTACACCAAGGATCTGCTTCGTCGTTTCAACATGGGTACAATAAAACCAATCTCCACACCAATGGGATCTACTGCAGTATTGGATCATGATGAGGATGGAGAGCCTGTTGATCAAAAGGAATATAGAAGCATGATTGGCTCTCTTTTGTATCTCACTGCCTCGAGGCCAGACATACACTTTGCTGTGTGTTTGTGTGCTCGTTTTCAGGTTTCCCCGCGTGCTTCACATCGTCAGGCGATAAAGCGAATTTTCAGGTATCTTCAGTCAACTTTAGAATTTGGCTTATGGTATTCTTCTTCATCATGTCTTACCCTTAGAGGTTATTCAGATGCAGACTTTGGGGGTTGTAGAATTGATAGAAAGAGTACATCTGGTACTTGTCATTTTTTAGGCACATCTCTTGTTTCATGGGCTTCTAGAAAACAGTTGTCTGTTGCACTTTCCATCTTGAGGTGAATATGTAGCTGCTTCTTGTTGCTCACAATTGCTTTGGATGACAGCTACACTTAAGGATTTTGGCTTAGAATTGGATAGTGTACCACTTTTTTGCGATAACACTAGTGCTATTAGTATTGCCAAAAATCCTGTGCAACATTCAAGAACCAAACACATTGATATTCGGTATCATTTTCTTAGAGACCATGTGGAAAAGGGAGATGTTGTTTTGCATTTTATTGATTCAGATTCTCAAATTGCTGATATTTTCACAAAACCGCTTGATTCTGCACGTTTTGCTCTTTTTGCGAAGTGAGTTGGGCGTGTTGCATCCTATGGGATTATTCGAGGGGAGCTTGATGTTTAAGAATTTAGGAAGCTTTGTTTATTATGCTTGTCAATTAAATTAACAAGTCCAAGCCATCAAATTTAAATGAGTTGTGGAGCTATCTTTATCATATTTATTCATATGTTGTGTAGCTTTGATCATGACTGTTTATAATTAAATTGCTACATTTGAATTAAAAGTATGACATGGCGGAATACTTTGACTAGGTTAATTATATTTATTACTTTGCGATGTCCATCGAAAAGGATTTGCTTGATTGTGAGTCTTATTTTAACTCTTGGCTATGAGGCTCGCATGTTTCATGTTCCAATTTTATGATCACTCAATTTGGCATGTTATTAAAAAAGAGTATATAAAGGAAAATTTGAAAAGATGTATGCTTCAAGCATGCCATGGTAAAAAAGGGGCACAAAAGTGCGCAAAATGAAAAGAAGTATGCTTCAAGCATGCCACCATAAAAAAAATATGTCATTATGAAAAGAAGTATGCTACAAGCATGCCACATGCCTAAGAATTGAGTGTGGAGCAATAAGTTGTTACATGAGACTGCTAGCCCGTCTAGAGTTAAAATTTGCTTCACTTTTAGGCTTTGACTTTTGTTGTGATATCTCATTGTGCTCTTTATAATTGGTCTAGTCATTGTTGAGATGCCATCATTGATATAAATTGCTTAATCATATTCAAAATTTTGTTTTGATATTGCTATATGATATATGATTTTATATGATCTAGATAGCTCTACTCAAAAATATGGCTTGGTTAAATTACTAAATCAATTCAAAGTGACTTGAATAATCTACAAAGCTTCTAGATTTTTATTCACATTGCTTCGTTTTAGAATAGTTATTCTTTGAAAGTTCTTGATGATTACATTGCCAAAGGGGAGAGATTTGGTGTGCTTTGTGAGATATCGGAGAAATTTGCTTTCTTGTGTTGAGGGGGAGAGATTTGAGACTTGTGGCTTGAAATGCTTTTTCGGCTTCAGTTCTTCGCTTATATCTAATTGAAGCTAATTCATCATGCTATCTTGAGGTGTTGTCAATGTATTCATCAAGGGAGATTGTTAGACCATGTGGCTAGATTTAGAATTTTTATGATGATGAATAATTGACAACATTGCTTAATATTGTTATTCAAGGCGTGTGCGTGTGTGCGTGGACTAATATCGGTCAAGTTGGTGAGAACTTGTGCCGGGAAAAATATTCTTTGGTCTTTGCATGTGCAGGTTGGGCGTGGAGACGGTCATGGTCGGTGACGGGAAAGATCGGGACTAGGAGGGGGAAATCTGAGGTCCGGGCGGTCGAGGATGTCACAAGGTGGTCGGGCTCACGCTGGAGCACATGGAGATCAAAGGTGGATGGTGCGTGGAGAAGATACAGGAGGTGCGGTCCTGGAGGCTTCGACGCGCAATGAGTTGAAAAATCGGAAGTGTGAAAAACCCGTGTTAGGAAGGGTTTCGGGTCCCTTAAAAAAATTAGTGGGCTAAAAATCTGGTTAAGATAAAAAATCTAGGCTCAGTTGGACAAGTAGTATTAGGATTAAGACCTGAAATTTGTATTTAATTTCGGAGAGGACGCCGTTTTGGAAACGGAGGCGGACTCTCGCTCATAATAAAAGGTGGGGGCTGACCAAGTCTTTGGTACAGCTTTTTGGGGGACAACCCGCTTTTTGGTTTCCAGAGAAAGTTGCGGCAGCGCGTATTGGTCTCTGGAGGCGCGTTCCACGACGTTGCTTTCTCGCAACAGGGCGACAAGATTCCTCGATCGGTGCACCGAAGCAATCTCAGTCTGCGTACGCACGGTATTATCGTTTCTCATTGCCGTGTCAACACTAGCAGCACATGCTATCTCTGCACACAGGTTCATCGTCCTTCTCTGCTCTTTGACGATCCTACAATGTGTAAATCCAACTATGTGTTAAATCACATTAAAACCGATCACTAAGAACCTAAAATGAATGAAAAGAACATCACCAAGCATGCCAGGGAAACACACCAAGAAACAAAAGGGAAAAAATAATTAGGCAAAGCTCATCGCAGGTGGAGCTTACAACTCTGTAGGCGCGTGCCATGTGTTGGTGCTGCTGCTGCCTTGAGTGCATCCATAACATCCCTCCCCTCAATCTCCTCTTCCTCCACTTCTCCAATTCTCTCTCCTCCTCAGCTCCGGGAGAGGAAGGAGCAGCAGCATCTGGCACCTCCATGGCTTCCATCTCAGTTCCAGCCTTTGTCCCTTCCCCAACTGAGGATGCAGAGAACATAAGAAAAGCAGTACAAGGTATTATAATGTTTATTATGTATACATTTCTGCTTGATTTTGTGCCTCGTGGAGATTACTGAATTGTGGGAAGATTTGTGAGATCTTCTGTTTCTGTAAACACACTGTTCTTGGTCAAGTGGTTGATGTTCAAGTCATTGTTCTTGTTTTCGTTTGGAGGACAGAGAAATTAGGAGGTTCTTGTATTTGAGGTAGTATTCTTTCGGCGATGTACATTTTGGATGTTTCTTGCTATCTATTGTAATCTTTTTTTTCTTGAGTATTAGCTATCCTTCTTGTTGGCAAGTAATTACTGGTCAAATTGATGTTATTGTTCTCCTGCAAGAACCAAGAAACTATAAGCCTCTCTTGACCTTGAGAAGAAATTGGTTTCTACCATTTGGTCAGCTAAGCTGCCTGAAATATGTCTTGATTCCCCAATGGAAAATTGAGCTCAACACATGATCTTTTCTTTTTTGGTTGAATTGAATTTTACAGGATGGGGGACAGACGAGAAGGCGCTGATCGACATACTAGGCCACCGGACGGCCGCGCAGAGGTCGGAGATCGCCGTAGCTTATGAAGGCCTCTACAACGAGACCCTCCTCGACAGGCTCCACTCCGAGCTCTCCGGCGACTTCCGGGTAAACCAATCTTGCCCTTCATTGCCATCTCGTTCTTGCCAATTAATCTTCACACGCAGATAGATGGTCCTGCATTGATCTGATGAGTCCAATGTCCACCAAAATGCCAACCTGGAAATCGGGGCTTGCTGGTCCTGTGCGTCAGAGCGCAATGATGCTGTGGACGATGGACCCGGCGGCCCGGGACGCGAAGCTGGCCAACAAGGCCCTGAGGAAGAAGGGCGACCGGCACGTCTGGGTGCTCATCGAGGTCGCCTGCGCGTCATCGCCGGACCACCTCGCCGCCGTCAGGAAGGCCTACTGCTCCTCCTACTCCTCGTCGCTCGAGGAGGACGTGGCCTCCTGCTCGCTGTACAAAGATCCCCTCAAACAGGTGATCAATCTTACTTGGTGGTGCAGTTCTAGTATGACACACTTGAGCCATGGAGTTCGTCAGCAGGTCACCTCGTGTGCTTCTGGTGGTGCAGTTCTTGGTGCGCCTTGTAAGCTCGTACCGGTACTCTGGCGAGCACGTCGACGACGACCTGGCGAGGGCGGAGGCGGCCGAGCTGCACAGCGCGGTGGTGGCCAAGAAGCAGCCGCTGCACGGCGACGTCGTCCGCATTGTCAGTTCGAGGAGCAAGCCGCAGCTCAAGGCGACGTTCGAGCGCTACAAGCAAGAGCACGGCAAGGCCCTCGACGAGGTCTCACCTAAAAGTCTTAGAAAAAACGTCTCAGATTGCTACTGATTTGGACTTGTATTTCAGTGATTTGGCCATGACTCCGCTTGCGTGCCCATTAATTTGCAGATTCTTGAAGGCCATCGCAACGACGAGCTCTCGGCAATGCTGAAAACCGCGGTTTGGTGCTTGACATCGCCTGAAAAGCATTTTGCAGAGGTAATGATCAACAACGAACTGTGAACACCTGCAAAATTGAGAACAGAAATGGCGTGTTTGCTTCTGAGTTCTGACTGCTCTTCTTGATTTGCTTCAGGTGATCCGGAGCTCGATCGTCGGGCTCGGCACTGACGAGGAGTCCCTGACGAGGGCGATCGTCTCGCGTGCCGAGGTCGACCTGAAGAAGGTGAAGGGGGAGTACAAGGCGAGGTACAGCAAGACGGTCACCAGCGACGTCGTCGGCGACACGTCTGGGTACTACATGGACATCTTGCTCACCCTCGTGGGGCCCGAGTAGGAGCAGCCATTGATGGAACTATGGAAGCTTGGATGTTGTGTATGGACAATAGAGCATTGTTTGCACCTTTACTCATTTGATTGAACAAGATGGCACTAATGCCCCCGTCGTCATCTTGTCCTGTGTACGAGTGAAATGTAGGTGTTCCGAAATAAGTCATGTTTAAGTGTTCTGAAATAAGATCCTGTTTATTCTTGTGGCAAAATAAAGGCAAGTGTCGATCGCATTGTGGTGTATTCAACAGTCACACTTATTTCAGACAATAGTATGCCCATCAAGATTTGACCTAAAATTCAAAGATACTAAGAACTAGTAGTGATAATAAAACGCCAGATCGCTCAATGTACAAGCCAGTGGACAAAGGTTACATTGCCTCCAGTATCATGATATCATCAACTCATTTTATGCACATGACTTTAGCTATTCAACTGAAATATAACCAAACTAAGAGTAGAACAACTGACATCACAGAACGAAACGTCTCCTACTTCATCGGTAAGCAGACATCATTTCACTTCTTCCTAGCAACAGCAGCTGCAATCCCACCAACCAGAAGTCCAACAGCAGTTGTGGCGATTCCTATGCCAATGAGACCATCTGCACAAAACAAGATTATCAATATCTAGAGATAGCAGTCTCACATTGCTTATTTAGAAACTAGAACTCGGGATAAATGATTCTTAGCGTCTTGTTGTCACTTCCAACCAACCAACCAACACCAAAGCTTTTTGTCCCAAATAAGTTGGGGTAGACTAGGAATGAAACCTTTTCAAGATCAAAGAGATGAGAGGCTTGAAATAAAATCTACAATGCTAAAACCCTAAGCCGTACAACATGCTATTTGAACCGAGAGCCTAAAACACTGCCCCTAACCTTCTTATGGTTCCGGTACGTAAATCGCTAACTTCCATACGCTTCTATGCGTTTTGTTGTCACTTCAACATGTAAAAATTCATATAAGGCGTTGTATTGAGGAACATGAGGATAGGATGAAATATTTGGTTTGTGAAACAATCCAACATGTAAATCAAACACAGAACCAATGGAATATAGAATAGCATTGCTGACTAATTTTATCTCACCTTTAGCAATTTTATCTTCTATTGCCTTCTTCAGAGATAAGGCCTGCCTCCAATCAGGTTGAATCTACAAGATAGCAGTCTATATACATCAAAATTGGGAGGGAAAACCATGCCAAAAAATATTCTTAAAAGCTTGAAAATTACATGAACTTGTATTCAGCTAGCATGCAGCATAAACACAAAGGTCTTACAACATGGTCCGAGATTACCCGAAATCTTCATTTTGCATAATTTTGTCCATACTCAAATCAAATCTCTCAATTCCATTCCAGTGTACAGGTAGCATGGGCAAGATAACCATATTAACTCCATGAAGGCCAAATAAACATTCCAAATACTAGATAAGTCTGTCATACTAAGAAAAACCAACAACACCATGTTTAGCAAATCACTTGATTCACTTCCATCTATTAACATGTAGGGCACAGAAACAAATCCGAGTACAAACTATTGTTTTCTTTTGTTCTCAGCCAAAATGCTAATTTCGTATTAGACTGAAGCATAGCATAGCAAAATTTGAAATCGAATGGCAGACAAGGCATCAGCCTCAAACAAAGCCATGATCTTTAACTCATAAATTGCTGAGCAAGAATGGGATGATGAGTCTTAAGTGTGCAACTAACAGAACACATCAGAGAACAGTTGAATTCACATCAGAGAACAGTTGAATGAATTCAACTGGGCAGTAGAATAAATTTGCATAATGATTAAAAAAACATTGTTATCTTTATAGCCATCTGTTGATTGTTGAATTAGTGAGAAAACCTCCATGTGTTGCAACAGGAAGGCCGCAATATTAATAGCGGGCAGATAATTAAATTAAGCACAAACGTATTGAATGGAGCAAATCCAGGAAGAGAATTTTCATGCCTGATTAAGCAGTCAAAAGTGAGCAAACCATATAAATTAGGTGGTTAAGCAGTGTGTCTAATATCTACTTTAGCTGCTAAAACTTTAGTGAAAAAGATTTAAAGAAACTTAAAGTGAATCAAATATTTGGTTGTCACTATGTCATCCAGCACAGAAACAGTACTAGTTAGTAGCTACAAGCAATATGCAAATAAGTTGCCACAAGTCCATAGTGCAAATATATTTGCATCAATTGCAGTTTAGCAGTATGGTGGAATCAATATTTGGTTTGCAGTTATAACCTAAAAAACAATACAACATTTCTTTCCCTTTCAGCATCAGAAAGGCTAACCAGACATTAACAAGGCATGAATTCTACCAGGGAATCTAGAAGGTAAATACTGTTGCAGACATACCTCCAAACAACGGTCCACTAGTTGCCGGCTTCTTGGATAGTCACCATTTCTGTAGTGCCCAACAGCCAACAAATACAGCTTTTCCCTAGTCTGCAGTGGGCTGCCGGATTTGTCCAATGAGGCTGTGGAATCAAACGAGCTGATCAAAACAGAGTAGAGACGAACTGACGCCCAAGAAAAAGAAGAAAAAACACCTAAAAACTAGGTTGCAGTTAGTAAGTCTTAAAATATTGCAATAAATAAGTTATTTCACCTTCAATCATGCCTATTCCACGATTCACATCATCCTGCTGCTTGGAATGCACAAGGGCCCAAGATAGCCTCATAAGGCTGTCATTTTTCTGTTCTTCGGTTGCAGCCTCAGCAACCTCTCTTTCACAGCCCTAAGTATAACATATAGCCATGAGTCATCATCAGAATCAGAACCATTAGCTCCAAATGCACATCGAACATAACTAACAAAAGACAATAACAAAAATGTGAAGATTGAAGAGAAATGGAAAGCATATTCAGCAATAGCAGCAAGAACTGCATTAGATAGTCCTTGTTAGTGAACAATACAGAAAAAGAGAGTAACACAAGAAATTTCTCCGTGACTCCAATGGACGTTTCAGATGGAGGTTAGTCCATGTTAGTGAACAATATAGAAAAAGAGAGGAGTAACACAAGAAATTTCTCCGTGACTCCAACGGACGTTTCAGATGGAGGTTAAGCACCTCTAGTGGTCTTAGTAGAACAAGTACCCTTCTACAAGACCAAATCGGCATCCAATTTGGTCAATCCTTGCTGCAACCATAAGATCACATGACCTAATCACAAACATGCCAAAGCACCATCGATTCAACGTATGAGCTAGCCTCCCGCCAGGGAAGCATCAAGCACACATTTGTAGTAGTAATATTGCAGGGATTACAAATAAGCCACACCCTATGCTACAAATTACTCCAGTTTTACACAACTTTGACCCCGTTCTTTTCAGCTTTTCAGCTGGCTTTTGACTTCGGCTTCTATCGGTCCGTACTATTCATCGGACCTTTATAGACCAAAGGAACGGGGTCGTGTGCTTCACATACTGGTGTGCACCCTAGCATTAATCCCCATCTACAACGCAGGATTTCGCAGTCAAAAACCAAGAAAGATTAAGCAAAGCGAGGGACAGCGCAAAAGTGGGGCTTTATCTCACGGCGATGATGTCGCGGTCGCACCAGGGGATATTGTCGCCGCCGGTGAAGATGGAGCCCACGGACTCGAAGAACTTGCCGATCTTCCCCTCCATCGCTCAGCCGATCCACTCTAAGTCAGGCACCGCAGGGATTCGGTTTGGGAGGGGAGGTGGGTGGATGAGGGTTCAGTCGTCTAGATCAAGCACGAGACGCGGAATGAAAAAGCGTTGTATCTATTATGGGCCAGGCCACCGGGGTATGGATTTGAGCGCAAGTCAAGTCGCTTGGATTCAGCCATTCAGGCCGTGTTTCTTCAGTGCTAAGAAAGATGAGATGAGAAAAGGCAACTCTTCACACATCTGACCACGTTTTGTTTTTCAATTTTGGCCTTTCAGCACTTTTTCTTATAAAAATAGACTCATCTTTGAGCTCAAAAGATGTGGCAGATGATACGTATCACCTACCGCGTCGTCCTAACTCGGCAGGAGGCCAGACGCGGTAGGGCAACAGCGCAACACGGCAGCAGACGTGGCAAGGTGACGACGCAGCAGCAGGCACGATCGAGCCAGCGCAGCTCTTCCTACCGAGCATCCCTAGCTCGATTGGTGTGGTTGGCTTGTGCACTGTGCAAAAAACCAGAGGTGACAAAAAACACACTGTCTTGATTAAAAATTGCTTCAATTATACTTGTTAATATGAATTTTGCTCTATCTCGACTTGATATCTCGCTTCTGAAAATACTTCCAAACTATACGTAATAATATTAAATAAAATAATATAAGATAATTCATTTTGTAAGTCTCATGGATGAACAAAGTCATTCAAATGCATAAATAATAATATACCAAACTCCATATAAAACGATGAGAGACAATAATTTCTGCCAGCGGATTTTTCTTATGAAAAATTTGTAATTTAAAATGACCCAACTAAAGTGCTGACACCGAACATAGTAGCTGGTCAAGTGTTGCCCGCTATACGCTTCCTCTAGCAGTGAAGCTAGTTTTAAGAGAAGGTCAGCCTGTTGGGGGAGCGTCGTACATCATACAAGTCGTATTGCGATGGTGGCCAAATGGGAGCAGGTGCACCATACAATTGAGTGCGCTCAATCTCTTGTGTGCTGAACATCTACTACACCCAGTCCTCCACATAATTGCTGTGCGTCCTGTGAGGGAAACACATTTCGTTAGGCCAACATACAGTACAACTGAAATGAAATCCGTAGTTGTAATCACCGGTGTTCTGTGTTGCGCGAACGATGAACCTCACGAATACTCGGGTCCACGGTAGTCAGCTGGAGCGAAGCTCGATGCCGCATAGTCCGCGCTGTACTGGTGGACTGTGTAGCTGTCCCATGTCAGATCATACCACTCGTCATGCTCCTAGAGATGCGGGTGGCCACGGGTGCATACGTGCCATACTGCACCTCGTAGTCTCAGATAGGAGAGTTGATGTTAGTGCCTGTTGTGTCCTATGTGTTTGGTTGTCTCCGTGATGAGGACGGAAGTAGAGTGCTTCCTCGTCCTCGTCCCCCCGGTGAGGATGGTCTAGGCTTGGGCTACCTACGCGACGAAGATGGGAGTAGAGTAGTGTCGGTGCGAACATCCTACACGAAGACGACATGTATGAAAAGCAACTAAAATAACTTATCTTGTCGGTTGCAGTAGATTATAAAATCGTCAAACCTGAGCAGACGAGCTAGGACATGCGAACTAAGAGCGGCTGAGGCTAGGGGTGCACCGATGAGCTAGGAGGTGCGGACGATATAGCAGCTCATCACCCCTCAGGATAGACATGTCACTAGCACAACTGCAGCTAATGACATCCAATGCGTGTTTGGCATCCATGCATAGGTTGCAAAAGGACCCCAACTGTCGTTCCATTGTGCTTGATCATCCGTAGCTCAGTGCAGCTCCACTCTCGGACACGATGTGTCGCAGGCACAGTCGGTCAACATGCAACGATGGACGAAACATGTTAGACGTATATGCTCGAATAGTAGGATACAAATGTGAATTTTAAGTCTTGTACCACTTCGTCCTATTGTGCCGCACGGTGTCGGTCTGAGCCAAGTGCCAGCTTGTTAGCGTGCGTGTCCTACATGGGGGGTTGCAGAGGGAGATGTGTAAGTCTGCAACGGGTTCATGGGACATACTACTCCAAGTATAAGTAGTACATGTCTAGGTCATATGCTCATTGCTCCTGCTCAATCTCTGTCCTCACTGACTGCTCCCAGGCATTTGTCTACTGAGCCTGTGTCGGTCTCCACTTGTCGCTCTTCCATCCCTTCATCGATTGCCTATGGAAAAAATAGGGGTAGGCAACTGTTACTTCAGTGCAGAAATAAAAACGGACACGAATGGTATGCAATGAGGTAACAAATAAATTTACTTACAAGTGCACGTGGTCGGGTAGTGGTTGACGCGATACTGGTAGCACATGTTGGTGAAGCCCGAACTATCTCATGACTCATTGCGGGGAATACGGCTCCACTATATGGGATAAGACGAGGTGGTAGATTGTGAGCCAGTACTCCCTATCCTTCTCACACTGCTCTGACAATCTAAAAGGGGTTGTCTTGGAAATGAATTGTGTGGGCCACACCATCAACATAATGCTACCCTCGTCCAAAATCTCAAACGCATTGTAAAAATCCGAGTACACATGTGTGACCTCTCCCTGGACCATCCTAGCTCGCTGATAGTCCAGCGAGTACCTATGGTAGGTCCATCCACCAGGTCACTGCCATCCCTGTCACCATAGAAGCGTGCCTCCAATTGGTATGGGTGCTTTTGCACCCAAACGTACGACTGGCCAATAGAGAAGTGCTCCTACAACCACAACTACAACATGATGTAGTAGCCGTGCGAGGTTTGGCACACTTGTGGCATGCTATGAGCAATAGCACAAAGCCCTATAGGTCGCACACAGAACAGCTGAGTCCCAACTGTACATCAGGACATCATCATCATCCTCAGTGTCGACTAGGGAAGTAGCGATGTGGATGCAGCTAGGGTACATTGAGTCTCCCTGAGTTGTAGGAAACATGATCTGCCCAACACATGAATAGCAAGTAAGCCATTATGTGAGACCTCACAACATGTATAGGTGCATTTGCTGGGCATTACCTGAACAGCCGCAGCCACTAATGTGGCACTCTAAAGGACTTATTCGGGATGGGATGACCAAACCGGTGCATCATATGTGCCTTCCAGTCGGGTGATCTAGCGGATGAAACCACAGGATGACCTCGTATTGGCAGACCGATGATGTACACAACATACTGCAGTGTGATGGTCATCTCCCCCACCGAAAGTGAAATGTGTGGGTCTTCTGCCTCCACCGGTCAACAAGCGTCGACAAAAGCAGTGAGTCTAGCGTGATAGACCACCCAATGTCCATCATTCTCGCCATGGGCAACAACCCGGCTCACTGCAAAACTAGAACATACCGCTTGTCGGGAGGCTAGTCCTCCCAAGATCCCCGAAGAAGAAAGGGGGTTGGTCCTTCATCGCTCGACTATGCCTGATAACGATACTAGACATCTCAGGATGGGTCCAACAATGTGCCACCTCTGAAACCGCCACCAACAACCATTCTCTGTGGTATATAAAATAATATTGTCGGTGTAAAACGATGCTAAATACAATTGACCGCAACCGAGAATAATCACGTTGCATACATATGTACATATTGCCTAAATTATATTTTTCTTCTTATGCTAGCTTGTTGCTTTGATTAAATGAACACACACACTAATTGATTGCGATTACTACTAATTAATTATGATTAGCACTAATTAAATATGATTAGCAATAATTACAACGCTGATTATGCATGCACATAGCATACAAACCCATCATTTTCTACAAGTTCTGTAATTGTACGAGGCCAATTAATATACACGTGTGGACAAACATAAAATTATTTTAGTGCACCTTTATTTCGAAGATATTCACCAACTCCATAATGTTTCCAACTGCAAAGGTTTATAGCTGTGCTCTTGCTCGACAGCAATGCGACTCTTTTCTTCCCTTCCTCTCACTGCACTCTCTCTCTTGCTCGGCAGCATTGCAACTCTTTTCTTTCTTTCCCCTGGCTGTGCTCTTTCTCACTCGGCAACAATGCGACCGTGGGTTGCATTTTATACGTGCGCACGCGAACGAAGCGTAATTAACACGCTAATTAAATAAGAATATAATACTTCGTCGCATCGTGTAATTAACCACGAAATTCTCAGAGGCAAACCACACACGGATGAGCTCCCTGTGAGATTCCTTGGCCCCATGCTCGTGCGTGCTTAACTGCTCCATGCCCAAGCGTGCCAGCGCTGTGCTTATGGGAATCTCGGCCACCTGCCGAGCTAGGGTGGCTCGGCAGCAGCCTGCCGAGGCCGCACAAGGGAGGCTCGGCGGTCTGCTGCCGAACTACCCCGGCTGGGCAGCACCTGCCAGCCGCCCCTCATTGTCCGCTTGCTGCGCCAGCTTACCCAGCCATGCGCCTGGGCTCTTGCCGAGCTAGGGCAGAGTGATAGGTGACACGTGTCACTTGTCGTGCCTTCCGAGCTCAAGGAGAAGTCTATTTTTGTAAAAAAAAAAGTGCTAGTGCCAAAATTGAAAAAAAAACATCGCTATAGAGTCATATGTGTGAACAGTTTGAATCGCATATGACTCGTGGGTCCCACATTTAGGGCATCTTTGGGAGATTGAGAATTTCGAAGGAATTTTACAGGAAACATTATTGTGAAGTAATTTCGTATGTTCGTATGAAACAATTAAATTCCCGTATGAATTTAGAAAAATTCCAGCATTCCAAATAGGGCTTTGGTGCGGCCATTTCAATCTCATGGTTCGTGCCTTGGTATTAATGAGACCACAATCGGACGGTGACAGATGCAGTTCCCATGTGGGGATCGACTAGTAGAAGTACTTTCAAGTTACCACTTCCATTCTTCGGAAAACAAATTTTGTTTTGGAATTTGGAAAATATGCGATAAAGCTTCAAAACTTTAAAAACACACATGTATGTATGTACGTATGTATGTAAATTGATCGTATGATTATACTATCGGTAGGTTCAATGTGGAAAGAACTTCGGCAAATATTGTGCTTTTTTTTTATAGTTTTTGTTAACATACAGTGGTCAAAAGTATGCATCCGAGATTATGTCAAATATCTGAAATGGAAACGGAGGTAGGATTTGTTTAGACTCGTTGGAGCAAATTGTTTTCATAAGAATTCTAGAGAAATTACTGCCATATTAAAGCTTTTAAATTGAAAGACTGCTAAGACCCTGTTTGGATCAGTTTCAGATTCTTAAAAACCAGCTATTACTTCTAGTTTTTAAAAGCTAGTTTCTAAGCAAAAACTGGTGGGGTGTTTGGATCTCCTAGTTTTTAAAAGCTAGTTTCATTTATGATTGGTGCTAATAGACTATTATACCCTTACATTTATTGCTCTTGAACAGCACATTAAACAACCATGCGTGGTCTTTAATGAGGGTAAATGGGTATTTGTGCAAAAAAACTGGCAAAAGCTGGGTATCAACAGCTTCTTGGTTTTTAAGAATCTGGGTAGGTAGATTTTAAAAACTGCCCCAAAAACTGGTCTGTTTGGATCCCACCCAGTTTCCAAAAGCCAGATTCTTAAAATCTGGGTGGATCCAAACAGGGCCTAATTTATGATCTAGCTGTTCTGTCCACCTTTAGAGGATTGTCATCTGTTCGGAGTTTGGACTCTTGATGACTGCAATTCATTTTGTATCTTAAGCAGGGTTTGTATACATACCTGATATAAAAAGACTTTTGTTAGGTAAATACGGAACTTTTGCGATTTAGGGTTACAGAAGGTATATGGGAGTATGATGAAGAGTTATAAGCTGCTTAGCCATCGGCTTGATCTTCATCAGGCAAGGAATCTGTGCGTGCACGTAATTTGTGTATATCAACAAACAGTGATGGATATAGAAGGCTTTCCTTCCACTTCCAGAAATCACATTCAAACAAGTGAATCTTTTTTTATTAAAAAAGTTACAGGCAACACTAATCCTTTTGTACAATTGTTCACAAATTACAACTGCGAACACAATAGCTGTGAGCCTGTGAGGCCCATGGCACGGCCTTGTGGTTATGTTAGGACAAGATTTTTTCAATGCAAAACACCACCGCTTTTCTAGCCTCAGTGAATTTAATGGTGAACAAGACAATACGGCCGAATGGATTCTGTTGCATCCATACGCAGCGATCTTCGTCTTCATAAGCCAGACTGCAAGAATATGTTGCTTTCCCAACCGGGAGAAAATGGATTCATGTATAATGTTGACCTGAAGAATAGCAGGTCTCTTCAAATGCAATAACAAGCCAGAACAGTATATATACAACATGCTGGCCATGGATGGACGATGAGTTACCGTGATACCTTGACAGCCCACGCTCCTGGGCTATGGTATCATGTTGTATTCAAGTGCGAAATGTAACAGCTGAGAGACTTCCACAAGCACCTAGGATCTGACCTCATACCTTCCAGCTTGAGTCTGGGCTCGAAAACCTTTGTATGGAGCACTTGGTGTGTTTTTTACTTCGAGTTTATCGATTTGAAGCCCAGATAGTGCAAGCCCCATAATCTTAAATTTCACCTGAAATGTTGGAAATGTATGTAAATGGGTGAGTCCTTCCTCGAGGCGTAAATTTCCAGAGAGGGACGGTGCTTTGTCTTTCGGAATCTGCCCAATTGTCCAAAGGCAAGTCTGCATAAAGAAAAGATTGGTATTAGATAAGCATTTCAAGGTATATGTGAAGTGTACAAAAAAATTATACATTATCCAGTATACATAATGTAGTATAGTATATACTGATTGATAGACATTCACCAATGCACCATTTAAGTTTCTATTACCAAGCTTCCTATTTTTTGTCTTGCAAACTAGGTCCTAGCTTCAGGTATGACTACGGATCATAAAACAGGTATGAATAGAAATTACAGAACTGATGGTAAATAATGTACTGACCTGATCGGCAAGGATGTCCACTGTGCCGTAGTTTGCAGTCAAATCAGCAGAAGCAATAAGAGGGGGCAATTGAAACTGCACCATTATAGAATCAATAGGTTTCCCAGGATCATTTCGTATCCCCACCATCACATTAACACGGCAATTCCCAGAATCCGATGTTAATTGTGGTTTCACATAAATTGGTGTGCTCTTCAACTTCTTAACCCTGATAATTTGTGGTCAAACAATGAGTACAGATGTAACAGACAAGTCAACATAGCCAAATAAAACAGAAGAAAGCATTAGATGTAACAGAGTGTATGTTTGCACCTATAACTCATGAGCTTGAACTGCCCATCAGGAGGAACAAACGATAGGATCTGGCTGGACTCCCAAGGTCTGAATCGGATACAAGGGTGGAACCTCACATCATTGATAATTGTAGGATTAGCAAATGACAATGTCAATTCTGGTACACCTGGAAGGCTGGAATTCACTTGAATTTCACCATATGCTTCGCATTTTACAAGGATACCTTCTCTGTAGATCAAATCACAACCAGGATTCAAACATCAAAAACAAACTCAGTCACAGATGCCCCCCAAAATGGTCAGATAGTTGGATATTCTCCTAAAAAAGATAGTTGGATATTCTCCTAAAAAAGATAGTTGGATCTTCTATAATGATATTCCACCAATTGATGCTGAATTGTCAACATTAGTGATTCTGTCATGTGGGGGAAACATTATTCCCGCCGTGTCCGGCCTGGGAACGGCCGTGCGCCATGAGGTGGCTGATTCGGCCAGAAGAGTCCAGATTGAATTAGTTAGGAAAGATATTTGTTATCTCTAAGATTTAAGAGTTTCCATCTTTTGGAGTTAGTTGAAGAAAGGGCTATATAACCCTTGTACGGAACCTGGAATTGGGATAAGCAATAAAACTCTATTATGTCTCTCTTCTTCCAACATAGGGCGCAGAGGGGAAAAACCTCGCCCCTCTACCAATCACGACTACGGTCTTCGTAGTCGGGGTTCTGCGCCGCCAACCCGTGACATCTTGGTATCACGATCCAGGTCCCCGCCGCTGTCCTCCACTGTCCCTGCGCTGCTGCCATCTTCCTCCGCCGCCCCTACCATGTCGGGCACAGCTGAGGACGACCTCAAGTCCATGATTCTTGCCCTGACCAAGGAGGTGCAATCCCTCCAATCTGTCGTCACCAACAACTCTCAGGCGATTCAGCGCCTCGAACTGCAGCGGCCGGGTCAACTGTCCGATACAGCATCCACAAGCCGCACCAACTCCGGCGAGCATCACACGGATCGGCCGCCGCGTTTCCAGAAGCTGGATTTTCCCAAATATGATGGCAAGGGCGATCCACTTCCGTTCATCAACCGGTGTGAGTCATACTTCCACCAACAGCGCATTGCCGAGGAGGAGAAGGTGTGGATGGCTTCATACAATCTGATGGACATCGCCCAGATGTGGTACATCCAGGTGCAGCGGGACGAAGGCACACCGCCATGGCGCCGCTTCACTGAGCTCCTCAATCTGCGGTTCGGGCCTCCCCTGCGCTCCAATCCGTTGGGGGAACTTGTGGCGTGTAAACGGACAAGTTCGGTGGCCGATTTCCAGGACAGATTCCAGAGCCTCCTTCCTCGGGCCGGTTACCTCACGGAGGAACAGAAGGTCCAACTCTTCACAGCTGGACTTCAACCACTGCTCAGTCTGGATGTCGAGATCCACAATCCCCAAACACTAGCGGTCGCCATGAGCCTCGCGCGCAAGTTGGAGCTCCGCGACCAGATGGCGGC
This sequence comes from Dendrocalamus sinicus, assembly GCA_036346575.1. Lineage (NCBI taxonomy): Eukaryota > Viridiplantae > Streptophyta > Magnoliopsida > Poales > Poaceae > Dendrocalamus > Dendrocalamus sinicus. The sequence continues at coordinate 21,902,432 of CM070654.1, forward strand.
GGCGCCGGCACGTTCGTGGGCGAAAGGACTGCTGCCTCCACCCGCACATCGTCAGCCGGTCGCGCAGCCATCAGCGACCGCGTCGACCGCACCATCCACGATATCCGTGGAAGGCCGCAAGGTGAAGCGCTTGTCGACGGCGGAGATGGAGGAACGTCGTCGCCTCGGTTTGTGCTACAACTGCAATGAGAAGTTTGGGCGGGGCCACAACAGGGTGTGCCAGCACCTCTTCTTGTTAGAGTTGAGCGACTTGGATGACATCGCCGAGTCGGAGGACGCCGACCGAGTCGCCACAGATCCTCAGATATCCCTCCATGCAATCGCCGGTGTCCGCACCAGTGAGACGATGCAGGTGCGCGTACAGGTGGGTGGCGCCACCCTTCACGCACTCCTCGACTCTGGCTCCACACACAATTTCATCTCCGAGGAGGCGGCGGGCTGCACTGATCTCTCTTTACACCGCCGTGACGACATGTCAGTGACGGTGGCCAACGGCGAGCGCGTACCCTGCCTGGGCGTGTTTCGACGAGCGACTTTCTCCATCGATGGGGAGGCGTTCCAGGAAGATTCCTTTGCGCTTCATTGGCGGCTCGATGTGGTGCTTGGGCTCGGTGGCTTGCGTCCACGGACCCATTCTGTGGGATTTCGGGGCTCTCACCATGTCATTCTGGCGCAACGATCATCGCGTCCATTGGCGTGGTATGGCAGGCTCAGCGAGTCCCGGTCTTCGTTCTTGCACGGGACCTGACCTCTTGGCGGCACTCCTCGTCGACTTCGCCTCGCTGTTCGACGAACCTCATGGACTCCCGCCACCAAGGTCCCGCGACCACAACATCACACTTCTGCCGGGTTCGGCATCGGTGGCCGTCCGCCCTTATCGCTATCCAGTCACACACAAGGATGAGCTGGAACGGCAGTCCTCTGTCATGCTTGATCAAGGCCTGATTAGGCGCAGCTCTTCCGCCTTCTCTTCGCCGGTTCTGTTGGTGAAAAAGGCCGACGGCTCGTGGCGATTCTGCGTCGACTACAGAGCTCTCAACGCCATCACGGTCAAGGACGCCTTTCCGATCCCAGTGGTCAAGGAACTCCTCGACGAGCTGCACGGCGCCAAGTTCTTCACCAAACTTGACCTCCGCTCCGGCTACCACCAAGTCCGCATGAACCCGGCCCACGTGGCCAAAACGGCCTTCCGGACTCACGAGGGTCTCTACGAGTTCCTCGTCATGTCGTTCGGTACATAACGCGCCACCGCGTTCAGCGCTCATGAGCGAGGTGTTGCGGCTTTCCTCCGCCGGTCGTGCTCGTCTTCTTTGATGATATCGCGATTTTCAGACGCCGTGGGACGATCACCTCCGCCATGTGCGCGTGGTCCGCACCACCCTCCAGCAGCACAAGCTCTTCATCAAGCGGTCCAAGTGCGCCTTCGGGGTGGATTCCATTTCTTACCTTGGCCACATCATCTCGGCGACCGGCGTGGCCATGGATCCAGCTAAGGTGAAGGCCGTTCTCGACTGGCCACTACCTCGCTCGACGCGAGCAGTTCGGGGCTTTCTCGGCCTCGCGGGCTACTACCGCAAGTTTGTGCGGGTCTACGGCACAATCGCAGCTCCTCTCATGGCTTTACTCCGCAAGGACGGGTTTAGGTGGTCGGAGGAGGCTGCCGCAGCGTTTCAGGCGCTGAAGACGACATTGACAACGGCGCCGGTGTTGGCTTTGCCGGATTTCAATCAGCAGTTCGTTGTGAAGTGCGACGCTTCGGGCCATGGTTTCGGCGCCGTGTTGATACAAGACCGGCACCCCATCGCCTTCTTCAGTCGGCCGGTGGCGCCGTGACATCGCTCCCTGGCTGCCTATGAGCGCGAGTTGATTGGTGCAGTGCGAGCCATTCGACATCGGCGACCTTACCTCAGGGCGCCGTTTTTGGTGCGAGCATGCACCACTTCGCCTCAAATACCTGCTGGACCAGCGCCTCGCCACCATTCCTCAGCACCATTGGGTGGGCAAGCTTCTGGGATTCGATTTTGCAGTGGAGTATAAGCCGGGTAGCACCAACATCGTGGCTGACGCTCTGTCATGCCGCGACACAGAAGTGGGTTCCGTCCTGGCCCTTTCCTCTCCTCGGTTCGACTTCATCGACCGTCTCCGACAGGCACAGACCACGGACCCTGCTCTGGTGAGCCTCCGGGATGAAATCGCTACCGGCGCAAGATCCGCACCTTGGTCCATCATCAACGACTTGGTCGCCTTTGACTCCAAGATCTACATTGCGCCGACGTCCCCACTCCTGCACGAGTTGGTGTCCGCTGTCCATGAAGATGGCCACGAAGGCGTCCAGCGCACGCTCCACAGGCTCCGCCGCGACTTCCACACACCTAATTTCCGTTCGGTGGTCCAGGATTTCATCCGCAGCTGCTCCATTTGCCAACAAAACAAAACGGAGCACCTACAGCCCGCAGGACTCCTTATGCCATTGCCAGTTCCGACGGCGGTGTGGGCAGATATTAGCCTTGACTTCATTGAAGCGTTGCCGTGCGTGGGTGGTAAGTCGGTGATCCTTACAGTGGTCGACCGTTTTAGCAAATATTGCCACTTCATTCCGCTTGCACACCCGTACACGGTGGAGACGGTGGCCAACGCATTCTTCGGGGACATTGTGCGCCTCCACGGCATTCCACAGTCTATGGTGTCAGACCGGGACCCGGTTTTCACCTCTACGTTCTGGCGCGAACTGATGCGGCTGTGTGGCGCCAAATTGCACATGACCTCCGCTTTCCATCCTCAGTCGGACGGCCAGGCAGAGGCGGCTAACAAGGTAATTGTCAAGTACCTCAGGTGCTTTACTGGGGATCGGCCGCGACAATGGCTTCGCTGGTTGCCATGGGCCGAGTACGTCTACAACACGGCTTTCCAGTTCTCCCTCCGCGACACGCCTTTTAAGATCGTCTACGGCCGGGAGCCTCCGTCCATCCGCTCATATGAACCAGGGGAGACGCGGGTCGCGGCAGTGGCCCAGAACATGGCGGAGCGTGACGAGCTGCTTGCAGACGTTCGCTACCGCCTGGAGCAGGCACAGACGATTTACAAGCACCACTACGACAAGCACCATAGCGCTGTCCAGTACGCCGTTGGGGATTGGGTGTGGCTGCGCGTCCGTCACCGGGCCCCGGCACATCTCCAGCCCGCGGCAATTGGCAAGCTACGGCCACGCTTCTACGGGCCATACCGCGTCGAGGCAATCATCAACGACGTCGCGGTGCGGCTGACCCTTCCTTCAAGGGCGCGTATGCACAATGTCTTCCATGTGGGCCTCCTCAAGAAATTCGTCGGGACGCCTCCAGATGCACCACCTCCTCTTCCGGCTATGCATCACGGCGCTGCAGTTCCAGAGCCCGAGCGCGCGGTTTGCACGCGTCTTGCGCGTGGTGTCCGCCAAGTCCTCGTCCAGTGGAAGGGCGAGCCGCCGGCGTCAGCTACTTGGGAAGACGTTGACGCCTTCATGGAGCGCTATCCGTCATTCCAGCTCGCGGACGAGCTGCTCGTCGAGGGGGGAGAGATGTCATGTGGGGGAAACATTATTCCCGCCGTGTCCGGCCTGGGAACGGCCGTGCGCCATGAGGTGGCTGATTCGGCCAGAAGAGTCCAGATTGAATTAGTTAGGAAAGATATTTGTTATCTCTAAGATTTAAGAGTTTCCATCTTTTGGAGTTAGTTGAAGAAAGGGGCTATATAACCCTTGTACGGAACCTGGAATTGGGATAAGCAATAAAACTCTATTCTGTCTCTCTTCTTCCAACATAGGGCGCAGAGGGGAAAAACCTCGCCCCTCTACCAATCACGACTACGGTCTTCGTAGTCGGGGTTCTGCGCCGCCAACCCGTGACAGATTCCCTCTTCTTTACAAATATTTGGTAACACTTACTAAAGTGCAATGTAATTACACAACTAAGGTCACCAGAGTAACCAGAAATGAGCTACATTTGGATCAATGCCTGTGACCCAATATTACTGTAACCTCAAAAGCCAAATTTACATATTTGATGAAATTTACTTTGAAAATTAGAAAGGGGAAAACTGAAAATACCTGTTCACACATGCATCTAGTTCCTCAACTATGTTAACATAGACTTCATTGCTTGCATCCTTGACAACCGTTGTTCTCCAAGGTACAAAAGAAGCAGCTGCATCTGGAAGTTTGTTACCAAGAGTAGAACTCTTACCGGTTACAACATTCAACATTTTGCTGACGATATTTGGTGGAGCAATCATCTCTTTCAAGATGTTTGGCTCGGTAGTGAGAGGAAAACCATTGTCCATCATCTCATCTAAAATCTGCACTCAATATAAGAAATATATGGCTTAGAGAACTTCCAGAAAAGAATGAATATTTTATAATTCTACCAATCATGAACTTCACAAGCACAAGCAATTAAACATGCGGATCATTATTAAAGGCTCAGACTGCAGCACAGCCTGTATTGATGTTGAACAGAATCAACAGAACGAACTTAACAATCTGTACCCTGATCAATCCAAGGAAACAGAGCACTTGGATATTAATACCACCTAATTCCAAACAAATCCATAGATACTTGTGACTGTTCAAATTTCATGAGATTTGTAGCCTAGCTCTGTATATGCAATTTAATATTATCCACATTAGAAATGCCAGTTCTAATATGATATCTTAGTCACCCAAATTTAAACTATTGCAACACGATTGTGTTATAAATGTGTTAAATAAATTAGAAATTTAGTTCCTTCATGTCATATTTTTGTGAAGGAGTCATCCCGCAATGAAGTAAAGTGACACTATAATATCATCCATATATTTGCACTAGACATTCAAAATACAACAACAGACGCATGGAAAAATAACAGAATATGCAACCAGCTGCAAAGTTATAAATACAATGTGAGTAGCAGAGAAGACAGCAAGGAAAGACACCTGATATACAATTACGAAGTTGTCTTTGATTATGTCTTCATTTAGATCTCCAAGATAATCTGTCAAGACGTCAGCCAGACGAGACAGAAACTGGCAATAACAAATCATATGCACACAGCCATAAAAAAGGGGAAAAGTTAAAACTTGTAGTCAATCACGATATCTGCTATTTCAGTCAGGAATAGCTTTGGTATGTTACTGAAACATGCACGCTTCAGGGTAGGAAAGGATTATGGCTAGCAATAGCAATTTTGAGCTAGAATTTGTGGGCCCTTACAGAAAGTGCTTCCAAAATCCTGAAGTACTTCAATATTTGAATTGTTCAACATAACATGTCTTCAAGAAACTTTTCAAACAGAAAATCCAAGTTTAGTAGAGATCTATGTTATGATTTATTGACATGAACAGTTAAAAACAATTTCAGAAATGAGCACATTTTCAGCATAAGTACGCACAGAATGTAGCATTTTATTCAAGCTGGAGAGCTCCAAATGCATCTCATTAGAAAAATACAAATCTTGCTTCATGGGCAGGCTTAACACATTTCAACCAATATTCTTCAGCACAAGAACTAGCATGCATAACGTTAATGCTTCCATTGCATTTTTCTTGCAAAGCAGATACCATGATTGATTAGAATCTATCAGGGTCTACAGTTTTTAGTACTATATAGACTTCTGGATCTTGATACTACAATTTCTGGTCTGCAGCAAGTTTTAGAAATACCAGTGTTTTTTATGCATAGCATGTAATAGTAAATCATCGTAACAAACTCAAGTATGGTAATCATTGTGGATACCACACTTATTCTGAAGAAACTATACTATATTATAAAGTCATCCACCATGCTCTGTAACAAGTAGCAAGCCATCTCTACCCCAATTCAAATTGGTGTCCTTTGGAGCAGCAAATGTGCTATACTATTTATCTTTTTCTTTACAGGACTTCCAAGCAAGCAAACAGCAGCATTACAACTAAAGTTAAAAAAAAAAGAGCTAAGTTGATAAAGCTCAAACCTCGATAGCCATCAAGGGGGGCATCTCCACTTGGGTGCATGCCAAGAACGTCACACCATTGCGATAAATTTGGAACAAGTAATGCGTTGGTGACACCACAACCTGCAAGATCTTCAGAAGTCCAAGAAATCTAATAAGTGGCGGGTCCGAAATCGAACGCATAAGCCGAGCACCATGAACGCAGCACTATAGTTCCTCGAAATTCGCAAGTTAAAACTAAACCTATGTAGAACAGCAATAATACAAGATATCAAAAACTATGACTAACCCGAGAATTCCCAACAGGATTCAGCCGGCCACACACAAGAGCATGGGAAATCAAAACTAGGAGCACCCCAAGAACTACCAAATAGGGGGGGGGGGGGGGGGCAGAGCCTGGTTAGTTTACCTTGGACGGGTCGCCGGCGGTGTGGGCGAGAACGTAGTCCCAGAACCAGCCGCAGATAGCGCGGTCCACGCGGTGCGCCGTCATCTGCTTCTCCACCATCACCTCCCTGGCGGCCCCGCGCCGATCCCAGATCCCACCACCAAATCACACAAAATTCAGTCCGAGTCCATCGAAGGTCTGGACGGATCTAGCGAGGAGGAGGAGGAATCGATGCTGATAGGCAAAGAAAATCGGGAGATTTGTGGCGCGGAGATTACCCGGAATCGGAGAGGAGGAAGATGCACTGCAACATTCTGATTCCTTCCGCGGTTGGACGAGGTGACGGTGGTGGAGGAGGAGGAGAGGCGATGGGCAATCAGGACTCAGGAGCGGCTAGCAGTCGGCACACTCGCACCGAGTAGTAGTAGAACGGAACGGGACGGAACTTGTGCAGCTGCAGGCTGCGGCCAAGCTGGGACACGGCCACACAGCAGAGCGAGGCACCCCATGCCGTTGGATGAAGCTTCACGCCATAGATTGTGGTTCACGAGATGTTTGCAATTTCAGAATTGCTATACATAATGGGTTTGGATGCTCCGCTCCACGCTTTTCAGCTGCTCCACGCACTAACAAACTCAGTTTTTGTGGAGTGCTCACGGTGGAGTTTGTGGAGCTTTGTGAGCATCCCAAACACCCCATAATGGGAATGATAACTTCTACCCTACTCTATAATTCACCAAAATTTTCTTTGCTAAATCCACCCCCTTAACCACCCCTACAGTCATGTCTAATCTAAGTCCACCCAGATTTGTGTACCAAAGTAATCCAACTTCATACAAATGAATGGCCTGGATCTCTCCTTAAGTCTTCTTCTCTTACTCATTGAAGATCCTAAGGTCAATATTATTTGGATCATGCACATCATTGAACATGCCTCGCAAAACGGTAAAGTCGCCCACCCCCCGCGCGAATCCCGCGCCTCCCACTTCTCACCCGATCTCCCCGTCTCGCGTCGCCTCGGTTTCTCGCGCGCCTCCTCCCTCCATCCTCCGCCCTCGCCTCCTCCCCCCCTCATCCGCTGCTCGCCGATCGGGAAGGGAGCAACAGAGGCGGTGGTGCCACACGTCCCAGAAAGATACCCCAAAGAACGCCGCACGCGCACGCACGCACGCCTCCTTCCCCATTTCAAGAAGAGGAGGCGGAGGCGAGGCGAGAAGTAGTCTGAAAACTTCTAGAACCTTCGTGGTCCCTCGGCGGAGGCGGCATGTGGGGCGGCACTATCAAGCGGAGGCCGGCCGGCCGCCGGCGGCGCGGCCGCCGGAGGAGGCGGGGAGGCGGGCGGCGTGGTGGTGATGTTCGCGTGGTCGTCGAGCCAGAGCGACACGTGCGGGCGTCGCGTGGAGCAGTCGCGGCGCTTCGGGTGGGCGTGCCTCGTCTGCCACTCCGACTTCCTCGCCTGTCGTCTCTCTCTTTCGCGTCGTCGCCGCCGTCGTCACATGTCCCCATGGTTGTGTGATCCGTGGATCGGTAGTGTGATTTTAGCATGCTATTTTTAAACCCTAAATTTTGTATGGTTTTTGAGGTGGGTGAGTGGGTCTAGACGATTTCTTTCTGGGATTAATCGTCGGGTAGAGGGAAGAATCACTAGGTGGTCGATGCGCTGCGATGCGTGCAAGAAAAAAGACTCTATTTTGGCTTAATTACAAGTGTTCTTGGGCACGAGTGGATCCTCGAGAGATTGGGATGCTTTAATTTCTAGGCCGTTTAATCGATTGGACTAACTCAAGAAGTTGGTCATACTGCTTGGTTCCAGTGATTTGTAATAGAAGCAAAGCAAGCTTAGGTGTATGTTTGTTTTGTAGCTTCCTATGTAATCCAAAAGGCGTGTCAGTTCGATCAACAATTTTATGTAGTTTGATTAGATGAACTTAGTAGATCCGGGAGAGATGTGTGGTTTGCTCTGTCGTATGAGTTGTTAGTAAACCTGTGACACCACCGCTTTGCTTACTCGCTTCATATGATTGAGCCGCTTGTTTGCACGAGTTTTTCCCGACAAAGTTGCCGTGCTTTCGCGATGGGGTTCTTACAGAGCTCGTTAAGGTCGGTGCTACATCGATGTTTAGGCTACCGCACATCACTACACCGATCTTTCAACTTGTCTTGATGCATCTCATTGTTTGTTGGAATCAATCATGACCCGTTGCTAAATTCGTCTTTGATATCCGAGAACTGAAGGTTCGGCGGTACTGTTGTCTTCGCCTCGTTCTCGGGAGGGCCTAAAGGCCGCACATACAAGGCTCTTGGTAATGGAACTCCCATAGCCCTTTATTTGAAACGGATACCTATTGTTGCACGTGTAGAATCTCTTAGGTTAACATTTCCTTTGCTCAATGACAATTGCTAGAGAGAAGATGCGAAGGCCAACCGAGTCCAGTATGGTTTTCGTACCTTTTCCATTCGTATACAATATGCTCACTTTGCTTGTAACAATTTTTCCTAGAGCTATGTTCACCAAAAATAAAATCTCAGATGTAGAATTTGACTCATATTGGAGAAAGCTTCATATTTTGCTTCTTCCTACAGGATGAGTATCAACTTGTACGAGACTATTTGTGCGGACAAATGTTCGACTCAAGCCTGTAGATTTCGTTAGTGATTTAGGCACCGTTTTCTCCTTCACCCAAGCGTCTGAAGATGTCTCAACCTCCTCGTGTCTTAACATGGATGACTAAAGGCATTGCCTCGGTCTAGACACTATTCATTGGCAAATTTGAAACACAACGCAAGGAATATTGGGAAACACTATACTCATCGTGGTATGTTACCCTATTGACCACAATGACTTATAGCTTTGATTGCGCATTTATATTCGTGGATATCTGTGACATTAATCCATTATACATACAGCATGTTGGCCCAATACTCGTGTTCTGTTCTTTTCAAAATATGCTAATGTGTTTTGTTTGGTTTGGGTTCTTGCAATGAGGCGCGCCAAGAAGACGTTCGTATGGATTTGTGGGTACCTTGGATAGTTGGATTTTTGGTTCATGCGTGATGTTTGTATCGTCTCTGTTCGCTTGGATCGGACCATTGAGCCGAACCAAATTGGTTCGATAAACCAAGTGAGATACTTGGTATTTGTTATTATCTTGAGAAGTGTTGATCCATGTGTTGGGTACATTTAGCTTAGAATTGAGCATGTCTGCTCATGCACGAGCTGTTTTGTACCGACATTTCCATCGAAGCAACAAGCGAGTGAATAGAGGTGCATAATGCATTCCATAAGAAACTTTATATGTTATCATACAAAGGTTTGTAGTTTTGATTTTTGTTCCATGTTCCATGCTAAGCTGTGTCAACAAATTTCTAGACTCTTCTGCAGATTTCTCGCTTGTTGCTTCCCACCTCACTAGCACAAAACTCGTGTCCGATTATCGTCATAGGCTATTGTCTCTATGCTCGATGTGGGGCTAGTCTGCTGAATCTAAAAGTGGGAGCTAAGATGCTATGTTGTTAATTTATATGAATCTTATGATCATTGAATCTTGAATGATGTACAATTGTACATACTATTTGCTTGATGCCAACATATTTTCTTGTTATGTCTATAATCTAATGTGTACATCCATAGTTCATTAGTTCATTTATCTTGACAGATTGATGACTACAATTTGGATCTTGGTTTCTCTTCATTCTTCTTTGTTATTCTTTGTAAGACTTCCCATCAGATGGAAATTTTTCATACTATGAAGCACCACCTCTGGTCTAAAATAAATTATATCTATTATTTGCTTGCGATCGACTTCTTTCACCTTTAACGAGTAATTTATATCTTTCAAGTATTAGATTGGTCACATAAAAAATCACGTAAGTAGATTTGGCATCAAAATATTTTCACAATGCTATAGTTGCATTACTTGAACCAACATATAATGATAAATTAGTGGCCAAAGATGCATTTTTACGATTGTAAAGTTAAAATGGCATCTATTTTGGACTGGAGGTAGTATTGATTAGATCAGTAATCTACTAACCTCCGTGTGAATGAACGATTATGAGCATCTATTTTTGTTCATTTTCTGCTTTTCTATGAACTCTTTTCAAAGAATATGTTTTGTTTTATGGTATAACAAATTATGATGATTTAGTGCTAGATTTTGTATTCTTATTGTAGAAAAGCTGCAAAGTAATAAACAAATGCTGGTTTCACAGTCCTTAGGTATTTTGTTTTGAAAGAGTTTTATGTCCCATCTTGGTTTTAGTCTGAAGCAGGAGCTGTAGGGACCCCTTACCCCTAAAAAAAACCTTACCCCTAAAGAAAAAAGAAACGAAAGGAAAAGTCTAGACCTCGTGCCTTTCTTAGTGAAGATTAAATGGTTATACATAAAGCCAACCTCTAATTTGCAATCTTATATTTGTATCACCCGACTCTGTATGTAGTATTATTTTCTTTTCTCTTCATTCATTTTACACAATTCTACCATGTCCCTTATGCTTGTCTTAACTAAGTTAAGCTGCAGATAGTGTGCTTAACATAATATTTTCATTCTGCAGGAGTGGTGCTGATTTGATGGGTCCATTACTTCTGCAGCTTGGAACTCCATCTTGGATGGCCCCAGGTTTGCTACTGTCTTCATATCTGCTTGTTCTGCTGAATTATTTGTTAGGCCATTTGGTGCACCGATATATTGGAGTACCTTCGAACTTAGTTTTGTTAGTCTTTTCTTGTTAAATGTCTTAAAGAGGTTGTCCTGTTCCATGGGGTGTGAAAATCAAATTTGAAGCATTAATATGAAATATCACAATTGTTAGTTTAGCGTTAATTCATCAAGTTGAGCTATCACTTTTTTAGAGAAACCAAAGTGGCTTAAAAAGTATTGATACTGATTTGCGCCATTCATCTTCTCTTTTTGGGTTCGGAAGAGTTACTCTTGCAAGATGGTAATGCTTAGCGATTATAGCCGTCGATCAAAATTCCTATAGAGTGCATCTCTTGCTATCCAAAATTTTATTTTAAAATTACATCGCTTATGCTTCGACTTTTGTTAACCACTTTTATTACGCGGATCGATCGAAGAGGCACGAGGCGAGATGAGCGCGCAAGAAGGCGGCGTGGTGGTCGGTGCGTTCATGGCCGCCGTGGTGGGCTCGCCGCGTCGCTGGAGGAAGCGCCAGCCAACATCCGGCGCTCAGTGCGCCGACTACTTTTTATTCATATTGATATTGAGATGACACTTTTAGTTTTTTCTTGTATACATTTGTTAGTACGTAGTAGTACTACGATATCTGATCATTGGTGCTCTGAATTTAATTGGACTCCAATGAGATCGATGATGATTGCATGGAATGAGCGTAACCAGATCCGAATAGCAACACTGCGCAGCTCTCTCTCTCTCTACATGGTTGTTGGGGCTGAGATCTAGGTGTCTTTGGGCGCGAGCTTAATCAAATGGATTTGTTGCTTAGATTCTGTGCGAATATACAATATATACAATATTTATATATGAGCTTAATAAAATATTTGGTTATACAATATATGAGATGTGAATCTTAATGAATCTGATTGTTCGTTTTATTTTTTACAAATTTTATCTTGTTTTATATTTTACCGTAGCGTTAGCACGGGCACACTACTCAGTGATCGCCAGCATCACTGAGTGATTGTAGGAGTTTGCGATCACGGTATTTCGAGTGCAGTGACAAAGCAAAGTGGTTGAACGGCTACCTGAGTGGTCGTACGGCAAAAGAAGTGGTCGGAACCAGTCGTAATTGATTGGAACCGGTCGTAAAAAAGTCATGGGAGGTCGTAAGGCCTTTACAACACGCTCGTCGTCGTCAAATATTATATATTGCAGATCAACAAATTTTATCTTGTTTTGTATTTTATCGTAGCGTTAGCACGGGCACACTACTAGTTTGTGTAAATCATTCTAATTTCTACCCTTACGATTTGTTTGGAGATTCGTACTCTGACCAGTGAGATTATTTTTTCCAGCGATGGCAATGACGACGAGTTAAGATAAGGTTCAGCGAGCCACAGGAGACCAGGAAGCTTGGTGGTGGTGGGGGGGCGGTTGGGGGTGGGGAGACAAGTGCGGGGTGGTGGATCCGACGGCAGTGAGCCACAGGAGACGGGTGGTGCCGACAGCTGCATCGAGCAGCGGTGCGTGGGGTGGCGACAGGGGTTAGTGGAGGTGGGGGCGACGGTGTGGAGTTGGCTAGAGTTGGTGGTGGTTTTCTTGCTTAGGAGCTGTGAGGGGGGTATGGACTGCTGGATCTAGATCTAGATATAATCCAATGATCTAAGAAATGAATGATTTGTGGGATAAAATCAGTCAAATTTTTTTAATGATGTATGGATAAACCCTATAAATTACTAACAGCATAGATTCCTTTTCTAACAGTTAACAACATACCTTTCTCTCATGTTTTCCGGGGTCCATTTCTAAATCTAAGTAAAAAAATTGCACGAAATTGGGGCGTGCCAGGACCAGGCCTGGTTTTATGCAAAATTTGGTGTAGATACGAAGTCTAGCTTGAAAGGTAACATCTTATTCTAGTATGTTTTTTTAGGCTAGGTGTTATTCTCAAAGTACACTATGAGATCGAACGATTTTCCCTTGAGTTAGATGGCAACTTATGATATGCAATCATATATATAGTGCACTCATGCAATCGCTTTATGTTTGGACATCAAATCAACATGAAAAATTCCTGACAAAATTCTAGATGCACTTCTCAATACTAAACCAATATATGAAATTTCAAGTTCAACTTTATTCTATGTTAAGAGTAAAAAAATGAGAAAAATCATAAATCAAAAGGAAAGAAGAGAAAGACAAATGCTATTCACAGAAACTTATCTTGTATTTCTGCTAACACATTTTGAAATTGCAAATTTAAAGGGTGTTAGTCATCAATTTTATTTCTCAATTTTTTTTTGGTAAATTGCTGCCAAAACCGAAAGTTGAGTGCACGGAGTGTATCAAATAGAGTGATCACATAGCATATGTAGCCCAGTTAGTATGCTTTTTTTTGGGCTAGGGAATGTCCCGATTAAGTGATTTTTTCCCCATGAGTTAGACATAATTTTCTTAGTAAATTTCACAAAATCTCAAGTTTTGCAGCTGTCGGGACCCCGGATTTCCAAACCCGGACCCTCTGTGTATTACTGCACTAGTCCCAGATCAAAACTAGTACACACAGTTAAACAGAAATGATTCATGACCAACAACGCATTTATTACAATTATAAAGAGTACTGACCGCCAGGTCTCATTATTATATTGGAGGTTCCAAGACCTCACACAACCAGAATATAGCGGAAGCAAGGTAAATTCAAAGTAGACCCATCAATATGCCACAGGCAGTTGACTGGGGAAGCGCGACCTAGAACTCCTGGAATCCTTCGTCGAAGCCACCGGCGAAGTAGTCGTAGTCTCCTTCTTGGGCTTCGTATTCCTCTGCTTATTATGTTTGAGTGTAGCATGTGAGTACATAAAGTACTCCGCAAGTCTTGAGAAAAATGCAATAGATGCAAGGCTTGACAAAGGAAGGCTATAGGATTCTTTTGCACAAAGCAACATTTTCATTCACATACTTCTAATTATTTTTGAATGCATCTATTTAATAAAGTAAATCTTTAACAGAACTATCTTTAATTCAATAGTGAAGGTTCCACCTACCAACACTAGTTAATCCAGTCTAACTGACCAAGTTAAAACTGCGGGTTCCATCCACCCTCTCTGGCTCCAACTGTCAGGATACCCTTCCGAGAGTTCCCTCCACTCTCGGAATACAAAAACTTTGATTTTAAAACCAAAACCAAAAATCTCCCATGTGAATGCATTCCTTGCCCGCCCTTGACCGTGGGCACGGCTATTCGAATAGTTTGACACTCTGCAGAGGTTGTACAACTTTACCCCCAAGAGATAAATTATCTTAACAGTCACCACACTTCCTTTGGCATGAGACACAGATAAATTATCACAAAACCTTTACCTCACTCTAGACTAGCTAGACACCACCCGCTGAGGTTTCACCGCAGAAGGGTTAAATCTGCCAATCAAAGCCCCTCTTGCGCCATATGAGTACAGTAAATCCCTATCCCTCACTGTGAATAACCAGTAACTCCCTGGCACCCACTTTCCACTGGTGGCACCTAAACTAGGCTATCATGAGTTAATCAGCTAGGTCGTACCCATATAGACTTAGGGTTGTACGGTAGTGCTCAGTCTGGACAAACACAAGCGTCGGTCCTTAATTGACTAGGGTGGAACATACACTTTACAAGATCTCGTGCTTCCTGCACCAATCCAAACCAACCATCCACCCTAATCTAAACCAATTTCCAAATTTTATTTTATTTTAAAGGAGCAGTGGCAACTCCAATTACCACCAAACTTTAGAAATACAAGTTATTACAATAAATCATAATTTCCCATTTTTCAAGATTTCAAGGGTATTACATAGCATGACAGAGCATTAAACTACCATTCTAATATCCACAAATAATTATGATACTCTCATTATTAAGACAAAGGAAATTCTAGGGTAACAAAGGTACATGGCATTCAAATTCAATTGAGGGCATAACAAGGTTGGATTTAACTAATGCCTTAAGATTTGAACTAATATTTTATGTAAATAGCAATGCACAAAATTTAAAATAATTAAAACATTTCAAAATCATAGGTTCAAGATGATCAAAGGAGACTTGCCTTCTTGCACGCTCTCGAGTTCTTCCTGCTGCGGAGTGGAGAGGTCTTCAACAACGTTGGATTCTACGCGCGAAAAGACAGAGCAACAAAGCAAATAAATACAAACAAAAATTCAAATAAACTCAAAAATTCAAATCGAGGCCATATTCGGATAGATTATGATTTTAGACGAATTTAGAAATTTGAATGGCTGAATTTGGAGTTAAAATGAGAAAGTTATGCTCATTTGAAATTCTCAGTTTGAATAAATCCAGAATTTATGAAATTTCTGACAGGTGGGGCCCACCGGAATTATTAAATTTTAATCTTTTATTTTTTATTCTGAGATTATGACAGGTGGGACCCACTGGTCAATGAGCCCACGGGATCAGCCTCTGACATGTGGGACCCACTGGACTCCGGGTCCACATGTTAGTGACCAACGCAGAGGGGTGGGGCCCAGACGACAGTGGCCCGCACAAACCGGCGGCCGCTGACGGGTGGGACACACTTGTCAGCGCGGAAAAATGAAAGAAAGGCTCAATCTCAGCGTGCGGAGCCGGGGCTCGAACGCGCGCCGAGGGAGCCGGGGGGAGAGAGCGCGCTGATAACCAGTAGGGCAGGGAGGCTTTGCCTACCCAATAAGGGTAGGTAATCCTTTGAGGTTACTCTTTGGGGCCGGCGAGGTGGCCGGAGGCGGGGGAAGGCCGGAGGGGTTCGAGTGAGGTCCAAAACGCGGTCCTAGAGCGGAGGCGAATTTGACGGAGGGGTCGGCGAGGCTCAGGGACGAGCGGAGGTGGCCGGCGGCGAGGAAGGCGATGGCGCAGCACTGGTTTTTTGGTGCGACAGTGCTCCGGCGATGGGGAGGGGTGGCCGAGGTGTCGGGGAGGATCGCTCGGACGTGAGGAAGCTCGAGGTGGCGATGGCGGGCTCCAGGGATGACCGAGGCGGCGGCGATTGCTCGCCGGAGTTCTTACCGTGTGCACACGGGGAGCTCTCAGTGCGACGGCGCTCGGGGCTCAGGGAGAGAGGTGGAGGGCGCTGGGAGGCAGTGCGGAGGGAGGCGGAGCTGATGGGCTATTTATAGGGCGGAGGGGGAGAGGCACGGTGCGGCAATTGCTCGCCGGTGCTGGCGGCCGGAAAAAGGAAGGGAGAGGGGAGAAAGGAAAGAGGGGGGCAGAGAAGGAAAGGGGCGCGGCGTTAGGGGATTTGTTTCTCGGCGGGGCTCGGGGTTTCCAAAACTGGAGGGAGAGGGGAAGGAAAGACCGGATCTGCGGGGGAATCGGTCGCCGACGCAAAGAAGGAAAGAGGGGAAAGAAAAAGGAAAGAGGCGGCTCCGCAGGAAGACGACGACTGACAAAGTGGGCCAGGTGGCAGCGGAGCAGGCGGCGCGGCGGACGAGCTGCCTGCAGCAGAGAGAGAGAGAAGGGAGAGAGCGGTTCACGGGCGGCTAGGATGGAGACGCGTGGCAGGGGAGGAGGATCGGGCGGCGGGTGCGGATAAGCGGAAGGGGGCGGTTAGATGGGCCAGGCGCGGGGACGCGGCTTATCCAGGCCGTCCACGCGTCGGGCGAGGAGGAGGGGAAGGCGGGGCTGGCTGGGCCGGGCCCGCTTGGCAGAGGGGAAGGGAAGGAACGGTCGGATTGGGCCGAGGGGCGACGTGGGCAGTCTTGGGCCGTCCACGTGTTGGCTGAGGGAAGGGTTTGGAAATTTGATTTTTAGAA
This sequence comes from Dendrocalamus sinicus, assembly GCA_036346575.1. NCBI lineage: Eukaryota > Viridiplantae > Streptophyta > Magnoliopsida > Poales > Poaceae > Dendrocalamus > Dendrocalamus sinicus. Next base: position 21,919,181 of record CM070654.1, read on the forward strand.
TTTGATTTAAATTTTCAGAAAAGGCTAGGAAATTATTTAGGCCCCAGAAAAAAATAAAAATACCTCCAAAAATTTCAGAAAAATTCACAGAAGCTCCTGGACATATTTTGGACTAAATAAAATTATTTCCAACTAATGTTGGTATTTAATTTTTATATTCTAAAATACCTTTTAATTTTTAAAAATAGATTTTAAACTCCAAAAATCCAGAAAATCAAATAAAAGCCAAGTAAAATCCAATTACTTTAAAATAATTAATTTGAATTTAAATTTTTCTAGAAAGCCAAATTTGGGATGTTACAACAGCTAAGTTGCATAAAACCACATGGTTTTTGGTATGTGACATATAACTTTAGGTATTATAGTTTTGCAGCTTCACAAAACTCCACCCCTAACAAATCTGATCTACTCTTGTATCTAGTTCCGCAGCTTGAACCACACCACTGTTAGCGACATGCCGCCACTCTCCAGCATCCGCACCATGTACGCTAGCGCCTAGCGATCGTTTGGCCTGCCCAAAAAGTACATGGCCACCCTCTGTAGGAGGCTGTTGGCCGCCACCGCGCACACCGACTCGGAGGCCAGGTCATGGTCCACAAGGATGGCCATGGAGCACCGAGCGGTGGATGGAGCAGATGGCGTTGTTGGCCATGTTACATGCGCTGTCTGATGACGTGTGGAAGGGCAGCAGGATGAGATTGGCCTTGCGGCTATGCGCTAGTGAGCACATGTCGTGGTGCATGGAGCTGTACAGCGAGGCCACGACTTACAGGCTCACGATGACCACGTCGGGGGTGGCTTTCTGCTCGAGGTAAAGGAAGGCGTTGATGATGCGATCGAATGGAGTCAGGGTGGATGAGCTGCTCCTGGCTTCTTGTGGGACTTGAGCATGGAAGCAGCACGGGCGATGAGTTCGTTGAGGTAGAGCATGGTGAGGGAGATGGGAGAGTCGTGCAATGAGCTAGATGTCTTAAGGAGGTCAAGCAACGGCGTGACGTGGCCCTCGCTATATAGGCAGGCAAGCACGTGGAGCTCCGTATTGGGGCACATGCCCTCCAGCGTCCGCCGCTTGGCCCTAACGAACCGCCCCAACGGTTTGTAGATGAGCTTGATCAACGGCACCAGGACCGAGTAGTGCTTACCGGTCATCTTCTGTAATGCATCAATCAATACATACATGGTAAGAGAGACTATAGGATCGGAAATGGCAACAGAGGGGGGGCTGAATGGTGCCTCTTTAAAAATCGACCCCTCAAAAGTATCCACGAACGACTTTTATCTCCGATAGCTACCAAGGGCTATGAAGAAGAAAAGTCATGTTCTTTGTAAAATTATATTGGACGAATACAAGAAAGAAGAGACGAATAACAGACCCAAAAGAACAAACAACAGTTGAAACAGAGGTGGCCGGTCTGAACGCAGCACATAGGGCAGTCAGACCGCATGAAAGCCGCCGGTCAGACTGGTTCATACAAGCCGGTCGATCGCCTCTTCAATCGGTCGATCAGCGAGCCAAGAGCCGGCCCGACCGCCCTTCTGTTCAAGCAATCGCAAAAAAGACAGAAATGCTGAAATTCCAGATTCTAGCCAATTCAAAGAGAAAAAGAGAAATGCAGCTGTTCCTTTTGGACCAAAAGACCAAGAACAGAAACTAAATAGTAGAGGGACTGAAAGAAACTGATTAATTTACCCTGGAAGCAAAGAATCAAGATTTAAGGTGAAATCTGAAAATGGAGTAGAGACAAATGGCATTTTTCAAATTTCTCAATGTTCACCCATTCTTTGCTTAGGAACTTTTGCAATTTGCTTAGCATTGGTCTCTGGACTTAAACACTCAAACCTCAAGCCATTTATTGAAGGGAATCAAGAGGTTCCCACAACCTCTACCATGAAACCCTAGCACAGTAATAAACAGAGGAAAAGCGGAATCTTTGGATTTTCCATTCAACTCTAGGGATTTTCTCTGACCAAATGGTCTTAAACCATCATCCCATCACAGAGCAATCCATTTTGCTACTCCTTGCTCAAAGAAACAGCTCAATCAACAAGAAGATGAAAATGAACAGCGAGCATCAAAGAAAAATGAAAATGAGCTGAAACACATGAACTCAAAAGGGTTCATTTGCAGAGACATGAATGATTACATAGTAGATGAACTACGTCCCCATACATGATTGATACAAGGGAAATACACACATCTCACTACATGCCTCACAAACTGAGATGAACTCACATGCAGGAGAGCTAAACCCTAGCTATTCTCTCCAGAACACACTCTCAAGGAATGGAATAGCTACACAAGAAAGAGCTCTCTAGCCAGAATGGATGACCTTCTTGCCTCACATCCTTCTCCTTTTAACACAAGGGCTCATCCCCAAAGAAGGAAATCAAGAAGTGTCATACTCCACCTACTCAAACCTCACACCACAAATGAGGAAAAGTGGTCAAACCAGATTTTTGGAGGGAAATCTGCCTCCACCTCCATTGCTTGAGTCAAAATACCATTTTGCCCCTCAAGCACCTTCCCGGAAGCTTCCCGCAACCGGCGCCTTTGACCGACCGGACCTCAACTCCTCCCTGAGCCTAGTCTCGGTCTGTTCTGTCACGTACGACCGCAACCGATATCAACTGTTCTGGACCTCCAACTCCTCCCTGAGCCTAGTCCCGGTTCTCTCGTCGTCGCTCGTCGTGTCCGTCACCGGTAGCTCCATCTCCGGTTCCTCGTTTCCCGACTCACAACCACCTCACCAGCCTCGATCATCTTCGGCATCACCGACCGTCTGGACCTCAACACCTCCCGTGCCTAGTCCCGGTCCTCCTCGCCTCACCATGACCTAGCTCCGAAGTCTTGCAGTCACACAGACAAGCAAACCGTCACATAGCACCGCACAAAATAGCATAATCCATATTAGCACAAGTAACGATACTCAATTCTAGAATACCCAAAAACAAACTGAAACTCACTAAACCACCGTCAATTACTCATCACCAACATGGGGATACCTCCACATGGTCTCTCAATCTCCCCCTTGATGAGTATATTGACAAACACCGAAAAAGCATAAGAATTGAGTTTGTTTGGAAGTCAAACTTGGTCCAAGGAAGGGAATGATGCTAATGACCAAGTTGACACAAGGAGCAAAAGAAAGAGCAAGTTTTTCTCAAAGATCCCAATTGAGGCTTTTTCTCCAACTATTCTCCCCCTTTTGGCAATAAAGTCATCAAGTTACTTGGAGGAAAATATAGCATGTGTGGCTGAATTTTTACTCAATGCTAAGCAAATAGAGCCATGAAGATTATCCAAATTGACCATTTAGTATTACACCAAGCCATAATTTAATTGAATGCTATCAAGATCATAACAAAATATGCATAATCAAGCCAAGCCACATAAGTAAGAATCTGAATATTAGATGAATTCTCTTAACATGTCAAGCCATTCAAGATCAAAGTCTAGCTAAAGGTATCCAAAGATGATGCAAGCCATGTCAATAGTCTAAGTGGAACCAAGATGCTAGAATTGAGTCAAATTAGAGTGCTACAAGTTCAAGAATGAATCATTTGTTCAAGCACTTTTAGTCTTTATGTAATCAAGCAAATTTAGCACAATTGACATATTTGTCTTTGAAACTTATGGTCATTTTCAACCAAGATTTTTGTCATGTGCTAGATCTCAAGCCTTATACGACCATTCCAAGCAAGAAGCTTAAGGAGATGATCTTGGTCATCCAAAACTCCCCCTAAGTTCATGCCTAGTGTAATGGCAAGCAGTCTCATAGGAAAGAATTGGTGAGATCAGTTCTTTCGCACATAAAAGAGATCTTTTTGCTTTTTAAACAGTTGTACTAACTCATGATTTATCAAGAATCTATCATAGCTCAATCTAAGCCTCAATTGAAGATTCAAAGCTCAACTTAGCCTATTTGACATAGCATGAATCATAAAAAGATAACTAAATACAGACTAATCTCAAGAAATAACATGACATGTCTTAATTCAAGTTGTGCAATTTTAATTAACTCATCATGGCAAAGGCTTGACGATACATGTAAAGTCATGATAAATCTAGCAATGAAGCATGAATCATGGCAAGATGTAAAATATTGTAAACATGTCAACTAAGGATAATAGACAAGGCTCCACGCAATTATATTACAATGCAAAATGCTAGAAATGCAGAAAATCTAACTCCTCAACATGTGATGCACTTTTTAGTTCAAGTTGAGTTATGTCAATATTAAGCTTCAGAAGTTCCCAAATGAACTCCCCCTAAACCAAAGCTATAAATTGAGAAGCCGGGAAAGAAGTCAGAAAAGGCAGTCCTTAAAGCATAGAGAAGATACAGAAGATGCTATGGCTCAGACTGACTCTCATCTACCCCATATGACACTAGGACTATCAACTGTCCATCTAACTCACTAAGGAGTAAACACGTTCCCTGTCTACCCAAGGGTGGCCGGACCCTTACTAGAACCTATAAGAAGTGAGTGAGCTCAACCTAATGAGAAGAGAGATAGCTAATAAGCAGCATCCCAGATCACAAGATGAGAGGAAGAAATCTAAGCCACTGGACAAGAGAAACACTCTAATCTATGTTAAGAGGACTAACCCAATGCATCCCGAATGCAATGCAACAGAAATGAGAACAGGAGCATAATATACAAGATAAAGCAGTAAAGCTCAGAAACTCCCCCTCACTATAGTCCATAAGGACAAACCTCCCCAAGCTCTCCCCGCAGAGCTGAAAACCTAGAGCTATCCAAAGGCTTAGTGAAGATATCAGCCAACTGGTGGTCACTCTCCACAAACTGGAGCACTATGTCACCCTTCTCCATATGGTCTCTAAGGAAGTGATAATGAATATCAATGTGCTTGGTTCGGGAATGCTGCACTGGGTTCTTAGCAATGTTAATGGCACTAGTGTTATCACAAAAGAGTGGAACACTGTCTATAACTAACCCAAAGTCCCGCAGGTCGGCCATCCAAAGTACCGGCCGCAAAGAATCGGCTGCGACAACGCACTCGCCTCTACGGCGATGTGCAACCTGCATCGCTTCCTAGAGGACCAAGAGACAAGAGAAGTGCCAATGAATTGGCAGTGCGAAGTGCTCTTCCTATCTATCCTACACCGCAAAGTCTGCGTCCGAGAAGGCTCGAGGAAAGACAGAAGAGGAAGAGTACCGATACCATAGTCAATGGTAGCTCAAGGTAGAAGAATGCGCTTCACCGCTTTGGCGGTGAGATACGCGAGGAGAAGCTCAAACCGAGCACAAAGACACACGAAAAATGTATGTCCGGTCTTGAGGCGTGAGGTACAAGAGGAGCCGATCATGCTTCAGACTTTTTCGATCAATCGCTCGCCATCCTCATCTGGGTCAAGTGAAGCTGTAGAAGCCATGGGAGTCGACACTGGCTTACCATCACTCATGTCAAAGCGCCTCAGGAGGTCACGAATGTACTTGCCCTGATGCAAGAAAGTACCCTCCCGAGTCTACTTGATCTGGAAGCCAAGAAAGAAGGTCAACTCACCCATCATGCTCATCTCAAACTCGGTGCTCATGACATCCGAGAACTGTGAAACGAGAGCATGAGAAGAGCCGCCAAAGATAATGTCATCCACATAAATCTGGACGAGCAGAAGATCAGTGCCATGCCGGCGAATGAATAAGGTCTTATCAACTTTACCCATCTCAAAACCATGACTAAGCAAATAGGACTTAAGCCTCTTATACCAAGCTCTAGGGGCCTGCTTAAGTCCATACAAAGCTTTGGAAAGCTTGTAGACATGGTTTTGATATTTGGAGTTCTCGAAACCTGGAGGCTGACGGACATAGACTTCTTCCTCAATAAAGCCATTGAGGAAGGCACTCTTGACGTCCATCTGGTAGAGCTTGAAACCCTTAGAAGCTGCAAAGACAAGCAGAATTTTAATGGCCTCAAGTCTAGCTACAGGGGCAAAGGTCTCCTCAAAATCTAGACCCTCAACCTGGGAGAAGCTCCCTGAGCTACCGGTCTAGCCTTGTTTCGAACAACCACCCCACCCTCACTCTGCTTGTTCTTGAACACCCACTTAGTCCCAATAACATTGTGATCAGACCTTGTTTCTCTCGAAATTCTCTAATTCCTCATGCATGGCATTGACCCAAGACTCATCAGATAGTGCATGACTAACATCCTTGGGCTCAAATGAGGCAATGAAGGCAGAATGGAGACAGAACTGAGATAGTCCAGACTTTGAGCGTGTGACACGCTTAAAAAGGTCTCCAATAATCTGCTCAGAAGAATGGTCTTTTTGGATGTTTCGGGGAGGTCCAGAATGAGATAAAGAAGTGGCATCTACCTCATGAGCTGAAGAGGTAGGAACAGAGCCACTAGCTCCAGAGGAAGCAGAAGGCATGGGCTGATCTCCCCGAGGAGCGGTGGAAGAAGGCACCTCAGGGGGTGGAGGATGAGGAACTGGATCGGGTAGATAACCCTCATCTCCATCGTTCTCATCATCCACAAAGATGGTCTCAGACTGCTCTAAAGAACCTGAGATATCGGGCCTAGTCCCCGGACTGGCCTCGTCGAAGGTCACCTCACAGGTCTCTACCATTTTACTAGACTCGCAGTTCCAGACCATATAAGCCCGCGAAGAAGGCGAGTAACCTAGAAAGATCCCATCACAAGAACGTGACTCAAACTTATCTAGGTTCCCGGACTTCAAGATAAAACACGTGCATCCAAACACACAAAAATAAGATACACTGGGCTTTCGCCCATATCTCAACTCATAAGAGGTGCGATGCAAGTGTGCCCTGAGAAAAACTTGATTCGAAATATGGCACGCGGTAGCTATAGCCTCAGCCCAAAACTTCCTCGGTGTAGAGTACTCATCAAGCATCGTCCTGGCCATCTCAACCAGGGTACGGTTCTTCCTCTCCACAACGCCATTCTGCTGAGGGACGTATGGAGAAGAGAACTGGTGCTCTACATCGGTCTCACTGTAAAACCTCTCAAAGTAAGAATTCTTGAACTCCGTGCCATTGTCACTGCGGATCGCTCGTAAGGCACCCGGGAGCTCAACAGAAAGCTTACTAAACAAACCCCGAAAGTGGGTATACGTCTCATCCTTCGAGGCCAAGAAAAACACTCAAGAATACCTCGAGAAGTCATCGACCACGACAAGGACATACCACTTCCCTCCTGCTGACTGCACTCGAGCTGGTCCAACTGTGTCCATATGGAGCAGCTGTCCCGGTGCATCGGTCATAGTCACTGTGACCAGAGGGTGAGAAGCGGCAACCATCTTGCCGTGCTAGCATGGAGCGCAAACAAGATCTTTGACCATCTTGAGTTTCGGCAGACCACGAATGAGATCGTGGCCGCTAACTCGGGTCAAATGGTCAAATCTGATATGACCAAGTCTCCTATGTCAGAAAGTAAGGTCGCGGGACTCAGAAACAACTAAACAGCTGAGAGGATCACCAGAAGACTCAACAAAATCAGCACGAAAGATCCTCCCAAACGAGAAATCCCGCAAACCAGACTACCCGAAGAATCAAGAATTTTGCAATTGTTTTTCTTGAAGCTCACCTCATAACCGTCATCGGTAAGCTGAGAGACTGAAAGCAAATTGTACTGTAGCTTACTAAGCAAGGCAACATCTTTCAAAATAAAAGAATCATTAACGCGCACAGTACCTTTCGCAATGGCGCACCCAGACGAAGCATCTCCAAAGGTGATAGTCTCATCACCTGGAGCACGGGCTAGGGAAGAGAACCAATGAGAGTCTCCGGTCATATGTCGAGAACAACCGGAGTCCACAAGCCAAACCTTTCCTTCCCAAACGTGAACTCGAGTCAAATAGAGAGTAAAGTCTCAGTAATGGGATAAATCAAGAGTGATTTTGGCACCCAATACTGAGTAACACGTGGAGCAGAAGAAGTAGCCACACACGACTGACCTCTATCTACCCTACGCTCTCTGTCGCTCAAAGAAGCAGAAGGTCTATGTGCAGACCTGAAGCTGTTGTTGGGTCCGACTGCTACGGGGGAGTGAGTCGAAGCACCAACAACATGCTGAGCTCGCCGTGGGTAGCCATCTCGACAGGGGAAACGAGATCTACCCTCAGAACGGCGGAAGTCACGACCAGGGGCATATCGAGGACGAAAACCAGACAACTCAGTAAAACCAAGTCCTCGATGATGCCCAAATCCATCAAGCTGGACAGTCCTAGACCTCATGTTGGTCTTAGGTGTACTCAAGGTTTGGGGCTGACTCTGAATACGCCTAAGAGCCTCAACACAGTCTCTACATGCGATCTTGGTGCGCTTGAAGCATCGATCGACCAAGTGTCCACCCTTCTGACAGAAGGTACAATGGTACTTCACCTTCTGAGAGGTAGAAGTAGCATGATGAGGCTTCGCCTTTGAGAGGTCGAAGCAACAGGTGGAATCACCTTACTGTCAGAAATCCCTTAGACAAAGCCCGCTGATTTGAATTGCACTTTCTTAGATCTAGGCTCTATCTCGATCACACCCGCTGCTAAGGGTCTAAGAACAGTGGGTGGATGCTTCCTCATATCCTCATAAAAATCGTATCCTAGACCTTGATTGAATTTGCAAATCTTTGATTGGTCTAGAATAAGATTAAGTTTCTTCTTGCCTCCTACAAACCTCTTTAGAGTGTTCATAAGATACTGACACTCCCAAAAGAGAGAGGCGCAAGAAGAGCAGGGGGAAGGAGAGACAGCAGAAGGTAAGGTAGTAGAAGAAGAAGAACCAATAGCAGAGGAACGAATGGCTTGTGCATGCACAGCCGACTCAGAAGGGATAGTCATACTGCTAGCCAATTGGTCCACGTCGCTAGGCATCTCTACCTTACCCTTGGGCTCCTTCCCAACACCAGCCCACACATTACAATCAGATGGTGGCTTCTCTAGAAGGTCCTTAGTTAGCTTCACACATTTTTTATCCAATGCAATCAAGTCAAATTTTAGTTTGTTACAATTGGTTGCATGGTGAGCTAACAGGGTCCTTAGAAGCAAACTTAGCCAATTTGTTATTGTCATCAACTAATTCTTGAAACTGCTTAGAGACAGCTTCAAGCTCAGCATTCAGCTTAGGACAATTCACACATGAAGCAATAGGCTCAAGTAGAAAAGCTTGTAATTCAGCAATTTTATGATCTGCCCGTTTTAGATTCATCTTTAAATTATTACAGTTTTCACAAGTCTCGGGCAGATCGAGAAGCATGGTATAAAGACCTCTAAAGGTATTCTCCTTGTCCTCACATGAGGTGCAAGAAGTAGTATCAACAATAGAAGATGAAATAGTAGCAGTCCTACTCATCTCTAATTTGGCTAAAAGACTAACATTCTCCACCTTCAGCATATCAAGCTCAGAGGACAAACTATCATGCGAGGTCCTTAATTTCTCCATGTCACCAAGCAAAGCACAGCATGTATCACAATCATCACGGGAGGGAGCAGATATAAGTGAAGTAAGCTCCCGTGATAATCTCTCTACTTCCTTCTCTAACTCTATACACCTAACTCTAGATCTAGCATGAAATCCTCCTAGCTTAAGAAAAGCTTGATTAAGTTGATCATAGGAGGGGTATACCTCATCGGAGTCGGAGTAGGGCTCGCTGTCGTTGATGTCGTTGATCTCGCCCTTAAGGGCCATGAAGCACATGCCGCTGAAGTCCTCGCCATCCTTGGTATCTTGCCCGTCCTTCCCATCGTCATCACTCCACCCTTCCACCTCGCTGAGGTCAAGGTCGTCAAAGGCGGTGAGGACGCGATGGAAGAGCTTCTTGGCTTTGCCAAGGTTGCGGAACTTCTTCCCTTTGTTGCAGTCTTCTTGAAGCGGTTCTTGCCGGTGTAGACCTTCTTGCTCGAACCGCCGACGTCGTTTTTGCCCTCCAGCTTGGGGCAGTTTGCCCGAATGTGGTTGGGGCCACCACACTCGAAGCAAATCACTCGTCCTCCTCTCTTTCTCTCTCTAGCCCTCTTGTAAGCATTAGAAAATGTTCTGGCCAAGAGAGTTAGTTGGGTCTCCGAAAGCTGATCTAGATGCTCATCATCAATATCACACAGAGCAGCTAAGGAGAAACCCGAGAGAGTGTCAACAGAAGAACAAGAAGCACGACTGGGATCGGTAACCAACGCCATCGATTGTGACTTCTGAAGGAATACGCGTATGCTACGAGAGCAGAAAACAAAATTTTCTACCGCGCACACCAGGACATCATGCTAAGGAGGGATCATGGATCGTTACCACTAGACGCGCAGCGCAGCGGAAGAAGAGTTGGAGAAGCCGATCCAACCACGCGCGTCGAGGTAGTAGTGGAAGTAGCCGATCGTCCTGAACAGATCTCCTCCTCCACGCGATCAACCACACCACGAGCAGATCCAATCTGTAGGTTGTCGATGCCGATCAACGCCGCAACGAGCAACGCCTCCACCGGTATCCACACGTCCGAGGTCGGAACACCGATCGCGAGTGTACCAAGACTCGCGAGCAGCTAGGGTTTGGCTCGGGAGGTGGCGGCTAGGGTTTTGCTCGGGAGAAACAGCGTGCACCCTCACCCCGCCTCTATATATAGACCTCCTCACTTGGGCCTCGTGGACCGAGGCCCAATAGGAGTCTATCCGATCTCTATCCGAATTGAGCCCACATTCGAATCACATTCGAATTAGTGTTACAACCCGTTAAGTGTGCGACCACAGAGGTTCACGTATACTTGGTCGCGACCGAAACGCCTTTCCGGTCACCCCGTTAATAGCGGCCTCTAGTAAGACATATTAACCCCAAAGTATACATAAAGATCATATCATTGAACTCGTAATGTTCTCATGTACGAATCCCTTTGCCTCACGATATAGATTAAGCTCAAGGCGAGACACGTGTCATCCTCTTAATAGCTCAATCACTCTCGATTCCGTGATGGATTATAAACTCGTGATTGACTCCTCAATCACCTTGGCATGGCCATGCACTTTCATAATCCATTACATCGAGGGCCAGAGATATCTCTCCCATAAGGAGGGGCAAATTCTATCTTGATCATTCACATCCCACTACATGTTTCATGGCAAACCCAAAGACTACTTTTATGACTACCCGATTCACGGAGTAGTGTTTAGTAGTCCCAAAATAAGCTACTACGCATGTTGGGAACCATGATGATCTCAAGTCTAAGGATTCCACATAAACACTACTTGAGACCAACGGATGACACATGGAATCTCTGCAGTGTCTCATGGCGGGTCTATCCAACATATGTTCACTAACACATGTCCATATTATTGATTTGGTATCTCCATACCATGATCCATGAGACATGATCATCAATCAATACATATGCTGATCTTTGAATCATATTTGTTCCTCATATGATATATAATCAGGGATCATTTAGAAATAGCAATATTTTGGCATTAAGAGTCTCATGAATAAGTCACATACTCATTGATCAATAATGATAATGTCTATTTCAAGGAACAAACTAATGCATCATAAACATAGTATGTGATATATATAACATCTCCATGTTGCCTCTAGGGCATATCACTAACAACTTCGACTTGCGAGAGACAATGTCAATCTCGTGAGTCTTGAGGCGTGAGTACAACGCATCAAGAGTCAAAGATGAGAGGTCCGTGGTATCCTTGATGGTGGTCACCTTCATCTCCCACACACGCAAATCCAAGGCCGAAAGCATTTGACGAGCGTTGTCCGAGTCGGGGTATGTGAGACCGACCGCTCGGAGGTTGCTCAAAATCTTATGAAATCTCGCAAAGCACTCATCAAGAGACTCTCCAGCAAGCATTTCAAACTTGTTGTAATCTCTCTTGAACTGGTCCTGTCGTACCATTTTTATTTGGGTGGTGCCCTCATGGTAAGCATCGAGGGTCTCCCAAATATCAAAGGCTGACGAAAGATGAGAAATGCGATCAAACTCGTTTCAACTCAAACCTTGGATGATGATGTTCCTTGCCTTAGCATTTGCCTCAACATCAGCCATATTTCTGGCATTGATGTTCTCATTGGCAGGAACAGCAAAACGAACTTTGACCTTGCGCCAAATCGCATAGCCCTGAGCCTGAATATAGGTCTCCATCCGACTCTTCCAAAAGGGATAGTCCATCCCATCGAAGATCGGGGGCTTGGTGGAATACTTATCGATTGCCATGGCTCACAGATCGGTTAAGATCTACTGAAAAGAGCTGTCGGGACCCGGATTACCAAACCCGGATCCTCTGTGCATTACTGCACTAGTCCCAGATCAAAGCTAGTGCACTCTTTATTACAAATGATTACATAACCAACAACGCTTTATTACAATAGTAAAGAGTACAGACCGACATGTCTCTTTATTACAAATGAGGTTTCAAGACCTCACACACACAAAACACAGCGGAAGCAGAAGATAAATCCAACGAAGACCCATCAATACGCCACAGGCAATTGACTGGGGAAGCGCGACCTAGTACTCCGGGAATCCTTCATCAAATCCACAAGTGAAGTAGTCGTAGTCTCCCTCTTGAGCTTCGTGTTCCTCTGGGTATTATTTTTGAGTGCAGCATGTGAGTACATAAAGTACTCCGTAAGTCTTGGGAAAAATGCAATAGATGCAAGGCTTGACAAAGGAAGGCCATATGGTTCTTTTCCACAAAGCAATATTTTAAATTCAATTACCAATAACTATTTTCAAAGGCGTCCATTTATTAAAATAATGGTTTTAACAGAACTAACATTAACTCACTAGTGAAGGTTCCATCCACCAACACCAGTTTAATCAAGTTTAACTAAACAAGTTTAGTACTGCGGGTTACATCCACCCTCTCTAGCTCCAACTGCCAGGATACCCTTCCAAGAGTTCCCTCCACTCTCGGAATACAAAACTTTTGATTTTAAAACCAAAACTAGAAATCTACCATGTGTATGCATTCCTTGCCCGCCCTTGACCGTGGGCACGGCTATTCGAATAGTTTTACACTCTGCAGAGGTTGTACAACTTTACCCACAAGAGATAAATTATCCTAAAAGTCAACACGCTTCCTTTGGCATGAGACCGGATAAAATACCACAAAGCCTTTACCTTACTCTAATCTAGCTAGATACCACTGCCGAGGTTTCACCGCAGTAGGCTAACCGCCCAACCAAGCCCTCTTGCGCCATATGAGTACAAAGAAATCCTGTCCCTCACTGTGAATAACCGGTCCATCCTCGCACCCACTTTCCACTGGTGGCACCTAAACTAGACTATCATAAGTTAGTCACCTAGGTCGTACCCATATAGACTTGTGGTTGTACGGTTAATGCTCGACCGGACAAACACAAGCGTCGGTCCTTAATTGACTAGGGTGGAACATACACTTAACAAGATCTCGTGCTAATCGCACCAAACCAAACCAACCATCCACCCTAATCTAAACCAACTTTCACATTGTTATTTTTATTTTGAAAGCACATGGCAACTACAATTACCACTAATTTCATAAACACAAGGTTTTCTCAATAAATCTTAACTTCTCATTTGCAAGAGTTTAAATATATTAAATAGCATGACTAAGCATTTCACTACCATTCTAATATTCACAAAGATTAATATTAATCTCATTATTGAGACAAAGGAAGTTCTAGGGTGACAAAGGTACATGGCAATCAATGTCAAATGAGGGCATAACAAAGTTGGAGTAGCTAATTCCTAAAGATTTGAACTAGTGGTTTTATGTAAATAGCAATGCACATAATTTAAAAAATTTAAAACATTTCGAAAGCATAGATTCAAGATGATCAAAGGAGACTTGCCTTCTTGTGCACTGGTTGGTCCCTCTTGCTGTGGTTCGACAAACTCTTTGGCGACTTCGGGTTCTACGCGCGAAACGACAAAACAAACAAAATAAATTCAAATAAAATTCAAATGAACTTCAAAAACTGCAAACCCAGAACCAAAAGATAGAACTAAATTTTATATGAATTTAGGAAAAAGAATCGGGTTGATCGGAGTTCGGACAAAGGAGAACGAGCGATCTAAAGTTTGCCGGGGCGAGAAAATGCTGGAAATTCACAGATGTTACTGTTCATCCGAGAACAGTAATTTTGGCGAGAAGGCTAGCGCTGGCGAGAGGAGGTATGGGAGGTGAATCTAACTAGCAAAATGGGTTGCTAGGGACCCAAGGCACCCATAGGAATTGACGGCACGCCAAACGGAGACCGTTGACGGCACGGGCGGCTACAACGACATGGGTAGAAGAGAGGAATAAAACCCGGGCATAGGACATGGAGAAGTAGGATGAGCACGGGGTAGAACGCGGCTTGGTGAAGCTAGGAAAATTATCGGCTCGGCCAGAAACCCATCGGAGACGGCGCAATCTACGTTTGAACGACGTCGGGAAGGGTAAAGGAAAAACTTAATATCTTGGTGCTCGGTGAACGAAATCTAAAACCACTTGAAGGGTAGCTACCTGGGATGGTTTGGCACAAAGTGACGCGAACGGATTGGTGGAAACATCACCGGTAGATGGGGACACGAGATGCCATTGACAGCCATGGCGAGGTTCGAGGCGAAAATTTGTGGAGGCTTTCTGGGAAAAGGGAGTGAGCACGGCGTAGAACGCGGCGAGGCAAGTCTAAGAAAATTACGACAAGGGCTAAAGCTACGGAGATGACGAATCGACGCCGGAAGCGCTCTTGACCTAGATTGGGAAAACTCGATTCGGGAGATTGGCTGCACCAAAACCAAATTAACTTGGCAAGAAGGTAGATGGCACATGATGGCACAATGTGACGCGAAAGGATCACGGAAAAACTCACCGAATAGCTTGAGACGTGATTTGAGCAAATTCGAGACCGAAGGGCCTCGATGCGGCGGCGTCCCGACCTTTGATGGGACTTGCCACGGCTTGGGATGGGTTTAGGGAGCCAAGGGGTCCTATTTATAGGCTTGGAAGGGGTAGAAACCGACTCCAATTCGCGGATTTCGGTTTAGAGTCCGTTTCAGAAAATTGGAGATAAAAGGCAAACGGATGAACGAAACGGAAGGGGACCAGTTGGGATGGATTCCTTGCGGGATTTAGCACAACTTTCCTTTTGGGAAGACATTGAGATAAGGTCCGGATTGGAAGTTATGAAGAGAGAGAAAATCGGAAGGAACTGTGCTCAGCAGGGGGCATCGATCGATCTCCCGTGCGCGCTGGAGAAGACGATTCTCTCTCCTCTTTTTTTTTGGAAATTTCAAATTGAGCTCAAACAAACTTCGAAAAATCCCAGAAAATACAGAAAAATTCCTTGCGACACAAGGAACACAAATAAAATATTTTTGACAAATATTAATATTTAATTTAATCATATTAAATCTTTTTAATTAATGAAAATTCTAGTTAAGCTTTAATTAATTCCAGAAAAATCCAAATGGTGAATTTTACTTTAAAAGCTTCAAAAAGGCTCTGAAAATCAGGATGTTACAAGAGCTAACCGGCTCTGATACCAATTGTAGGATCGGAAATGGCAACAGAGAGGGGGGTGAATGGTGCCTCTTTAAAAATCGACCACTCAAAAGTATCCACGAACGACTTTTATCTCTGATAGCTACCAAGGGCTATGAAGAAGAAAAGTCATGTTCTTTGTAAAATTATATTGGACGAATACTAGAAAGAAGAGACGAAGAACAGACCCAAAAGAACAAACAACAGTTGAAACAAAGGTGGCCGGTCTGACCGCAGCACATGGGGCGGTTAGACCGCATGAAAGCCGCCGGTCAGACCGGTTCATACAAGCCGGTCAGACCGCCCCTCTTCAACCGTTCAGACCGCAAGCCGAGAGCCGGTTTGACCGGCCCTTCGCTCGAACAATCACGGTGACAGAAATGCTGAAATTCCAGATTCTAGCCAATTCAAAGAGAAAAAGAGAAATGCAGCTGTTCCTTTTGGACCAAAAGACCAAGAACAGAAACTAAATAGCAGAGGGACTGAAAGAAACTGATTAATTTACCATGGAAGCAAAGAATCAAGATTTAAGGTGAAATCTGAAAATGGAGTAGAGACAAATGGCATTTTTCAGATTTCTCAATGTTCACCCATTCTTTGCTTAGGAACTTTTGCAATTTGCTTAGCATTGGTCTCTGGACTTAAACACTCAAACCTCAAGCCATTTATTGAAGGGAATAAAGAGGTTCCCACAACCTCTGCCATGAAACCCTAGCACAGTAATAAACAGAGGAAAAGCTCAAAATGGAATATTTGGATTTTCCATTGAACTCTAGGGATTTTCTCTGACCAAATGGTCTTAAACCATCATCCCATCACAAAGCAATCCATTTTGCTACTCCTTGCTCAAAGAAATAGCTCAATCAACAAGAAGATGAAAATGAACAGAGAGCATCAGAGAAAAATGAAAATGAGCTGAAACACATGAACTCAAAAGGATTCATTTGTAGAGACATGAATGATTACATAGTAGATGAACTACGTCCCCATACATGATTGATACAAGGGAAATACACACATCTCACTACATGCTTCACAAACTGAGATGAACTCACACGCAGGAGAGCTAAACCTTAGCTATTATCTCCAGAACACACTCTCAAGGAATGGAATAGCTACACAAGAAAGAGCTCTCTAGCCTGAATGGATGACCTTCTTGCCTCACATCCTTCTCCTTTTAACACTAGGGCTCATCCCCAAAGAAGGAAATCAAGAAGTGTCATATTCCACCCACTCAAACCTCACACCACAAATGAGGAAAAGTGGTCAAACCAGATTTTTGGAGGGAAATCTGCCTCCACCTCCATTGCTTGAGTCAAAATACCATTTTGCCCCTCAAGTACCTTCTCGGAAGCTTCCCGCAACCAGCGCCTTTGACCGACTGGACCTCAACTCCTCCCTGAGCCTAGTCCCGGTATGTTCCGTCACGTACGACCGCAACCGACATCAACCGTTCTGGACCTCCGACTCCTCCCTGAGCCTAGTCCCGGTTCTCTCGTCGTCGCTCGTCGTGTCCGTCACCGGTAGCTCCATCTCCGGTCTCTCGTCTCCCGACTCGCAACCACCTCACCAACCTCGATCATCTTCGGCATCACTGACCGTTTGGATCTCAACACCTCCCGTGCCTAGTCTCGGTCCTCCTCGCCTCACCATAACCTAGCTCCGAAGTCTTGCAGTCACACAGACAAGCAAGCCGTCACATAGCACCGCACGAAACAGCATAATCCATATTAGCATAAGTAACGATACTCAATTCTAGAATACCCAAAAACAAACTCAAACTCACTAAACCACCGTCAATTACTCATCCCCAATATGAGAATACCTCCACATGGTCTCTCAGAGACGATCACAAATTGCTGCATGCACGCATGCATCAATCAATCCATGTATCCTACCATGGTGTCTCCCCAATTGTGTATGGCCGTGACCTCAACGATGCCGTGGATGTTGAGCATGAGCGTGAGCACAATGGCCTCCCGGAACGGCATGGCAAAGAAAAGCCCCGTGGCGACGCAGCCCACCATCTTGCTAGTGACGCAGAGCGTGATGAAGAGCTCCAACGCGCAGGACTTCTCTGAGTAGCAAGCCATAACTTTTGTGGCAACGAAATCCTTCGCCATATTTGTAGCAAGTTTTGGCTAGAATATGAATGTATGGCAGCTGTGTTTAGTGACTAAGAAATTGTGGCAAACTACAGCTACAGTCACGAACTTAAACTCTAGCCATACTTGGTCAAAATTGCCTAATGCAATTCAAACATTACCCCCAAAACCAAGTTATTTGAATTGAACAACAAGGATTACTTGTTAATATGATAGCTATTACTCTCTCCGTTTTTTACGTTACCAAGATGCGACTTTGACCATTACATTTTATAATTTTATATTAAGATACGTTAATAAAATTATAATATTATAGAAGTATTTTTTAATGACAAATCTGATAGTATAGTTTTGATATAGCCAATTTAAACAGTTTTAAACATATTAGATGTCAAAGTTTAGAAAGTCTGATAGCATAAATTCTAAAACGTCAAGTAAAAAAGATCGGAGAGAGTATTAATTTGGTGACGAGGTGTAACAGTTGAGGTCCATTTGCACTCGATCTTAAAGAAGCACTAACATTTGTTTATAAAAATATAGGTTTGGTGCTCATAAAGTTAGCAAAACTTTTACATTACTAAAATTTGGTAACATTTTCCTTTCGAATGTACTAAAAGTACATTAATTTATAGCTATGGTTCAACAATTTCTACTAGTGGGAATTTGGTATTCACTTTCCTGCCAAGATCTCCCCAAGGATGTGGATGGATGCCGCCATCCAAGCATCAAAGTCAATTGGCAGTACTTGCACACCAGTTGACAATGATATTTCCTGATCTATCCTATTCCTGTGATGGAAAAAAAGAAAGCAGCCTTCTGTTTTGCCCTCACATTTGGGCTTTTGGTTGGCCAAGGGCTGATTTTTCAGGCAAGGATATGAAAAAGCGAGCATGCTATTTTCGTGTTTTAGGGTCTGTTTGGATCGCCTAGAACTAATTATTAGTTCACTAGTTGGTGGACTAAAAATTAGGTGACTAAACTTTAGGTGAATAAAAATTAGTTTTGGATACATGGACTAAAAGGTGGTGACTTTCATGGGCAAAGACATTTATACCCCTATATTTGTTAGTGTGTTACATGTGGAGTAGTGGAGAAAGGGTAGCGGGGGTATTTTCGTCTTTTGCTGTTTGATACCACCTTTTAGTCCACAATTAGTCCACATTTGCCAACTAATGAACTAATAGCTAGTTGGGGATGAACTAAAAATTAGTCCAGGTATTAGTTCACCTATTTGGATGGACTGGACCTAAATTTTAGGTGACTAAAAATTAGTTAAGGGATCCAAATAGGACCTTAGTGTAGCCAGCAGTCTGACACTACTACTGTACAGAGGTGTTCGTCAATATCTGGCGTGAATTTGTGGCGTTTCTTCTTCGTTGATGTGGCGCTCGCACCATCAGTGAGGCTCTATTTGTATTGATTTTTAAAATCTATTTTTTTTTGTAAATAATTTTTCTATAGTATCTATCTTTCAAATATAACGTCTTTTTAAGATATGCTTTACTAATCGATTGTACTATACACTATAATAACTTTATTATATGAGCTAAAATCGTAAACGAGTGTCTTCCTCTATAACCTTCTCTATAAATCATTATTATTTATAAACTAAAACTAAAAATCAATATGAACTGGCTTTTGCTTTTTCACAGTATGAACTTCTCATGGTGACAAGATCTCTCTGTCTATTCCACTAGCCTCATAGACGCGGCGGCACGCCGCGCCAGCCACCGTGTGTACCGAAGTAAAAGAGGCGAAAATTCGTAGCTAAAGGAAAGCGTAGGGTTTTTTTTAAAAAAGCGAGGGGCTTTTCGCAATAAAAGGAGACCAAAGGGGTTTTTTCGTAAAAATTAGGGGTTGTTTTGAAAGAACCGAGGGCCTGTACGTAATTTCGGAAACTGCGGATCGTTATCAACGAAAAATAATATGCGCAGGATCTTTTTTGAAAAATCCAGAGACCTTTTCGCGAGGAAAAAGGACCTTTACATAATTTTCGAAAAATACAGAAAAAATGCCTCCTTCGGCCGTACCAAAAACCCCCGCCACGCGCCGGCCGAAGCGCGCGGGCGGGGCGACGTGGCTCGCCTCCTCGCGCGGGGAACCCCGGGGCGTAATACAGGATGATTAGAGGGTGATCCAAAAGATAATTTTGTGAGAACCGTGCTCATATGAGAAATTGATAGCTCGTACAGTCGTACCAACGAATGCTCATGATCTTTGACCAAAATATCAGGGCAGCCGGACTGGAAGGGCGGATGGATCAGCGCAGAAAATGGAAAAACTAAAAATCTAAGATCCTCATGCCTTGAACGCAAGACTTTCGTAGGAATGGGATAGGAAACAATTCAATTCCTGTAGAAATCAGAAGAATTCATGCGTTCTAAACCACCGTGTGATTCTATGGAGGTGATGAAGTGATACAGAAAACCTGGAGCAGCCAGAGATGATTTGGAACCGCCGCATCAAAGAAAAACTAATCGGAGTTGTACTCTTCCTAAAATCCTTTGTAAGCTCCAAGCAAAGCATGACAATTAACAAGTACACATCATCAGTTTCCCAGGCCTCACCTGCCGATGTCGCTTGCTCAACGCGTACCGGACATACTTATTGATTGCAGTGGACATTTCTGACCTGTGATCTCTCCATTGGCAGCACACCTGGACTCAGTCTACTCCCAACGCGATGGGAGACTGGGTCCTATTCTTTTTTATTTTTTTATGACTTTTAAATTTACCTTAGCTAAAATCTAAAATAAATAGAATGATTTTTCTAAACAGTTTTTTAAATTCAAAATCATAGATACCATCCACCTTCATTGTCTAAAAAACACAAAAAAAAAAAAACATCACTTACAACCAAACCAAACAAAGTCATCAACAGCCGCAGCATAAAAGGTTGGGAGTGGTTTCTTCCTGTGCCACAGCAAAGAGAATCATGCAGTCAATGCTTCTGCACTGCAACACACTGACAAGAAACACACTCCTGAAACGAAGCTGCAAATGGCTAGATGATAGAAAAAACCATGCCCATCATGGCATCATTTCATTCCATTCCATTATACATCCATGGCTCTCGTAGCAAATACAGATGAGAAGAAAGAAGTACAAGAAGAAAATATTTTTTTCTTTGTAAAATTGTGTACAACAATGTGCGGTAACGATGGATGGCACCTACTCAATCAAATGGCGCCGGCGGGGAAGGCGTCGGCGTGCGGGTTGCAGTCGCCGGAGTAGAAGTCGTTGCGCTCGATGAGGGACCGGAGCCCGGCGTCCTCCTTGCCATTGGCGCTCGGGTTGGGCTGTAGCGCGCACTCCCCGCCAGGGCAGACGCAGCACCACGCCGCCGCAGGGGCCGTCGCAGTAGCGCCCGCCGGATCATCCTCGCCGGCGCCGTCGTCATCGCCCGGCCTCTCCCTCCGGCTCCCACCCCTCCTCCCTCTGACCCCCTGGACCACCGAGACGTTGCCCCAGCAAGACGGCGCGGCAGGCAGCCTGTCCCGGATCGCCCTGGCGACCGCCTCCTGCCTCTTGCTCTTGCGCCTCCCCTGTTTCTTGCCTCCCCCTTGATTCTCCTCCCCCTCCTGCTCCTCTCTTCTACAGCACGAAGCCAACGTAGCCGCGCAGGAGGAGGACGGGGGCGGGGAAGAAGCGTCACGGGGCTGCCTCAGCCGCCGGCGAATCCCCTCCGCGGCCACGCCGCCCCCTCCCTCTCCGTCGACTCCCCCATTGGTTTTCCCCTCCCGCATGCAACCGCCAAGAAAGGCGCGCGCACGTGCGGCGGCAACGGTGCCAGACGGCGGCCACGGAAGCTTCGTCAAGGTGGTTGCGCCTAATGGCGGCCGCCAAATCTGCCAAATCCGCTGTCGCGAGGCGCAGGAAGTGATGCGATGCGATTTCCGATCTGTTGGAGCGTGCACCTAATTCGATTCCATTCGTTGTCGCATTGGCAAGTGGCATTTTTCTTTCCCTCTCGTTACAAGTGTAAGCTTGTGTAAAGAAAGAAAAAAAACTTCCTCGCCAAAAATAAATATGAAAGGAACATGTGCGCGATATATGATGTATCGGAGGAAGGTATATGTATTGTGAAAGAGAATATGGCCTAGATTAATTTGAGTGGGTGCTAATAACTTATAACTGCAGTTGATGGTTATAACTGTAAACAAATTAAATATCAATAAACCGTTTTGATTAGAAGAGTTTTCCTTTTACTAGTGTTCTAGCAAAAAAAAAACAATAGGACTAACCATGGGTGGTTCGCCATCACGTTCTTAGGTGTTATCGAAGAGAAGAGGATCTAGATTAACAAGACTGACTTCTCTTGTTTCTATCATCTACTCCTGTTACCCAACGGTCCAAAATCAAGCTAAAAAAGCTTAGTTTGCTAGTGTAGTTGGGTACGCCCAATTGCGATGTTATGGCGATTTTAAAGAAGCTTAAGGTGCAACAACAAGCAGATAGATTAAAAATAAAGTGACCGTGTAGCAATTGGAAAAGCCCCAATTTTTTGGTCCCGTTGGGGACATGGAAATTGAAAGGCACAAGAATTAAGGTGCCATGTCCTTTCTACATGAACTAAAAACACGAGAAAACATCATTTGGAACGTAGGAATGGTCTCTTTGCAACGCAGCAGTAATAAAAAAAACACAAGATTAGGAAAACTTAAGAATATAGTAGGAATGCACGTGAAAACAGATGATTGAAAAACACATAAAAACTACATGAATGATTGTATGGATAGGTTACATAAAAAACACAAGAATTTTTACAAAAAGGTGTGAGTGGATTTTTCCTTCAAAATTCCTATGAAACCAAAGGAATAGGAACTCAATCTTATGTTTTCCTGTAGCCCATGTCTATAATCCAAAGGGGTGTGTGGTGAAATCTCTACTATGATATAAAGAGGAGTTGGTGATCGTCGATGAGTTCTCCTCTCCCCTCTCTACAGCCATCCGAATTGATCTGGACCATTCGTCTCTCTCTCTCTCTCTCTCTCTCAACCGCTCATCCCCTCCACTTTCCCCATCTCCTCGCGCATTCTGGCCACCCTTCTCTTTGTTGCTTACTCTCCAATGTTGCAGTCACTCAAACAACCGGCCCAATCCCCTCTGTCCCCTCACCTCCCCACCCACCTACCCGCTCCGCCTACCGCCGCGATGGATGCCGCCGAGGTGTCGGACCTCCAAACGCAGCTCGCCGTAGGCGTGCACGCACTCAACCACGGCGCACACCCCTCCGCCCACCTCACCGCCAACTAGTGGCTCCCTGGCTTGCAGCGCTTGCCGTAGGCTTGGGCGCTGGCGACGTCACTGCTCGTGTCCCCGGATCCCGCCCTACTCGCCGACCTCCTCTTTTTCGCCGCCCAGATGCTTCACCAAAAGATCAGTCTCCCGACGTGCCGCTCCCCCACCTTAGCGCGCCGCTCCTCGATGCACTGCTTCACCACTAGGCACTAGGATGTCGACATCGTCGTCATCAGGGAGAATACTGAGGGCAAGTACTCAGGGCTCGAGCATGCGGTCGTGCCCGGGGTCGTCGAGAGCCTCAATGTATGGCCGATTCCATGTTGGTTAGAGGATCGCCACCCTGCATTGATTGACATGTGATGTGTCTTTTTTGCGATGCTGTGATGGAATTCATGACCGCTAATACTGGTATAGATTATGTGGTTGGTAGATTTTACAGATCGTAGTTAGTCCATGGATGAGACGAGAGTTTCCTATTGCAAAATTGCTGTTGTTAGAGTAGATCACATGATTTATTTGTTATGGTAGTGACGCCGTCAGCTTGTTAGCTTAACATGCGTAGAATTGAGTTCATCTGAATTTGTGGCCGTGGTAATCTATATAAATAAGATGTCTTTAGAAATTTACCGTTTTCCCAATAGTGTATATCATTGTAGCAATTCATGCATCATAAGTTTGCAGTTGAAGTTATGGGCACAGTTGCTGGTACAGCTGTGTAGAACTGCAAATTTTAGAGTCCAAAATTGCAGTACTATTAAGGGGAAGAGACGAGGCCAATTCACTATTTTTTTGTTTTAATGCTTAGCATGTGTTTTGATTAACCAATCTTGTGATGTAGATTATCAGGCTTTTTTATCAATATGAACCAGTTTAATTGAACTTATGGGTCATTGTTTGCCCGGTAAGTGTTTGGGTAGAGCAGAGTATTATAGACTATGAATTTGAGTAATTTCCTCTGTTATTTAGAAGTTGGTATATTGCGCAAATGTTATGCATTTTTGGCTGACTCAGCTGTAAAGTTTTTTGTTTAATTCATGATTGGTGTATTCAGTACCAAACACTATAGGCCTTTTGTAAAATATATTGTTGTTATTATTTGGTCAAACTGTGATGTGACATGCCATGAGGTTGGTATCATGGATTTGGGATGTATGTATCCTAGGCAATTGGTACTCTTTGTCTCCAGATAAACTGATGCGTGAGATTATTATGTATTGATTTATATATTTGCTTGCATATATTGTATTGCCAATACATGAATATCCACAAGGTTAGTGTGGTTCTCTTATTATCAAATAGATCAATATATGCTGAAGGTGCTATCCATATTCACATATTAACAATATTTGTCGCATATGTGCTTGTGTTTCTTCTCTTTTTGCTTTTGTGTAAGCCTATAATCAGTTCTCTTATACTCTTATGTGTCATGAGATGCTACATGAGTTTGCTCAAGAAACTGTTAATTAAAAAAAGCACTCAACTTATGCTTTCCTCTTAAATTTGTTCTCTCAACTGTTTTTTCTTCTTGCTCCTTTTTTTGAGAAATTAGAGCACATTTTCTGTCGAGACCCGAATATGTAAATCCGGACTCTCCTATGTATTTTGCACTAGTTCAGGATCACGCTAGTACACGCAGTATAAACACAGATGTAATACCAACCATATCACGATTTACTAAGAAAAATCCAAATATTATTAATAATTATTAGAGTTGCGACTTTATGGCCAAGCTTACAATTAATAGCCTAAAAGCTTAAAGAAACTTGCAGCGGAAAACAGAAATGAGCGTAGTAGCCATTCGACATGCCCACAGACAATTGACTGGTGAGCAAAGTCCTAATCCGCGAAGTCGTTGAAGTATCTTCCTTCTAGTAGCTCTTACTGATCTGGTCCTTCTCCCTCAACTGAGCAAATATGGATAAAGCAGTAAGTACATAGAGTACTCAGCAAGTCATTTGTAACAAAGAATGCAATATAATATGCAAGGCTTACCAATGGATGGCTGAAAGGTTAATTTTGCATAAAGCAACAATTTAAAGTAAATACAACAAATAGATTAAAAAGCGAACTTTGAAAACGATAATAAATAAGTAATCAAAGGAATTGAGACAAACCACAAGTGAATTGACCATTCACTCCAATGAATCACCCATGAACCAAGATTCACGTAATGAACCACTAGTAAACTAACCATTCACTTCCCAACTTAACCCAACCAGGCTTTTATGAAAACTCTACCTCTCATGTGAAATCACCGAGCATTGTTCATGACCGAGGACCCGGCTATTCGAATAGTTTTACGCTCTGCAGAGGTTGTACAACTTTACCCACAAGACATGATATTCTCATATTGCCACGCGATTGACACACTTCTTTTGGTGTGCGACGAATAAATCATGACAAGGCCTTTACAATGCTCAATCTCAAGCCAGTTCCGCCTCGCTGAGGTTTCGCCCCCTAACCGATAATTGCCTCCTCTTGCGCCCCGTGGAATGTATAAGACACCAACTAACATCCTAGTGGCGGAACCAAAATTGAAACATCACAAATTAATCAATTAGGTCCATCCCATATTGAACATGTGGTTGTACGGTAAGGCTCAGATTAATGGCGTACAAAGTTAAGTCCTTAGACATTACCCAGGCGAAACATCCACATCCCAATGTGCAAACAGCACCCCTTTACTGCACGATCATTCACCTGAGTGAAAACAATTTTGTATAACTAGCACCAATGACACTACCCATGTCATGGTACTCAAATTTTATAGCTATGGCTATAGCCACGATTCCATATCTCATTAAGTCAAAATTAATTAATCACATGTGATGACAAACCCAACGTTACTATAAGCATGGCTAAGCAATTTAAACGTACACCCATGTGACAACTATTATTATATCACTAGATAATTACCCATCCTATGGTGACAAGAGAATCATGGTAACCAAATTATCAAGGAGGAATTAGTCAATTTGGATATAACTACCAATACAAAGATTTTATAATAAAGTAGCGATGCATGATAATTTAAAACAAAATAAATAAATAATAGATTTGAAAACTAGATTCAACATGATCAAAGGACATGACTTACCTTGGCCTTGCTCAGTTATTGCCTCTCAATATTCAAATCTTGCTTCAGCTCCTTCAAACACGTGATCTAACGAGAGAGAAAACGAAACGAAACACAAAAATAAATTCAAATAAAATTTAAATAAACTCTAAAAACATCAAAACTAGAACCAAAAGATAGAGCTCAATTTTAGATGAATTTAGGAAAACTAATAGGGTCAATCGGAGTTCGGACTGAAGAGAACGACTTCTCGAAAAATCTAATCTGGAGAAAAAGGCAGAAAATCAGAAAAGTTACTGTACTATGAACCCGGTGCATAGAGAAGGCTAGTCTACGGTGCACTCAGCTCATAGAACAGTGCACAGGTTGACTGGGCTTGCTGATGTGGCACGACACGTGACTGATGACGTGGCACGCTGATGTGGCATTGGAACTGCTCGGTTGGCAGATGTGGCATCCACATGGCATGACACATGGTAGACACATCAGCCTAGGGCTGACTTGGAGGGTTTGTGTGGCGGTGCTGACTCGGCTGGCTCACAGGTCCACGGCTGACATGCGGGCCCCGCATGTTAGTGGCTTGGTTCATGGTGAACGGGGTGCACGGGAAGGTGAAGCGGCACGAGCGCGTGGGTGCGAGGCGGGCGCGGGGACTAAGGAGACCGAGGGCGGCTGAGACGGTGGCGAAGCTCCCCAACAACGGGACGGGGTAACATCGGCTGACCGATGGCGATAGAACTCACCGGCGGTGAGGCTCGGTCGGCGGAGGATGGAGTCGGTGAAAGCGACGACGAGGCACACCGGCGATGAAGCTACAAACGGCGATGACTACGCACGGCGAAACCAGCGACGGAGACAAAGGCTTTTGTCCATAGACCTGATCTACATAATAGTAAACCCTAGCACAATAGCTTTTGTCCTTCTCCCTAATTTCCCAACCAATCCAACTTTCGAGAATCTTTTCTCCTTCATACAAACTCCGATTGACCTGATTCTCTTTTCTAAATTCATCTAAAATTAAGATCTATTATTTAGTTCTAGTTTTGTTATTTTTGTATTTTTTTTGGATATATTTGTGTTTCATTCATTTTCTCTCTCGTTAGATAACATTTTCGAAGGAGCAGAAGGATTTGAGGACCAAGAAGTGGTAACTGAGCAAGCTAAGTCATGACCTTTAATTATGTTAAACCTATTATTTCAAATCTAAGTATTATTATTTTGTTTTAAATTATTATGCATTGCTAATTTAATACAACCTTTATACTTGGTAGTTATTAACGAATTTTGATTAATTCCTCGTTTGATAATTTGAATGCTATGATTCCATTGTCAATATAGGATGGTCAATTATCTAGTAATATAATATTAGTATCCACTTAGCTTGTACGTCTAGTACGCTTAGCCATACTTATTGTTACATTGGGCTCATTGTCACATTGATCAATTAATTAATTTGGACTTAATTAGATATTAAATTGTGGTGGCCAACCTTAGTTATAAAATTTGTGTATCATGACATGGGTAGTGTTAATGGTGTTGGTTAAACAAAATAAGTTTCACTTGGACGAGTCATCGTGCAGTAAAGGGGAAAGTGTGGTTAGCACTTTGGGATATGGATGCCTCGTGTGGGTAATGTTTAAAGACTTAACTTTGTGTGCCATTGATATGAACCTTATCGTATAACAATATGTTTAGTATATGATGGATCTGGTTAATTAATTTGTGATGACTCAACTTTGGCCTCCTTGCCTATCCTTGTGGCCTTGTGTGGTTTGTTGTAACTGAGTTGGCTTTTAACAAAAAGGCATGGGATTGGGTTTAGTTATCTGATGATGGTTTGAGGCTTGTTTATTTGCGATCAGCCGGATGATGATCTCTATATCAGTGAGAGGTGCCAGCTTGCCCTGGATGATCTTGGTATCTTAGTGAGCTAAAGAACAAATGTACAAGGAAATTTGGGTCTGACGGCACTTATACTAACACTTAACTTCTACTTGTTTTGTTATCTCTTTTGTAGAGGGTCAAAGTGTGCCATGCCTCTTGTATTTTACTATTGAGTATTTTTTTATCAAGGATATACCTCTATATATACTACGAGTAGTACGATGGGTATTTCCTCTTATTGTAATCCAACTATATTTGTGTTATCGAGAGACACTATCTTATATATTAATTTGTATAACCAGGACTTTTATGAATTTTATTAATCCCTTTTTGTGATTATGGTTGTGATTTTTTATCTGCTAATGTAGCTAATTACTTAATTAGGGATGATTACAATGTAATTGCTATTTAAAATTTAACTAAAATCCAGGTCATTTTGGCATATCACCACTGGTCCTTAAGCACACGCCATTAATGGCATCTCCTCCCATCCACACCACGCACCTGCCCCTGGCATTGCCTCCGTACTTGTTGATGAGCAGCAAGTCAAGTGGATACTTTTACATGGACACGTAGTACATGAACACCCAATACCTCTGGGTGCTTTCCTTGGGGATGAAGTAGCCAAAGAAGAGGAAGAAGATGCCCAAGAAGATGTAGATGAGGAAGTTGCCGAGGATGAAGTCGAGGGACATGATGCTGAGGAAGAGGACGAGGGAGCTAGCCATGAGCATGATGAGCCAGACGGTGAGGATGAAGAAGGCAAAGGTGGTGATGAAGGTGCAAAGGCCGACAAGCCAATAGACATGTGTCGAGAAGTGGAGGGCCATGGTGAGGAGGCAGGGCGCAAAGATGAGTGCATTGGTGACCACGTAGGAGGAGAGGCGATAGGCGCAGCAGGAGGCCTCATGCATGAGCACGTGGTGCTCATGAATAAGGATCAGGAGGGCCTCTACGGTGGAGGAGAGGAGGAAGCTGAGGCTGAGGCAGAGCTAGTCTGTGGCCTCCATGACAAGCTCGAGCGGGTTGAGTTGCATGGGGATCTTTGTTAGAACAAACAACAAAACTCTAAACTTCACACCGTGTCAGATGATGAACAATATTGTTAGGCAAGTAGATTTCAACGGTTTCAGAGAAACTTTAGAATGCACGCAAGAAAGAATTTTGTGCCACACGCAACTACCTTGCGACTTTTTGGTTTTTTCCTTTTAGTCATTTCTACATGAGTTAGTTACATGCAAATAGGTGGCCCAATTCTTCCTCAGATCGCAGCATGATCAGGAATACCCATTCTATCGAGAAACTAAATAAACAGAGAGGGATAACATGTAGACTACTCCCTACTTCCTTGCCTAACACGCAGAAACTAGTAAACAACTAAGAAGCAACGCAATCTTGTGGCCCAGACACGCAAGCGCGTCCTTGATTGACTTGAGCGTGCCAAAGTGCGCAACGGTGCCACGCGAGAGAAGCAACAATGAGGAGATGTAGCTGAGCATTCGGTAGCTTGGCTGGTGGATGCTGAGCACTCTTTCTTCTGAGGAAAACAAGTAAAAAAGAAAATAGACAACTAACATTCTCTAACAGCTCGGGGGCTCCAAGGCTTATTTCTTACTTCTTCATTCTGTCCTTCTCTTGTTTAACCTGGTCAAGACACAAAAACTCCTAGTCAAAATCTCTCCACTCCCCACGTGGTCATGCCCACTAGATGGAGTTTCCTAGCGACAACATCTTTGCTACCAGTTGGAACATGAGATTGAATATGTTTTGAGAAATTTTGTTCATGCCTTTTGTCCTCGGTTATCTTACAGCTAGTTCAGATAACGAACATAAATAAAAAAAACTTGTATTTTTGCATACATTCTTGCATAATTTCTTGTCATTCTTAAATCACTATGTTTATGTCATAGTACTTGTCTTATCTGTTTATGAGAGACCATGTGGTGGTGATCCCATGTGTATGATGAGTAATTGACATCAGTTTATGAGAGTCGAGTTTGGTTTGAGTGGTTCGGAGTCGAGTCGTTGCATGGTACGACGGGCTCGGTCGGACTTGGTCATTCCTGGTCAAACGGGTTAGGATGCATATTCTGATATTTTGACAGGTTTGGACTTCAGTGTGTGTAAGTATGGTGTGTTTATACCATTTACGCTTTCATGTATCGAGCGGTGCTATTTGATGTGTTTCTTGTCTGTGTGGCTGCAGGACATCGGGCGGAGTCGTGGCGAGACACGGTGGACCGGACAAGGCGCAGGTGGCGCTGAGGTCAGAACGGTCGAGGATGTGTCAAAGACGATGTGGACTCGAGGTGGTTGCGAGGCGTGCGAGACAAGGAGCGCGGAAGCTTCCCGGAAGGTGCAGGAGGGGCGAAACGGGAATTTCGCAAGGCTGCACAAGCGGGAGCGGGCTCTGTTGGATTTAGCGGGCGTAACGGGGCGGAGACCCGTTAGCCGTGGGCTATAAATAGGTTGGAGGGACTGCATGCCCACTTGAACACTTCAAGGGATTTTAGGGTTTCCTTTAGTCAAAATAGGCTTTAGAGTTTGCTTTGGCTTTAGGCTTTAGTAGTTGAGAGTTGTTGGTGGAGGCAGAGTTGTGTTCCCTCTGTGTCCCCTTCGATGGTTTTCTAAGACCTCTGTGTGTTTGTGTTCCTCCCAAGATGCATGTGTAGTTCTTGGTGTTCTTGAGGATTGAGAGGGTGAGGATGGATTGAGAGACTTGTCATCTTCCTTGTTCTAATGTCCAGGCATATGGGGACTCCTCTATATTCCTCCTTGTGATTGGAATGGAAAATCTGAAGTTTTTCTCTGTTCATTCTGTTCTTGCTTCGATGGCTCCTATGTGTGATTTTTGAGTTTTTGTGCTTGGAGTTCTTGCTTGCTGAGGAGTACCAAAATGGGTTGCTATGATATGGGAGATGCTCAAAAGCCATTTGGCTAGTTGATCCAAAGAGCAAACCAAGTTTAAACACGGATTTCCTCATTTGAGTTCCTCTGTTCTTGCTTTTGAGTTTCTAGGGTTTAGTGGAATTCTTGATTCCTTTGGAGAGTTGGCATGAAATCTGGTATCTAGAGACCTCAGGCTATTAATTAGCTATCCTAAAAGTTTCATGGCCAAAGGATCAATGGTTGGGGAGTAATTTGAGTTTTGGTTCAGTCCTCTGAATCTTTTTCAGTTTTCAGTCCCCAGTCTGAATTTCTTGTTTTCTTGATCTTTAGCTGAGTTCTTTGTTTTCTTGATCTCCCCTTGCTATTTAGGACATATTCTTGGTCTTTAGGGCTCAGGAGAACAGCTGAAATTCATCAAATTCTCAATTTGATTGGTGGTCTATATTTTTCCTGCTTGCTGTTTTTCAGCAGCATTTTCAGCCAAACTGCACTACTGTTTTCAGCCAATTGCAGTGCTGATTTCAGCAAAACTGCAGTGCTGTTTTCAGCTAATTGCAGTGCTGTTTTCAGCCAAACTGCAGTGCTGTTTTCAGTCAAATTGAGGTGCTGTTTTCAGCCATTTGAGGTGCAGTTTTCAGTCAAATTGAGGTGCAGTTTTCAGCCAAAGTCCATTCTAATTTTGCCTTCAGTTTTCAGAAGAAATGAGACCTTTTGGGCAGCTGTAAATTCCAGGTTTATCTCTCTTTTAGCAGCAGATTTTGATTCCTTGTTGATCTCTCTCTCGGCTAGCAACAGTCATTCAATTTTGGCAGCTCTTCTCTTGGAAAATACATGTTGTGTCAACAGCACTGATGGCCTTCACAGTTCTTTCTAGTATTTGGATTTTAGTTCCTTCTTCATAGCTTTTTAGCTATCAGAGGAGGAAGTGTCAGAATCCTTTTGGGGCGTTTTTTAAGTTCGACATTCACCCCCCCTCTGTCGCCATTTTGGTCCTACAGTTTATGACTATTATATATCACGATTATGGTAAAGGCATCTAAGACTAGTCGAAATCTTTCATTGGCTCTATCCAACATGATTTCCTAGTTCTACTCGATCCTTTTAAATCATAATCAAGTACATTGATATATTTAGTCTACCAATTGGAGGAACTACAATACATCTTTTTTCTGGTCTACTACTTACTTAGTAAGTTATACTACTAAACAAGCAGTTAAGGGCTAGAAAAGATATGACCACTCTTCAAAAATTCGAAGCAATGGCATAAACTTTACTATTACTGAAGGTAAGTTTTTTTATATAATACATGTCATTTACATAGTTTCTAACTACTCATCGGAGCCTCCTAACTAGTCACTATTCTATGGAGACCGACCTTCATCTCTTCAGCTATCTTGTTCTTGAAGGGCTTCACCTCTTCAAAGAACTTGGCTACTTCTTCCACTAAGAAGTTGAATTCCGCTCTAAGTGCTTGAAGGTTGAGAGAAGGGTTGAAGGTCTTGAGCTTTGCTAAGGCAAAGCTGACTCCATCTGCGATAGCGTCCCTTATGATATGCTCGTGGTTGCTCTTGGAGGTAGCCAGCAAATCCTGAAGGTTCTCAAGTTGTCAACTAAGACAACTTACCTTCTTGACCATATCCTCCCTTGAAGCTTCCGAGCCCATCTTGGAAAGTTTGTTGTTGAAGAGAAGGATCTTTTCTTGAAGACTCCCTTGAATTTCCTTCTCCTCCTCGGTACCAAGAGCTTTATGTAGTTCTTAAATTTTTAATGCTTGCTCTGCATGAGTAACTCAAAGTTAATCAAGATAACTTATAAACAAACCAAACTAGTCAGATCTAACGATCAGGTTACCTTGGTCTTTCTTCTCATAATAAGTCTCAATAGCTTCCATGTGCTTAAGGACGCAATCGTTGAATTTGGTCAACCAGTCTTCGATTAACTTGTCCTTAGCTTTACACATGGTTTTGAGCTTTAAAATGATAGTGCCCTTCACCTTTGCCTCTTTCTCAAAATCTTCTAATTCTATCGACCATCACAAATAAAGAAGTAAGAAAGAGCAAGGATTTAGAAGCAATAAAAGAAATGTCAAGAAGAGACATACTTCTCAATTGAAGGCTCTTCTTCTCAAGGGTATTGATAAACTATTCATTCTTGGTCAAAGTCGACCCGAACAGTTCCCTCTCCTTCTTGAGGGTATCCTCAAGCACCTTAATGGTGCTTCCCGGCCTGTCGAGATGTTCGAAGGGTTACGAGAAGAAAAATAATTCATGACCAGAATGTAATGAGAAAAGAAAGCTCATTACCATTTGTTAACTTGTTGATGAAGGGTTGCCCTCTCCTTCTCAAGGGATAACGAGCGCCTGGTCATCTCTTCGACTAAGGCAACTCCTTCCACCACGTGCTAAAAAAAGAGAGAAAGAAATGCAAAAAAAAGTTTTGATAGGATTAACAATGCATTGAAAATGGTCTTAAGAACTTACCAAGACCGCTTTGCTTGCATATGTGGAGTAGAGTTCTATAGGACCAATCTTCAATTCGAGGTCTGACACTTTCCACCACCAAAACTCCTCGAGTCTTTGGTTACTGAAGATGTAGTCTCGGTCAAGAATGTCCTTCGGATGTGGAGACTTCCTTGTCAACAAAGAACTCTCAATCTCCAATCCTCCAAAGAATGAAGGGAGCATTTCTACTTCCTCCTATTCAACCACCTATTTCCCAGCAGAAATAGGAGTTTGCTGGGACTTCATCTCCACTTCTGGACCCTTCAACGATGTCGAAGCCACTGAAGGATCCCTGGTCACAGCAGCTTCAGTCCCTTCTGTTGATAACGTCATTGGCTGGGAGGGCTACCATGACCACTTTCTCCTTTGATGCCTCTTCAATAGAAGCACTTAGGATGAATTTGAGTGAAGTGGTAGAATGTAACATCCTGATTTTAGAGCTTTTTTTGAAGCTTTTAAAATAAAACTCACCATTTGGATTTTTCTAGAATTAATTAAAGCTTAATTAGAATTTTTATTAATTAAAAGGATTTAATATGTCTAAATTAAACTTTAAAATTTGCTGAAAATATTTTTTTTGGGTTCTTTGAGTCTTAAGGATTTTTATTGGTTTTTTCGAGTTTATTTGCTATTTTCTAGAGCTCTTTTGATTTTATTTGAATTTCAGAAAAAGAAAATCCTTTAAAAAAACCCCCAAAAGTCCAGTGGGCCGAAGCCCACCAGACCAGACCGGCTTAGCCCAACCGCTTCCACCTGTGCCACGCATCGCTCATCCACGCCCGCTTGGCTCGGCGGATGGTTACCACGCATCGCCCATCTGTCTCTCCTTTCCCGCATCCAACCGCCGCTCCACCTTCGTTCTCTGCCGTCCGATCCTAGCCATGCCACATGTAACTCATCGGGGCATGCGTGCACTGTTCATCGTCTCCAAGCCAGTCTCCATATCCGTCGTCATCGTCTCCGACCCGGCCTTTGCGTCGTGCTCGCCCCCGCCTCTTCGAGGACCGGGTATAAAAGCCGGCCACCCCCCTTGTTTCCGCATCTCGTCGAGCCGCTTGCTGCCTTCGCCGTTGAATTCACCGAAGTTTGTAGCCACCGCTATCATCTCTGTTTTCATCCTCGGTCTTCACCGCCGACCTCGCCTCGCTTTGCCGATCTGCTTTGTCGTCGTTCTTCGCCAATGAGTCCCCCCGGTCGGTCTCCGCAGTCAAGCCATTCCATCACCTTCGCCTGCTCGCCCCACTGCTTCACCCAAAGCACTTCCCGTTCAACTCGGTCCACATGTAGCTACCTCGGTCCATGCCGCCCGCCGCCAGCTCAACTCGCACCCGCACGCCCACGACTGTTTGCCTTCCTGTGGACTATTCCGTGAGCCGAGTTCACTGTAGACTTGCACTATTCCATGAGCCAAGTCCACCGTAGACCAACCATCCCGTGCACCAAGTCCGTAGCACAGTAGCTTTTCCGATTTTTAGCCTTTTTCTTTAGATTAGATCTTCCGACAACCCGTTCTCCTTCATCCTAGCTCCGATTGACACGATTCTTTTTTCTAAATTCATCTAAAATTGAGCTCTATAATTTGGTTCTAGTTTTCAAGTTTTTGGAGTTCATTTAAATTTTATTCAAATTTGTTTTGTGTTTTGTTTTGTTTTGTTTTCTCTCGTTGGATCAGCCTTCGAAGGAGCAGAAGTAAGATTTAAAGATCAAGAGCCATTAGCTGAGCAAGGCCAAGGTAGGTCATATCCTTTGATCATGTTGAACATAATTTTCAAATATATTATATATTACTTTGTTTTAAATTATCATGCATGACTATTTTATTATAAACCTTTGTATTGGTAGTTATTGTCCAAATTGTTTAATCCCTCCTTGATAATTTGGTTGCCATGATTCTACTATCACCTTAGGATGGGTAACTATCTAGTGATACAATACTAGTTGTCACATGCGGTGTACGATTATAATGCTTAGCCATGCTTATAATCACGTTGGGGTCATCATCACATGTGATCAAATAATTAATTTTGACTTAATGAGATATTGAATCGTGGTGGTAGCCACAGTGATAAAATTTGTGTGCCATGACATTGGGGTGTCATTGGTGTTGGTTATACAAAAACGATTTTCGCTTGGGTGAATGATCGTGCATTAAATGGTGCAATTTGCACATTGATATGTGGATATTTCACCTGGGTAAGTCTAAGGACTTAACTTTGTGCACCATTGATCTGAGCCTTATCGCGCAAACCACATGTCTAGTATGGGATAGACCAGACATAATAATTTGTGAAGTCTCAAATTTGATTTCACAACTGATGTTGTTCTGGCGCAAGAGGGGGCAATTATTGACTAGGTGGTAGCCTACTCAACGGCGAAACCTTAGCAAGAAAGATCAGGTTGAGATGGAGCATTGTAAAAGCCTTGTTGTGATTTTCTTTAACGTGAAGATTATCACATCGTGTGGGTACAGTTGTGCAACCTCTGCAGAGTGTAAAACTATTTGAATAGCCGTGTCCTCGGTCATGGACAATGTTCGGTGATTTCACACGAGGGGTAGAGTTTTCATAAAAATTTGGTTGGGTTAAGTTGGGGAGTGAATGGTTAGTTTACTGGTGGTTCATTTCGTGAATCTTGGTTCATGGGTGATTCATTGGAGTGAATGGACAGTTCACTTGTAGTTTGTCTCAATTCCTTTGATTACTTATTTGTTATCATTTTCAAAGTTCGTTTTTCAATCTATTTATTGTATTTACTTTAAATTGTCGCCTTATGCAAATTAACCTTTCAGCCATCCATTGGTAAGCCTTACATACTATATTGCATTCTTTGTTACAAATGACTTGCTAAGTACTCTATGTACTCACAGCTTCATTCACATTTGCTCAGTTGAGGAAGAGAGACCAGATCAGCAGGAGGTACCTGGAGGAGGATACTTCGATGACTTCACGGATTAGGACTTCGCTCCCTAGTCGATTGCCTGTGGGCATGTCGAATGGCTGCTTCACTTATTTCTGTTTTTCACTGCTAGTTTCTCTAAGCCTGTTAGGCTATTAATTGTAAGCTTGGCCATAAGGTTGTACTCTGATAATTATTAATAATATTTGAGTATTTTCTTTGTAAATCGTGATATGGTTGATGTTTCATCTTTGTTTATACTATGTGCACTAGCGTGATCCTGGACTGGTGCGGATTACATAGGAGAGTCTGGATTTGCATATTCGGGTCTCGACATAGAAGCACTACAAAACCACAAGAATAAGAAGAAAGGAGCAAGAACTTCAAGACACAAAGAAACCAAAAAGGTACGACTCTATGAAATTTCTTATGACTAGTACATACCTTGTTTTCTTTGTCTTGAAATAGAAACACCTTGGAGTATAGTACAAAACACCCGTCTTTCTCTTCTTCTTCTTCTCCTCCTCCTCCTCGACCGATTTCGCCAGTGTAATACTAGTAAGGCTAGTCAAACCCTTTGTGCTTTCTGAATGGATGCTTTCATCCTTGGTTAGCTCCTCCTCAGGGCGATTGGAGACTACTTCTCCAACCCCCTGCACCCCCTCGAAGAGTTGAACTTCCTTGACTACCATAGCACTTGTCTCCACTGGTGTCGTTTAAGTCTTGAAGGTGACTACTAAGCCTTTGATCTAATTGGTGGTGATTATTTCAGAGCCCACGACCAGTAGATCTAATGCCATCGTTGGTTCCATGGTCATGGTGCTACCGATCAGTGGCTCTTCCTCTTCTCCCGCCTTGTCATCAACTGAGATGAGTTTGGTAGCGAAACCCTTCATCCAAGAAACAAATTCCCATCGGTGCTATTCTTTCATTCTTCGTACAAAAGTAAGAGTGGGTTTGTAAGAAAAACTCTCAAAATTATAGTAAAAGCCTACCTATGAAGGGATTTCTGTCTGCTTCTTAGGGGCCAGGACGATTGGAGGATTACGATGCAATCTTGATGCCCCATACGACTTCTTTACACTTCATCATTTCTTGGGCCTCGGAGTACCTTCCTCTAAACTCTCCGCTAGCTCAACACCCTCTAACTCAACCATTTGCACATTTCAAAAATGTTACGACACACCAGTCACAAAAAGGAAATTCATATGAAGAGAATTTTTCTGTTACCTTAAGTTTTTTTATCCTATCCTCCAGAGAGGTAATCGCCAGGATCAAAGGAACTTCTTCTTTTTGCTTAGGTTCCTCCTCACAAATTGCCTTTACCCTCTCCCTCACATTGGAAGGAGATAAGGCTACAAAATGTCAAAAAAATATAACCAAACAAAAGTGATTCAACCGGTCAGAATTCTTGATGTTTACCTTCTAAGGAGTCCCTGGTTGAATGTTTCACGCCCTCATACCATCAACCGGTCAGAATCTTGATGCTTACCTTCTAAGGAGTCCCTGGTTGGATCTTTTGCGTTCTCATTCCATAGCATGATATGATCACACGATTTCAGGGCACTAATTTAGGACATGGAGAAATTCCTCACCACATGCCATGAAGTTAGCACCTTGTCCTTAAGATA
This sequence comes from Dendrocalamus sinicus, assembly GCA_036346575.1. Taxonomy (NCBI): domain Eukaryota; kingdom Viridiplantae; phylum Streptophyta; class Magnoliopsida; order Poales; family Poaceae; genus Dendrocalamus; species Dendrocalamus sinicus. Next base: position 21,956,883 of record CM070654.1, read on the forward strand.
GACATGGTGTCACCCATCGCTCTTTCTTTCTTTCCTTCTTCAGAGAAGATCTCCATCTCAGATTCTCTACTGCTATCTATCCTGCGAAGGAAAGGTTGTCTTCTTTGTTAACTGTCATGTAAAATCAGAACTTCTTCCATGACGACTATGAAGACTTAGAGAACATTGGAATGTACTCCCTTGCATTCCCATTGTGAAGCTGCAAAGAACATTTCCCAAGTGACACCATAGCTTTTTCAGCCCTTCTCGTCATCCTGTAGTAGTATCTGAAAAATTCCATGTTTGCCAAAATCCCTAGATACGCTTCACACAGATGGATGCAAATGCTGAGATTGACAATTGAGTTAGGGGCCAGGTTCAACAACTCAATCCCATAGAACCCAGAACTTCTAATAAAAAAGGATTCACCAGTAGCCTAAATCCACACTCTATGTATGACCAAAAGACTGTGATTTCGTTGTCACTTTTGCTCAAAACGTTTTTCTCTATCGCTAACCTCCAAGGGACCAGAACCTTATTGGGGATTATTCCCATTTCTTCCATGGCCTTTAATTTCTTCAATCCTAGTTCAGATACTGGCCAATCGATGATCAAATCGAACATTTTGATTATGGTGGCTAAAGATTTAAGCTTGGATTGAAAGGATTCGAGGCTATAGTTGAAGGGTGCTAAGATGGAGAGGCAGAGGAAATGAAAAAAGACGAAAGGTTTTCTCCCGAAAGCATGAAGCCAACAGGTACCACACAAGGTTTTTATAAGGGTTTTTCCAACTACAAAATAGTAGTTGCTCGATTTGAAGCCCAACGGACATAAATCCTTTTAGTTTTCACAGATAGTTTTCTCAACCTTAAGTGAATAAAAATGCCACTTTACTCTTATTAAAAGAATATTTTTTTGAATTGATATCCAATCAGAAAAATTCAGATTATAAATTCACTTAAAGGTCAGGAGCTAACTGATAAGGATTAAATAATCCATTAAATGTGGCTTTAATACTTAATTAATGCCCTAAAACCCATGTAGTCATAAGCTTTCCAAAGCCCTAGTACCTTTGGTTGGAGAACTACTGTACACTTTGCTCGACCAGTAGACCACTTGGAGATTCCTTGAACTAGTATAAGGGCCCGCTTCCAGGGAACTCCCACGTGGCGGATAAAGCACGTGCTTTATTCTGCTCCATAAAGCATGACGTTTTAGCATTGTATCTCTGACAACAACCGCCATGTAGTTATCTTCATGATATCTTCCACTGATAATAACCAAAGATTGGTTATCATCCGATATCTCTATCTGATAGCAATCACCCCTTTAACCAGGTGCAACAAGTCCATAAGATGTCTCTTTAGATGGATAACTGATACCCCTTCAACGTTATTTAAGAGTTAACAAGAGAAGAAACAAACAAGTCGAGCCCAAGTAGAACAAACATAATCAGAACCTGAATATGAAGAATCAATTAAGATCTTTCAATCAGTTGGAGGATTATAGAGATTAGGGTTAGTTACATCCTTTTATAATCTCTTAGCGAGGACATCTTGTAATCAGTTCATAGCAATAAAGAGTATCTATTTTCTCTTACTAAATCATTTTAAGGAAGTCAAACTTCTTTCTCACATTTTTATTTGATCGGTGACTCCATCATCGACACATGGTACATGGCAGCATTGGCATTTGGCAGGCAGCAAACTAAGCAAGCTAGTGATGTATACCCACGAATAAGTTAGCCAAGTTAGGCCCCGTTTGGAAAGTTGCATTTTTTTTCTTTGTTCCTTCGAGAATTTAACCAATGGGTAGTAAGGCAGTTGATTCTCATATTAGCTTTCTTTTTCCCCTTGATGCGCAAAAACAAGAGAACAATTCGACCACCAAGATCAAATTAGCTAAATAGCTATGGTAGACTTCAAGGTTGTACATATCGCAATTTGTAGCATAGTATACTAGTTTCATACAATTCTACGATCCTGTCAAACCATTCTAATATGGAAAAAGTTCATATGTGATCTCTCAACTTTTCAGTTCATCTAATTTTAATCCCTTATTTATAAAACCAGGTAAAACCCATCCTCTAACCTACAAAACCAGTGCAAATTATAGAATTTTTAAATAATCTATTTTTATTCAAAATTACAGTAATATACCTGTGTTTTTATTTACAGTAATAATCATCTGTCACTACACCGTTGAGCGACTTAGAATAGTCACTTAACGGTTAGGTAACATGCATCTAAGTTGCTTTATTGTTGGGCAACTAGTCCTAGTAGCTCAACGATTTGGCGACTAGGTACTAGGCGACTCGAGAGCTGCTTTTGACGAGGTGAGGTGCATGCTTGATTCCTCCTGCACTGCACGGAGCACTGTAAAAGTGTAAAGTGTTTTATGGGTGTTCCCTCCCGGTGAAGCAAGGAACGTAGCAACCACAGTGTCTTGGTTTTTCCTAGCCTACTATTACTAGATGATGTCTCACTCTCACAGGGCTAAAATTGACTGAAGTTTTTTTTTTCCATTTTGGTTGTTGAAGCACGTGAACTAGGTGTGAATTGGTAGTAAAAGTTGTGTAGTAAAATTAAGTGTTGTTTGTAGTGGGTTAACCCTTAGTCGCCTAACGGTTGGGTGACAAGTGTCCAAGTCGCTCAACGGTGAAGCGACAGATAGTTTCTACTATAAAATAAAAACATATGTATATTACTATAATTCTTAATAAAAATAGATTATTTCTAAAAATTCACAAATTATATCCAAAGCTAGTTTTACAGATGACTTTGGGCAACTTAGCGCCAACTGGGATCTTCATTGCCATATTTGTGTCCGTAGGCAACACCCGCGTATGTCGGTGGCCCAAAGACTTTTGTCCTATTCATCTTCTTCACCTTGACTCTGGTTTTGGTGCCATGGTTGCCATTGAGACGCTGGCAGAAGAGAGAGAAGGTACATGAGGATAAAGTTGAGGATGGACTTGTGGACAAGGGTGGAGAAGATGATGTCGAGCTCATTGAGGCCGAAGTTGGGCAGGAGGCCATGTTGTCGAGCATGTAGGCGCTGATGCCACGAGCTCCTCCATAATGCGCCAACCGAGCAGCATGACCAGGAGAGGAGCTACAGTGTAACCCGAAGGCGAAGACAGTGCAAATTTGGTGGTCGTACCTGCCCTCACGTGCTCATGACATAACAAGGCACCATTAGGGGAGAAGCGGTGGCATGACCTAAAGGAGGAGGCGGCACAGATCTAGTGGCCGCACTAGTCCTCATGCACGCATGACAAATTAGGTGATGAATAGGATGGGGGCACAAGGAGGATGTTGCCATCCCTGAAGACGATGGATTTAGGCTCAATTCGCCAGATTCCGTGGCCCACCACACCGTCAGCGGACAGATCAAGCCGAAGATGGTAAAGAAGGTGCTGGTGATGACAGATGTGGTGACGAAGAAGCCATGGTGATGAGCTACTGGGATCGAGTATGCAGTGATGGAGTTGACGGATCCTCCTTGGATCCGAGGTCAATGGTGACTAGAATCAACGGATCTAAGCTCAACGATGAGGGAACCGGTGATGGCAAGCTCAGGTGAGACCGGATCTAGCAAGGAGTGAAGCCGGTGGTGAAGGAGACGAGCTCCAGTGTGCTGGCGAGAATGGGGATGTCTCCCACTTGGCCCAATTGGATCGAGTTTAGAAGGAGGCAGCGACTTGCTGCCTATATTAGGTTGATGTTGTGGATGCTATATGGCTGACATGTGGCAAGCCATGTGGGTCAGGTCAAAATCACCGTTTTTAGCCACAAGAGCTTAAATGCTCTGGTTTTGCAAGTTGGAGGATGAGTTTCACCTGATTTTGTAAATAAGGAACAAAAATTAGATGTACAAAAGAGTTGAAATACCACATATGAACATTTTTCTTCTAATATTGATCCAAACTAGATCGGGATTATAAAATAATGGCCCAGATCTTACTATACGAATTACGGGGTGCAATCTTACCACCATTCTACGATGCAATCCTATTATTAACATAAAAATGAACTTACTTAGGATCACAATCCTAACGACCTTCGTTGAGATTTGTTGCCGTCAACAATAGTATGCTCGACGGTGCTTGAAAACAGTTGCATTGAGCTCCGTATGGTAGCAAGGCCAAAAGTACTATCAGAATTCGTATCGTCGTCAGCATTTTGAAACCATAAACAGCACGAAACGAACCGCCTCCACACCATGTCAGGTCGACAAATGCAGTTCTTTTTCGAGGACTTGAAATGGGTAGCATGAAGAAAATTTTGATGTAAATCTGATGGTCCGCTTCACCCAATCTGACCTTTTTTCAAGCAGCATTAAGAACTGCTGCCTCGGTCGACAAATGCAATTCTCTGGGACTGGGAGTAGATAGCACGAAGAAACTTTTGGTGAAAGTCGGATCTGCTTCACGGCTTCACCCAACCTGCTTTTCTCGAAGACTTACAAACAGCCAAACATGGTAACAGCTAGAAAACTCTCCACGTGTGCAATTTCGATACAGCTTGCGTCAATCAACATTTTTCAACCGACAGGCGGAATCGTCGCAAAGGATCTGCACACTCGAGTCAACTAGAATAAAGCATACATTTTGCAGGACTAATTTGCATCTCAATCTACAATTAGCGTCAAATATTCTGCACCATGATCACTTAGATTATGGACCTATAATTGCCGATTAATGTATAATTAGGAAGAACGTATTCTAAACTTGATGCGCTTGCTTATGCATTTACAGGACAGATTAGCCAGCTGCCACTAACCATTTACATCACTTCTGCTTGAGCACTCTACTTTCCACACAAGGAAAAGAAAAGAGGAAAGAATCATGTAAAAAAACAAGCCCACATTTTCCCAAACAGAAGGCTGCTCATCTTTCGGGCCAAGTTAACATAGCCACGTCAAGAACCATGCTCGACCAGTGAGAGCTTTGTCATGACTGAGCAAGTCAATTCATTATGTCAATGAGGTCCATCATTATCAATACTGGCAACAGATTTATCAACCACACGAACGTTATACAGCTGATATACCCTCGACCGATTCTCTTGCCACCATTGTTCTGCTTGCGTCTCGCTGAAACGCTTCCGGCTGCACGCAGAACAATGAATGAGTGACAAGCTGCACCAGAGGAAAGTAAAGGAACCACAACGAGCATTTTAAGGAACATCAATCTCAGCTAGACTTTTCGCACAAGACTACAAGTCAAATGGAGTATATCAGATGACTAGAGTTTTTCTTTGGCTTATCAATGACTGTTCATTCCTGCTTCATTCAAAAATATAGATGTCAGATCAACACTTATGAAAATACTAACAGGAATCCATATCTGCAGAACTAGTCAAAAATGCTTTTATGAATCAATTCAGCCTAAACAACTTCTCCTTTCAAATATCTACTGAAATCTTGTAGAACATACCAGAAATAGGATAAAGTTGAATTTCTTGTTGTACGGTATTCTGAATCAAATAAATTAATTGTCCAATGGTGTCTACTATTGTTGCCAGAACTTACTGGCCAAAACAGATATGAACTGTCCACAAATGTTCAATAGACAAGTCATGTGCTGATTAATAGTTGTCTAGTTGCATTTTAAATGGGGGTTGAAGGCATGTACCTGAAACGGACCCTCTTGAGATCTCTAGCACCTCCCTGTATGGCAGTAAGAGTGATGTAGACCCCTGGTTCATCTTGCTCTACCCATTCAGACTCATGCTTAGAGTCTGAATCATGTAACCTGGTCCCATTCTTGGCAATTTCTGGGTGACATGTTTTGTTTCTAACTGAACTTGGTCCATTAGAAACAAGTAACCCGTTAGAACTGTTCAAATATGGCTCTACAGAACTTCTTGGGCTACCCAAATTCTCAGATGCCACTGATATATCACTTCGAATAGGAATTCCAGACAGTGGTGGTAGTTTACTGTTCTTAACTATTCCTGCTCCTTCAGGTAGCTTCTCTGCCATACCCTTCAACTATGACAGAAATAAGAAAAATTAGTAAAGAGTACCATCGTGTCCTTTTAGTTTTTGGTTGTAGCACTTTCACTGGAAGAAAATATAAAACATCATCCCCATACTCCCATTTTTAGTTTACCCCTTTTTTGTTGAGATTACAATGCATGATGCACAATCACGCACACCACATGCACCACACACACATACATGTGGACGTCCTACTAAAACACACTAGGTCTAGAGTAGAGGTCACTGGATAAATGTACCTCATAGAGCACGAACACGCGCTTTCCCACTGAACACACGCGTGTGAGGTGACAAACACCGAGTCGATCCGGAGGATCGAACCCGGGCAGGTGGTTTGCACGACGACAACCTCACAACTGATCCACAGTCGGTTCTCTTTAGTTTCCCCCTTTGGTGCCCATTAAAGGCAACATACTGCCTTCGACCCCCAGAAGGCTAGAACTCTCTTGTTCTTGAGCCATTCAATTTCAATCACAGGGATTAGCTCGGAAATGTTTGTTCGTCTGTTGAATTAGAAATGTTTGTAGACTACCCAAACTAGCCATTCAGATCGAAATATAAGAAGATGAGAGTGCAAACATGCAAACAACATTGGTTTGAGCATCAAATCAACGTGAAAAATTCCAAACAAAAATGTGAAGGAAGTTCTTAATTTCAGATACTGAGATACTCTATTTAAAATGTCAAGTTCAAATTCAATTTGTGTTGTTACGCAAAAAAGAGAACAATAAGTTAAAAGAAAAGGGCAAAAGTCACTATTCACAGCAAATTTCTCTTTTTCATTTTTCCTAACTCGTTTTTTAGTTTAAACTTTAAAGCTTGAAGGGTAATTCAATGCTCCATAAAATATCTTCTCAATTTTTCTTGGGAATTCTTTATATTTATTTGCTGCTCAAACCAAAAATGGTTTGCATGTTTGCACCTAATCATGGTTTGCACTACATATGTCCCCATATGAGAAAATTACATGCTCACAAATAAGCCATCTTACTTGTGCAGTTAGCGACCTGATTACTTCCTTTGCAGCTTTGCACTTTGCAGTTTCCTCCCCTGCAATGGAAATAGCTTCCTTCAACTGTTTAGTTGTTCTCTCCAATTCAACTTCAAGTAGCTGCGACTTCCGAGTAAGACTTTCCACCTGAAATATAAAGGATACTTAGAAACTGCTTTAGTGAACAAATTCTAATTTAAAACAAAAGGCCTTTCTTTAGACCATGATCAAAAGGGCAGTTTGGTGATCTATCCTTGTAATTCTTTAGGCAGCGAAGGTATTAATTAGGTGAAAAGTAAACAAGCATGACAATAAATGGTTCAGTTTACGGGTGCAAACGGTACGGGTTAATCCCGACCGATCCGGTACCGAATCCGATTGATACCGAATACGGGAAGGTCATTTAGTATTCAGTACCGAATCTAGTTGATACTGGATAGTTGTTACCGGATATGGTAGCGAAAACAGGAGAGCTAAAATCCAACCGAATAACATCGGTAAACGGTAAACTGGATACTATCCAACCGAATATCCGACAAAAAGTCAATACCCCAATTGGCCCAGTTCATCAACTATCATTGGCACCAATTAACCTAGATTTTACCCAAGTCCTCATCTAACTCCAAAGTTCAGACACTTTAGCCAGTCGCCATCAATCCTTCCTGCTTATGTTGAACTTGCATATGAATTTATTGGTTTTTGAACTTATATATGAATTTATTGCTTATGTTGAACTTATGTGTGTCAGCTATTGTACTTAAGTAATCTAGATGAATTTATTGCTAGTTAAAGGCTTGAAGTGATAGTGCTATAGTTCGGTGTATATTCCTTTATGTATACACATACTATCCGCCCATATTATTCATTTTCGATCTAAAACCATCGTGCATCCGTCTCGATGGTATCGCATCCGAAACTCTGAATAATCTAAATTTGTATTCGTATCCGGCCTTATCGCATTCGACTCCAAATCTGGGAGGAAAATATGGGTTAGGATATGATATGAACAATATCCGTCTGAATCTGACCCGATTGCACCCCTAGTTCAGTTGCATTTTGCATGAATATCCTTCTAGCTTGTTGTAGTGATTGAGCATAACAGGAGGTTATAAAATAAATATGGTCAGGAGAAAAATCAGGAATGTGTACAAACACTTGTCAATTGTCGAGTAATTTATGTCAGATATCATGAGTTTCCATTTAGGAATCAATGGTATAGCTGGTTTATTGAGTTGAAGTTGGATAGTGACACCCAATATATACAAACATTTGTACTACCTACCAAAAGGTGTCAAATTACAAACAACAATCGAATAGAGAAAACAGCAAGACATGTACCTGAGACCTCAAATTAAGAACCTCTTGGCTTAGGCCATCATTTATTGGCTTTGCACCATCTAAAACAACTCTTGGAGAGGTTAGACCACCCAAAGTAGGTGTTGGAGTTGTAGATCGAGGAGGGCTTGCTCTTCTTGAAACGGGTGATGTTGCCCTAGAAACAATTCTTGACCCTGGAACTGATGCTGAGAAAAATTTCTTTGAAGACCCAAAGGATTTTGAAATGTTGAGCCCACTCCAGTGTGAACTGCCATTTGGAATAGGGGAAACACGACTGCTATTAAGTTCAAACTTCTTATTTTTCTTGGAGGATCTGCTATCCATGTGCTTGAAAGATTCCATTGATGACAATCTAGACAACTGGACATTTGACCTTGTCTCCAACTCCTCGTCGATAGAATCACTGAACCCTTGTATGATAGGCCCCCGCTTTGCTGAAGAATACATATCTGTCTCAGGCACCTTATTCAGCTTGCCGTAGCAGCTATCACAGACACGATAAGGTTTGTTTGGGTTTGGTGCTAATGAAGCCTTGAGAGATTTCTTACTGCTGCAGGAATGACAAAATACAAGAGCACAATTGTAGCAATTATGGCGTTTTCTCCTCAAGTTAAATGGCAAGCGGCATCCAGAACACATGGACTGATCAACTCCAGATACCCACTTGTGAATGCATATTGCTGCAGTGAAGTTAATTCCGCAAACAACAGTTCGGACTTGCTTATCTTTCAGAGCTTCAACCAGCGTAGGAGAACTCCTATCATCAGTATCGCCATGTCCTAACCGGCCATTTGCACCTTTACCCCATGTGTACACCTCAGTCCTGGAAGTCAAGACAACAACATGATAAGCACCACATGAGATCTCCTCGACAAAGTTTTTCTGTAGTTTCCCTTCAACACGTACAGGAAGCACGCCATCTGCTTGTGGATTTCCAAGCTGACCATAGACAGGGCTTCCCATTGTATATACATGCCCTGAAGTTGTTAGTGCCACTGTAAAACAATGACCACAAGCTACCTGACAAAAGTTAGGCTCAACCAAAGCAGCTACACATGTTGGGACAAGTCTTGCATCTTTGTCACCATGTCCTAAACGACCTTTATCACCATCACCCCATGTAAATATTTTGCCAGAAGAACAATTGCTTGAACTTGAGTTCCCAACCATAACTTCAACAACAGCAGCAGTGTGCCAAACACCACAAGCTGCCCGAACGGTCCGTAGCCCTTTGAGAGATTCCACCTCCCTTGGGACCGAAAGACTCTGATGATCTCCATGACCTAGAACTCCAAAAGAGCCTTCTCCAAATGTGAATAGCTGCCCTGCAGAAGTTACTATAGCTGTGTGCCAAGGGCCACATGAAATTGATGAAACATGTATGCCATCTAGTGGTCCATTGACCATTTTTGGTACCCAGTGACTGACTTCATTCCCGTGGCCCAAAAGCCCAAAATTAAAGGTACCATCTCCCCATGTGTACATATCTCCAGAGAGTGTAACTGCACAAGTGTGGTACTCACCACATGCAACTAGCTCAATATTCATATGAGCAAGAGCATCGATAAGTTTTGGCTGCGGCACATCACAATCTACACCATGACCAAGACGCCCACCTGATTCCTCACCCCAAGAGTAGATCTCTCCCTGCCTAGTGACAAGTGCGGCATGCCTCCCTCCACAAGAAATGTTCTGTACATCAAGTCTTACAGCAAACTCCAGTGGCTTTGGTATAAGACAATCCATCTTCGCACCTGATGAGTTTCCAACTCTTGAATTGCCACCACCAAGAATTCCTTCCCCAGTTCCTTCTCCCCATATGAAAACATCACCTAGAGCATCACCATCATCGTGACCAGAACCATGACTTGATGAGCTAACAGCACTTGATAAACTAACCCGGAAAGTGTCCATTGTGATGCCCCTTGGGTGTCCATTTGTGTTGTCTGATTGCCCAGAAGAAACAGAGTGAACTGATCCAGCATTAGAATCCGATGGAAAGAAGCCCTTGGATGGAGCTGCATACGATACGATATCAGAAAAGGCCTTCTCCAAGCCGGCCTTTGGTGGACTCCCATATGGACTACGGAGTCGGTAATTTTCACTACCATCCTGTTGCAAAGCAATCGAGAAGATTTGTCTTATATATTAATTGAAGTGGACAAATGACATAAGGAAAATAACATGTTCTAGCATGATCGAAAACAGATACCATTTCATATATTCTGCTGTACTGCAAAGCCATCAATAGCTATGTGAGGAGACTGTACAGACCATACTGTGATGTAAGGTAGTACATTGGGAGGGTAAATATCCGTCGGAGGGCTTGAGGGCACCAAATGGGGAAGCGACCACAGCTGGACTTTAGGAACTAGAAGACTTTTCTTAATTCATCTTTGCTTAATTGATAATAAATACATACTATCTCTTTTATAGGGATGACAAGACCTGACTCCTAAAAAATAATCTCTAATTTGAAGAAATAAACTAACTAAATCAATCTAATCCCCAACAAACCATGGGTGAACAGTACCCACACTGAGAGTGCCGCGTGAAGAGTACCCCGAGGTGAACAGTAATTGCTGCCATGACACATACAGTACAGAGTGCCATACATATGATATGGAGTTGTGCCATGCTTCAGATCAGATCTTACGCCGGTAGCATAAAACCAAAAATGAAAAAAAAGGACGTGAAGCAGGAAGAGTTTGGGTTGCTCTGTGCTGACCAGTGCACAAAAGAGAGTGGGGAAGCAGGCTGAGCTGGGTGGGTGGTGGGTAATACCTTGTGGACACTGTCATTGCTGCTGAAAGGAGAACTCAAGGGGGAGCTCCGTCTTGTGTATGCTCTTGGACTAGTTTTACCAGAGGAAAGTATATCACTTCTTGATTCTGTCCTCCCCTTTCTTTGATGACAACGTGATATAAGTGTTTTCAGCCCAGCAAACCACACTTCAGCTTCATCTTTATCTTTACATATCTGATATTCATGACAAAACCACACGACGAAACAACAATCGAATAGTTAGAGATAGTAAGTGAACAAAGGAATGCAGTGCACCAAAGTTGACGAACAAACCAACAAATAAACATCACATATGAATGATGTTGCATAACTTACAATATCCAATGATCTATCATGAGATATTAGAGAAAATGACTGGCATTCTTTCTCAGGTCGTGGATACCTATGGAAAATTGCCTGGATTGACAAAATGAAAAGCAGACATAATTAGGACAGTTTTACAGCCCTTTAATAAATCTCCCCAATGAATATATGATGGCTCGACTAGAAATGGAACACAAAAATATGTCATGAGACGGATTATTTCACAATGGTCATAAGGGTTTTCTTTTGTTTTTGCAAATGATGCTCATAATTCTGTAGTTTAGCAATTTAAAATTTTGGACTTGAGAAGTTGAATTAATTTAAAGGAGTATGATAAACCTAGTTAGCTTATGTTTTGCGGGAAAGCCTGATGGTTCTAGTTATCTCTTGATGACACAATGTTCTATCAGTTTCGGATCCTGGAAAACTTGAACTATAAGAAATTCTGGTGAAGCAGTGGAATCAAGCATAGAGAAAATAATCTATTTAGTAGCAAGCACACAAAGAAGTCTCTATTAAGATATCTATATCTGGGTAAAAGCTGAAGTCCCAGAATGTATTCAGTGGAGTTAAACACCACGAGCAACCAAACAGAATGAATTTTATAGTTGACTTACCCAATATGATTCATAACATTTTAGCACAATGGCCATTAATAGTTAGGCAAGTCTGTCGTCCACAAAAAAAAATGTTTTTAGAAATGGTAACTCACAGTTCGTTGTCCAGGAATTATTCTGGACACATGGCTCAATCTTAGCTGCTTCTCCTCTTTCCCTGAGAACCATATCAATATAGATTCATCCTGAAGGAGCAAAAAGAGTACAAAAGATATTCATAAATGAGATGGGATGAAATAAAGGAATTCACAATTCTGTGACAGAGGAAATGAAAATAAAGCTCACATTAGAAAGCCTAAATGGACAAAATTTTGGCTTCCCTCTACGTCCGTACTTCAGCAAGTATGCTCCTTTCTTTAGAGCAGTTATGGCCTGCAGAAACAATGGGAAAAGGGTTGCATCAAGCATCAGTAACTAGGATATCAATACTAGCCTACCAGGTCAGGAAATTGCTGTAATTTTATATTTGAAGCCATAAAACATCATGGAACAATCACACATGTTCTAAATTGTCCATCGATATTTCCAATAATAACCAGATTTTCGAGCAAATTCAATCAATTTACAAATTGAAAATATTCTGTATAGCACTACAAAACTAATCAGTTAAGATGGGAGAAGCTCAAAATAATGTGGGAATTCGTAGCTTCTCAAAACACATAGAACAAAAAACCCGCAAACATGGGCAAAGAATTTCACTAGCTCCAACCGGGTCCCGGGGATAACTGCAGTGAAAGTGACAGATTGATCCAACAACCCTTTGCCCTCCCCACACACACACACAAAACAACCATACCACCACAGAGCTAACATAGCACGACTCGATAAATTACCGCGCGTAACATTCAGCAACACCTAAAGGATCGGAAACTCACAATTCGATGCCAGAAACATCAGAGCAAAGTAGCAGCTACCAAACAACCCAAGGCAACCACCTCCCCGGAAACGTTGTCGCTAGCAAACACAAACGCTGCTTCCAAATCGATATCCCCAGAACATCCCCAGCCCAAAAGGCCAAAATTACAGTTCAATCAAATCGCCTTCCACCACAGAACCCTACTTGCAGCACACAGCTGAAGCTCCGAACTCCTCCCCAAACTATGGGCTGTTCAACAACGGGGGCCAACCGTAGCCACCACAGAAGCAGAATTCAGCGCCACACGAGCACGTAAACAAACAGAGCTCAAGAATGCATCTGCATCCAGGTCCAGACGCACGCCACACGCAAAAAGTCGCACCGGAATTCGACAGCATTTCAGGTGGGGATCGGGGGCCGCTCACCTGCTCGATGTCGCGCTCCACGGGCCCGGCCCTGGCGCCGCCGAGATCCGACGACGCGTCCGACATCATCGCCGCCGGCCGCCGCGGCACAGCTCACCGCCCTCCTCCTCTCCGCCGCCCCATCCCGCCCTCCTCCCACCAGAGACCCGCCGCGCGTCGCCCCCAACGCCTCCCCGCGGCGGCCCCGCGCCAATGGGGCCACCCACGACTCGCCCCCGCCGGAGCACGCGCGGAGGCGGCGGCGCGACGGCCGGGAGGAGCAGGGGTAGGGCCTAGGGGCGCGCAGGTCAGGATCGAAGCGCGTGGATGGGTATGGGAGGGGAAGCGACGAGCGAGCGAGCGAGCGAGCGAGAGATCTTGAGACGAGGACGGGGGAGAGAGAAGGAAGAGAGAGAGAGAGAGAGAGAGAGAGAGAGAGAGAGAGAGCGGTGAGGTGGGAGACGGGAGAGGAGGGGAGGCGTTTTCTTCTTCTTCTTGTTACGCGTGCGGCTCTGCGCTGCGCTGGGTTGTGCGCTGCGCTGTGTGGCCGTCCGTTGCGGCGCTGCTCGCTCACTGCCCTTTTTACTGGGTGAGTCGTTGCCGTCTCGTTAGGCTACAGCTGGCGAGTGGCTGCGCCGGTACGTACGTACGTGCGTGCTACGGAGGATGCGCGGTGGCGACGGGCCAGGCGGGAGGTAGTACGGCGATTGGACGGGTCTGTGGGGCCCACGTGCAGCGACGGAGGAGGGGGGACGGCGGTTACTTTCGTACAGCGCGGGGGGGTACGTTCGGTTTGTTCGGCCGGCGGACAACGTGCAAAAGCTCCTCTCTTTTTTTTTTGTTTCGGCGAAAAACCAACCTTCGTAGACGAAAACGCGATAGCATTTCTTTCCCTGCGACTGGAAAGAGGAGAGCTTTATTACCTGGGAAAGAGAGGTACGGTCATTACGTAAATAGCGTCGAGGATGCACTCTGGGGACTATGCAAGGCAAACCATGCGCTGACCCGACAGTCTAGCTAGCTGCGCTAACTCGTGAGCAACGATATTTTTGAAAGAGCCTCAAAATTCAAACCAAAAATTTGAATTTGTTTTTCCCTGAATTTTTGAGTGATTTCTAGAACCTTTCCCTTTTTGAAAAATTCCCCCGGAAGCCACCTTCCCCTTTTGGCATTTCCACCTTCCCCTTCTCTTTGGCGCCCCGCCCTTCTTTCCGCCTTCCTCCCTCCTCGGCGCCTTCCTCCGCTTTCCGTTGGCGCCTTCTCCTCCCGCTTTCTCCTCGCGCCTGACGCTGCGCGCCGCGCGCGCTCGCGCGCCCGGTTCTGCGCCCATGTTACCCCGACGCCACCCGGTCCGAAACCGGCAGCGCCTCCCGTGCCACGTGTCGCCACTCCCCTCCCCGACCCCACTTGCCAGTCGCCGCTCCCTCCCTCTCCTGCACGCGGACGCACCTCGCCCATGTCCGCCGCTCACCTGCTCCCCTCTTCCGTCCCCTCGCCATTACTCATGTGCAGAGCCCATCACCGTTTTCCTTCTGCGCCAAGGCGTCGTCCCGTCCTCCCTGTTGACTCCCGTCGCCGTGCCCATTCCCCCCTCCCTCGGATCCCCTCCCCTCCACCGAGGCTTAAAAACCCCCCACCCTGCTCCTCCACGCTCTCTTGCTTCCCAAGCTTCCCCACCGCTCTTGTTTACTTCCTACCACTCTCCAGTGCCTCCCAATGCAGCCAATCGAAGCCACGTTGCCCCCATCGCCGTCGCCACTCTCCCCTGCGCCGGTGACCCGCGAAAGGCAATTCCTTTCCCTACTACCCCATTTGCCGATTCCTTTGTCCCTGAGCACCTCCACAGTCTGCTAATCCCTTTGGTGAACTCCCTTGGCTAGGTGAGCACCCGAGGAACGCCAGCGTCGAAGCTCCTCTCCAGCCGAAGCACTCCTCCCATGGCCAGCTCTCCAGGAAGCTCCCCAGCTAACGCCACCACCGCCATCGTGAGCCCCACACTCCCCTGAACGTGTAACACCCACCGATCGAGCTAAATCACCGCCGGTGACCTCTCTCGCCGCCGAAGAGCCGAACCTTCCCCTTCTTTCCCCTACCTCCCCCTTTGGATTTCATCTCTCCCAAAACCCCAAAATGGATTCCCCTCTCGACGGCCTACCCACGGGTGCCCTCGGTTGCCGTCGACGACCCTCCTTGCGCCCAGACCACCGTCGCCGCCGTGGCCCTATCCCGAAGGCACTGTAGCGGACGGAGGAGGAAGACGACCGTCGTGGCCGCATCTCCACCGTCCTCTCCCTTCTATGCTTTTTAACCTCAGTCATCAGATGGCAACCCTCCTCTGCCGTCCGATCTTCATAAACCCACCTCTCTGCATCCGTCCGATCCTGCCTCACCGCTCCACCCCCCTTCCCCACCTTGCTGCCGTTCAATCATTTCCCCGCAGCCATCTCGTCCGCCCGCACACCCCACATCGCTGCCGTCCGCTTCCGCCACGCATTGGCCATCCAGCCGCGTGGCGCGCGCGCGAGCGAAGCCGAGCACCTCCGCTTTGCCGTCGCGCGCGCGCGCGCGGTGCGCGGTGGACCACACGGCCGTCGCGCGCGCAGTTGTTTTTCCGCCCGGGCTGCGCTGTAGCACCAGGCTGGCCCAGTACTGTGCAAAAGTGATTTTCAGAGATTTATTAATTTCCAAAAATCCAGAATATTCAAATAAATCCTAGAAAATCACAAAAAATTCCCAAAAATTCCCAAATTTCACCACTTTGCTCCATTTAATGTCCTGAATCCATTTTTGACCTCCATTTCTCCAATTTTATCCTAGAAAAATTCTAAAAATTCCAATTTGAGGATTTTTGCATTTTACTCCTTTTTCGTAGATTATTTTCCTCGCTTGATTAGGCTCAAACTGGACTTATGTTATTTTATGTGTTTACGCTAGTTTCAGAGATTCCAGAAGCTTCGGTGCAGGGCCAGGATCAGGGAGGTTCTATGTTCGAGATCGCCGAGATCGTCCAGATTCACGACAAGTTGCAAAACCTTGATCATATTGTATCTCATGTTGTTTAATTATGTTGATATGCTATTTGCATTATGCTAGTTGTGAAATGCTAGTTTAAAGTAAAATAAAATGTTTAGAATGACATGTTATGTAGATAAAACCTGCCACCGATAAATACCATGTTAAAATTGTAGACCGTCCCTTGTTAACCCTAGCGTTATTTTATGTATATGATAACTACCTGTAGGCTATTAATATCACATGCAAAAATCTTCACACTACTAAGGCTGTGGCCGTGGGTCGGTATATTTCAAAAATTGGAGTTAGGGTAAGGTGGTATGGGACACCGTACCCTAGGGTAGTAGTACAAGCATGCACAAGTTGGGGTAAGTGCGTTGTGGGAAACCGCGAGACGATCTCCGCCCACCGCTTTACCCTAGGTTGGAGGTTGCGGACCTCATGAAAATGTAAGGACTAGACCCTTACGCTAAGCAAATGACATAACCAGCCGTTCAACCATAGGTGTTGACTTGTCAACCCTGGTTTAGTACCTACTCAACTTGAGTGAAATCCTGCATTTGGGAGTCGGTCTAGATCGTAGATCCAAACTAAGACAACGATAGGCCCCCACAACTCGGGCTCGGTGTTCCATGGTGGCCAACGGATACCCGAGGGTGTGCGGATTTTGAACCTATCGGGTGGAGTGTATATCAAGAGTTGAGCAGTGAAAAGATCCGGTTCCTTAACTCAGTCATGAGGGTTAAGGGTGCATGTGGGTAAAGTTGGGCAACTCTGCAGAGTCAAATAAATGGTATTCGAATACGCCGTGCTCCCGGTGTATGGAGCTGTGTCACATGGGTGATTCCAACTGCAAAGCTTAAGTAGTCTTCACAAATGTTTAACTGGATTAGTTGGTTAATTATCTTTTTATGAAAACCCATTAATCTTAAGGAGTAGTCGTACTCTTTTAAGTTTTTGAAAACGTTTGCAAGAAAAACTGCATCCACTCAAAATTAATAAACCAAGTATACTCCCTTCCTTGGTTGATCTCTGCAAGTAGCTAAGGTAGGGTTTCCCTTGTGACTTGCTGAGCTGGTTAGCTCACGGCTTGCTAAACCCCTCCTTCAGAAGATCAAGACGCTGGTGAAGGTCTCCCAGTTGAGGAAGCCCCTAAGGAGCTTTTCTTCGACGAGGACCCGTGGCTTTAGGTCTCCGCCGCGCTCGAGCTTTCCTTGGAGTTTTTGTAATGTAAATACTTTGGGCTTGCACGCCCGCTGCAGTAAAACTGGTTGTTAAACCTTATATTGTGTTAAAGTTGGACTTTTTGTTGTAAGCATGTGATGGTTCACTCTTGCGTGACATTCCATAACTGTTCAAGCATGAATAGTTGCGGGATGCCGTGTCCTCAAGCGCCCCTGGAAACAGGGGTGTTACAATTTTGATCTCTTCCCGTGGCGGCGAACTGCACTCTTGGAGGTGCCGAAGCCAAATGCTTAATCTCCCTAATGATGTGGGTGGAAGACCGATTCGGCATTTGTTTCAACGGACTTGCGATACAACACTTGTTTTCGATATGTTTACGGTTTTCAGTCGAATTTCTAACCTTGGATACACATAAAGATTTAGACACTCCTCCAACTCCGACAACCTCGTGAGCATTGCCATCACTAGCGAAGCCATCTTGGTTCATACCACACCTCTAGTGACAACCGAATACCCCACATTCTCCCTTTGTCCGTCACAGAACATGACAATGGTGTAAGAGAGAAGCGGCAACGGACCCCGCGCCAATCCGGCTTAGACTTCTTGCTTTCGACTTCTAGAAGACAGAACCCGAAATGAACATGTAGATTTTTTAATTTTGGTTTTTTTTAGCTTTTTAGCTTTTTTTGGCTTTTGCTTTTGCTTTTTCTTTTGTATTATCCGTAGAGATATAATATTTTTTCTTATTTTTTAGATTGAATAACTCAGAAAAAAATAAATGTTGCTGTAAATATAATTTCAATCAAAAATCAATAGTCGAAAGCCGCCAATTGAAGCCGGACTGAACGGGCTTAAGGGTGGTGAGTTGGAAGGCTGGTGCTAAAGAGGGGGAGACACAATAAGGTAGGCAACATCATTATGTGTGAGGGGAGAAGGCACATGAGGGGCACGAGGGAGAGATATATAAGGCATGCAATTTAACATCCAACTGCCAAAATTCAATTGAACATAGGGAGGGCGTTTTAACTTAATTAAATGTTGTACAAGTAATCCTTTCTTTTAAATGTTGTACAAGTAATCCTTTCTTTTCTTTCTATAAATAGTCGACACGATTACAGCTTTATAAGGGACTGTTTGGAATTTTTTCTCCGCCGTGCATTCAAATCTAATAACACACATGAGATCTGGATCTCATAAGATTATTTTACCATGCATGAATAATTTCTGGTCTTGCCCTGTACCATATAGTGTGCACGGTCACCCAGAAGGAACTTCTCTGGGTCAGACCTTATTTTGTCTCCATAGGGTCAACCTTGGATAGACTGCACATGGCGCACACGCACGAATCTCCGCACAAGGCCCTCTCCCACCTCCTTTTCTCCCCAAACCCGAGCACAACTAGGATTCTCCCTCCCCCTTTCCCCACTGATGGCATGCCCGCCCCCATCGGCCGCAGACTACGTCGTCGACCTGCCGGCCACCACGCAAGGATTCTCTCCACCGCCACCGGCATCTCCGCGTCACCTCCCTAAGAATCCTTGATCGATGTGCAAAGATTCCCTCTGCTGTCGCCAGCACCTCTGCATCGCTTCCCTAAGAATCTCGCCATCCCCGCCCCGAGAATCGACACCGGCACTAGTCGGGTTCGGCTTCCCCACCTCCCTCCTTAGCTCGGTCACCGCCCTAAGAACACTTCATATGCCCAAGCCATAGTCGAAGTGGTGTAGTTGTAGCGCTATGGTCGAAGTAGCCGTGACCGTGGTGCCGTGGTCGTGGTCATGGTCATGGGCCACTTCGACTACGGTGCCATAATCATGGCACTTCGACCACAGCCACTTTGATCTAGAGCGAGGATTCTTGAAAAGGCGATACGAAGGTGCCGGTGTTGGCAAAGGAAATCTTTACGGGGAGTCTAATAGGTTGATACCATGGTCTACGCCTAGCAGGGCAGAGAGAGAAAGAGATGTGAGAGCGGGTCTTACGCGAATATTCGTACGCGTGTCACATAAAGACTATCCGAAGCTGATCTCATGAGGGCAAAATGGGGTCTGGCCGTTGAAAAATTCCTTCCGTGTCACCCTGACGGAGGTGATGGGCGTGGAACATAGAATATATAGCATAGGGAGTCAGGACCATTGCTAGCCTAGCCTAGCCGCTTTGATGGTGTAGGTTGGCAAGATATCACCAGTCTCACCATCACTTTCCGCAGCGCCCCAACCAAAAAAGATTAGTATGTGCCTCTTCTAGCAAGGGGACTGATCGCCCACCCTTATCACCTATCATTCGTTCCCAGGCCCTGATCGATCCCATATGCCTTCAAGCTTACGCCAGGCGTTGCAGAGAGCAACAGGGGTTTTTAATTTATCACAGCAAAACATCCATCAGGCACATGATGACCTGATTGGAGTTCTTTGTAGCATGGGTTCGGTTGTGTTTTAGTTTGACTTATCAATTTCTATTACAGATCTATGTATCTTCCCAGCGTCCAAGCGAGACTCTATCCAAATCAAATCCGTATATTAATTAGTTTTTAAACAGTATATTTTTTAAGATAGAGTCTATAATTAAATTATAATAAATATTATACCCAGTTCAGTTATATCGATCAAAAGCACATATAACTATTTTTTTTATATATTATCTCTGATGAACAGTCAGCATTAAAAAAATCAAAAGTCAAAATAATAACTCAAAAGAACTGACCTGCCACGTAGCAAAAAGGATAATCACCAAGGAAAATGGTTGTGAGTAGGAAAGGACATTCTAGCTAGGTAGCCAACTAGCTAACTACATTCTCAGTCTCGATCATGGCCCACTGTTGCGCACAGTGCAGTGCAAATAGCGTAGCTTACCACTGTGCTAATCAAATCGTTTTCTTTTGTGGCTCATAATTTTAGCTGTGTTTACTGACCAGACAATAGATAATAGAGAGGTTAATATAGATAATATATATGTTATATATGTTGGTGGACTCAAAAATTATTTGAAACTAAAAATATCCCAAAAGCCCAGAAGAACACGACTCGAATGGCCCTTTCAGCAACAGAGCACACGCTTGCACCAACCAATTACGGCCGCGGTGCATGCATTTGCAGAGCTCACTGAAAACTTCCCACTCTGCATGGAAATTAAAGGTTGGACAGGATGCGAGAAATAATAAGTCAATTGATGCCTATGTGCTGGAGGTGGTCACTGGTCACTCATTCATTCATGGCATCGGCCTGCAGGCTGGCAACTTTCGCAAACAAACAGTAACAGATTGTTCTTGTCCCGGCATCACACATGTAAGTTTGGGTTGGGGGTGCACCTCCCACTAATTAATTACGAGAATTATTGGAATCGCGCACACAAATATCCAGCACATTTTGATTTTTGAAATGTAAAGCGATTTTCTTTCAACACTTCGTATTTGGAACTTCATGTAAAGCAGTTCGATTCGATCGCCGGGATTGTGCAGCAGAATCATCGCTGGGATATTTTGGCACAGCTCAAAAGAAAATTTTTGTGTGCAGATATATGAGATGAAAAGCTAGGCGACGGGTACAACTGCCCTGTCGCCTTTCCAAGGCACGGACGTAGCCTAGGTCACTAGACGACCGTGCTGGTTGCTACTGGTGAGCTAACCCAAGCAACAATGTCAGCTTAATTAGTGAGTACAACAAATTAGTATCCCTGATTGCCGCTTTGACCATTAATCCAAACAACATCGACGTGGACGCCAGGATGCACCTGCCAATATCAACTTCATGGCGTAATTATATATTAGTATCAAAGTCTATCTCATGATGCATCTGGTAATATCAATTCCCAAGTGGTTAATCTAAATCCTGACAGGCCCGGATTCTCTGCAATCCGAGGAAGTTAGTGATAAGGTCTTAATTAATCAGCTAGTGACTTCGGTGTGGCTCCGGCGGGGGTTGTCGGTACATGCGACAATCCGTCGCATAGAAAAAAACTCTTGCCAGTCACTTGCAGGTGTGTAAGCTAGCTTTCCAACGCTCGGAAAGTGAGAGGTTGGATGGGTTTGGTGGCCCGTGTAAGCCGCGAGTTGCTGCGTGAACGCGAAGCAAGTTGCGGCATAGATGATCTGCTCTTGTACATTGATGTGTCGGGTGTTCTACTTGTCTATTAACCATGAATGTAGTGTGGTGACCTCATAGGTGTACGACCGACATGCTTACAGGGTTTTGAGTGTGCGTTGGGGGGGGGGGGGGGAACCTCACTTTATCCCCTCTGTTATCGCAAAAGTGCGACATGAACCTTCCAGCATGACGATGGGTCTGTTTTTTTTTAACTGTGGCTTCTAATTATGTCTGATAACTTTTAGTTATAGTATAAATGATTATGTAAATAAATTAAATATTGATAAATTATTTCGAAAATGCTATCTTGATAAGCTGATTTGAAAAGACAATAAAAAACTGTTTTGTTTGTCTATTTGAGAGAAGCTATAAATCATAAATTAAAAAGAATGAGATTGATAATAATAATAATGATGATGATGGTGATAATAATTGTAAGTTAACTCCACAAGAAAGCGGATTCGCTAAATAATGGATGTCCTCCTGAACCGAACCAGCAGACGCCCTCGCCGGACGTTCCATCGCCCCAAGATTGATTCTTCCTAACCTCTGGATCAGTTTGTCGTGTATTGTCGAGTGTCCGCTAGTTTGAGCTGTTTCTCCTGCAGTGTCCCTCCCACCACGGCATGGCGACCTTGATATCTCGGTTCACCTCTTCACCACCCGGCACACAATCGCTCGCCGCCGGCGCTGCGCTTGTCGAAGCCACCGTCGGTTCGCCTGCTGTCGGCCATGTGTGGGGGTTGAGCACCAGGCTTTTTGTCCGGTGGAATCACGGTTGGAAGTTCACATATCTAGTGGCATGTGTTCGAATTTGTGAGCTGAAAGTATCGTCGAGCTTAGCGTGTTTGAAATTGTGAGTTGAAATTTGAAAGTCATGGGATTGGGGTAAAAAGTAACTGTTTACGTATTTAGCACTATAGTCATGTTTTTTTTTCAATTTTGGCTCATAATACCTATTTTACAAAAATATCCCCATTCCTAAGCTCGGAAGGCGTGGCAGATGATACGTGTCACCTGCCGTGGCATGCGGTAGGCCGGGCAGGCACGACAGCACATAGCCTGCACCCGAAAGTATGACTGATCAACAGAAAAGTGCTCCTACGACCATAGCTGCAATAAAATGTAGCAACCAGCGAGATTTGGCTCGCTAGTAGTACACTATGAGCCATCGCACAAACCCCCTATAGGTTGTGCACAGAACAAACGAACCCTAGCTGTATAACAGGACCACCTCAGTCTCGGCGCCGCCTAGGGACTCAGCGATGTGTATATAGTTGGGGCACACCTAATCTCCCTAAGTCGTAGACAAAAATGACCCACCCGAACATGAAGAGCAAATGTGGGATCTCACAACTCGTGTAGGTGCGTCTACTGGACATTGCCTATACCACCACAGCCACGAATGTAGCACTCCATGGAACTTATCCGGCCTTTCAGTCAGGCGATCTAGTGGGTGAAACCACGGGATAACCCTGTATTGGTTGACTGATGACGTACATAATATCGTGTAGGGTGATGGTTATCTCCTTCACCGAAAGTGAAACATGTGGAACTCCGGTCTCCACCGATCAACGAGTACTTACAGAAGTGGTGAGTCTAGTGTGAACATCGCACAATGTGCATTATTCTCGCTATTGGTAGCAACCTGCCCAATGCAGAATTGGAATGTATTGATCGTCGAGAGGCCAGCCCACCCAAACTCCTCAGAGAACAAAGGGGGGCGGTCCATCATCATTCGACCACGCTCGACAACGATGCTACCCATCCCAAGATAGGTCCAGCAACGTGCCACATCCGAGACTGTCACCAGTAGCCATTCCATGTAGTACAAAAAATAATGTCTCGGTGTCAAACGACGCTATATACAATAGATTATAACCAAGAATAATTACGCCACATACGTACGTACATATTTCCTAAATTGTGCACGCACTCGGAACACTATAAACAACGAGGCATATTTTCTTCGGCTATTTACAAAAAATGGGGAACGGTTCATACAAATGTTACTGTTGTAGTTACAGACCAAACAGAGAGAGAGAGAGTATGGTAGTGGAGAGTTAGGTGAGCAATGGCTTAGGGTTTCTCCCCATGGCCTGTGTTGTATATATATATATCCATATGGGGAGTGCTTTTACAATTATATCCTTACATCCGAGTACTCCCCTCAGGGGTACTTATGTCATTACACATGTCCCATTTTGGGTCTTACATTCCTCTACCAGGCCTGCTGGGCTTAGGTGGGGGCCACCCCTACAACAGGAGCCTCTCATGGTGAAAGGCTTCACGGGCCGAAGCCATGTTGCCAAGCCCTTTGGCCCCCTCCGTCCCTGCGGCCTGTGAGCTTTCCCAACGTTCGGCGGAGCCTTACTGCTTGGTGTAGTGTTCGTCCTGCCGTGAGGGTATGGCGCTGGGCGGTTGGCGAAGTGTTTGTCGTCCACAGGGCGACGTCGGCGTAGGAGTCGGAGTCGAAGTCGGGGTCGAAGTTGGAGTTGGTGCGGAGGCAAACCTCGCGCCAATGGGTTTTCCTGGGGTGAGGTGGGTGCGGCTCCACAGTCCGGTAGTGCGCCTTAATGGCTCCTGGAATCGCGCCGACCTCTGGGCTGGCAGGAGCAGGTCGCTGCAGCCGTACGTGCTTTTGCACTTGGGGTGTATACGCGGCATGCCATGATTGGCGCGCCGTGGGCTGTCAGCAGTCGCACGACCGCGGCCGTTCGGCCTTTCCCTAGGAGGCGGGACATGTGGCGGGGTGTTATGGGCGTGTCGTGCGCCGTTTGCCCACCTACCCGCGCGCACCCCCAGTTGCCAGCGGTTGCCCTTCCCGATCGTGGGTAGCCGAACCGCTGGTCTCCTGCCGGTTGCGCCGCGCTAGTGGGGGGTTGAGCCAGCTTTATAAGGCGTCGCCATTAGCATGGGTATGTTCCTTCACATTGGTCGTTCTGGTCTGTCTTCTTTCTTCTGCCGCCCGCGCAACCCACCCTTGCTCCTGCTGCTTTAGCGCCCTATCTCGGAGAGGAATGGCTTGCCGCGACGATCCCGCTCGCGGCTCGGCCAGCGGCGCCTCGTCCGGCCGTGCGATCGTCGCCTCCCCCGGGGAAGTACTCGCTGGTGATGCGAGGAAGAGCGCACGTCAACAAGCGGTGGGACGCCATGGAGCACTCGGGAGGCCGCTGCTCCCGCGTGTTGGGGCGGAGCCGCGTTATGAAGAGATGCTCCAGAGACTCGTCCGGGAGGGGAAGATCGCGAAACGTGATGGGGCTCGTCTACCCGGCCCCACCGAGACAGAACCGCAACTGGCGGAGACGGAGGCTATTGTCTTTGTCGCGTTCTTTGATGCCGGCCTGCGGATGCCCTCGACACTCTTCGTCAGCGAGGTCTTACGGGTGTACGAGCTGGAGTTGGCGCAGCTAACCCCCAGCGCGATAGTCCGCCTAGCTGTGTTCGCTTGGGCACTGCGAACAGAGGCTCGCCGTCCCAGTGCGAGTTTGTTCGCTATTATGCACGACGCGCGCTGTCAGCCGAAGAAGCTCGAGGGGAGCGGACCAACCGGCAGCGTCAACCGTCTTGAGGAAGCGCAGTGCGGGCTCTTCTGCATGGGCCGTGCGAGGGAAATGGGAGTCCGGTTGGACGCGTCGGTGGTTTTACTACCTCGTGACGAGCAAGAGCGGTTTGTCATACGGGGGACAACTGATATCGTTCAACAGCTCGCCAGACGTGGAGCCGATGTCCGACGACACGCAGAAGGCGTGGAGGCTTGCCAATATCGCCCGCCGGTTCAACATGCACGACCTTGCCGAAGAGTTTACCATGTACGGGGCGGCGCCGCTCTCCGGCCGGTGGCAGTACGATGTACGGGGCAGTATCCGGGAGGATGGCGTCCACCCGACTGTGTCCTGCCTTCTGAGACCCTCCTCTCCTTGTAAGTCTCTCGACCGTCGGATATGCGCATGCTCGCATAATCACGTGACTTCCTATGGATGACGTTCCATTTTTGTGCGTAGTGCCCCGGCTAGAAGATGCAGAGCGCGCAGTCGTTGTGCTCCTCGGGCCATACACGGCGAAGGAGCACAGGCTGCGCGAGTCCGCGACCACCTCGACGAAACAGGGGCGGATAAACCGGATCTGCGAGGTCTTGGGGATTAGTGTGCCCGAGCGCGCGGTGCCGGTGGAGACCCCGAGCCGTCATGATGACGATGGCGAAGTGGAGGCGCGGTCGCCTCGGCGCAAGGCTCGATCTGAGGCCACCAAACCCGGCCCGTCGATCGCGCCGCTGGGAGGTATTACCGAAGCGGGAGGCGCGGCCGGCGCCGGGTCTGAACTGGCCGGTTCGGGGGGGAACGTTGCCCCTACTGAGGGTTTAGATGGCGGCGAGGTGGCGGGCCTTGGTGCTGTTGACCCTGGAGGTGAGGTGGCGCCGCCAGCAATGACCACCGAGGGTCTGCTGCCTGCGACGGCCATCGGGGATTTGTCGCCTACTACCGGAGCGGCTGAGGAAGGGTCGTCTGCATCCCCAAGGGCGAAGTGCCACCGGGTACAGTCGTCTCCGCCTGCGAGGGGGCGATTCGGAGTTGCTGGCACGATTACTGGGATCCTGACGCCCTGTGAAGAGGTCGGCGAGGTTGGGGCAGAAGGCATCGCTCCTCGGGCCGACGAAGCCCCCATTCCTTGTATGGAGGCTGCGCGGGCACCCTCCCGCACAGTGGCAGAGGGTGTCGAAGGTAGGCGCGATTCCTTTTCCTCTCATGAATTCGCGAAACTCTCTCCGATTTGCTCGCTCATTCCGCCGTCGACATCAGGCGAGACGAGGTCTCCTGGACGCGGTCAAGGATCGAGCAACGGAGGTACACGCGAAGTCGCGGACCTTGCTATGCAGGACTCGGCGCGGATGTCCGGTGCTGCGGAAGCTGCTGGGCCGAGGCCCGTCATCTCCGACTTCATCCCGCGATCGGAGATGCTTCGCGTTCTTAACCAGGCCGCGGAGCGCGTCGGCAGCAGCTTGGATGTGCCGGCACTGGCGACATGCGGGGGAGACCTTCTGGCGCTCGCGTTGGGTGCCTCGGAGATAAGGGTAAGTGGTTTACGGCCTGAGCCGTTGTTTGAGGTCGCTCTAACCTGCGTGGTCCTTCCCAGAGTCTTGCCCTGAGCCAAGCCTTGGAGGAGACTCGCGTTCACGAGCGAAGAGCGCTGCAGAGTGAACTTTGTGATGCGGACGATGCTCACGTTGCCAAAGACGAGCAGATCCGCAGGCTGGAGGCAGAAAAGGCGATGATAGCTTCCAACGCGGAGGACGCCGTGGCGGCGGCGCGACGCGCCACGGCGGAGGTCCAGCGTGCTGCGACGGAGGAACGCACCACCTTTCTTCAGCAAATATCCGTGCTGGAAGAGGAGAAGACCCAACTCGCCGCATCCCTTGTAGAGAGGACCGAGGCCCTGGACAACGCATCCGTGGCGGCATGGAGGGCGATGGGGTCGTTGGAAGGGGCCCTTCGGGACCTCGTCGTCGACGTACCTGAGGTTACGCATGGCCCTGAAAATCTGACGGAGACGCTTGGTCGGATCGAAGAGGGCTCGGGCCTTGTTCTCCGCGGTGCCAAGTCCTTCGGCGATCACTGCGGCTTCATGGGTGCCTCCTTCGCCCTTGCCTTACTTCACGCCCGGGGGTGCGGGCACGTCGGCGAGCTGGCGGATTCTCAGCTGGATCTGCCGGCCTAGCCCGAGGTGATGTCTGACGCCATCCGCTTCACCCAGCTAGCCGTACAGAATTTCTATAATCGGATCTGGGGCTATGTTGGGGAAGACGCAGCCAAGATCGCGCTGCGGTGCACTCTGCGTAAAGAGGGGGGACCTCCTCCGGTGGCTCGAGGGAGTTCCTCGGCGCGAACGAAATGACGCAGATCAAGAGTGATGCCGGGGTTGGGTGTGTTGCATCATGTACACGTTTTCGTATGGTTACTTCGCAACCTGCTCTTTTATATGAATGAAGCAGTGCTTGCCCAGTATGTTCGTGTTTTTTGCACGCCCCCATTCTAGGCGATTGGCCCGTAGGGTAGATTTTCGCGCTCGGCTCCGCCAGACTTGTAGATAGTAGCGTCCGAGGTAGACTCGCGAAAAGGACGGCTGCGGGGCTGGCGCCTAGTCGAAGTAGACGTGCGAGCGCTCCATCCCCTACCTTTCGAAGGGGTGGCAGCGGAGCTGGCACCTAGTCGAAGTAGACGCGCGAGCGCTCCATCCCCTACCCTTCGAAGGGGTGGCAGCGGAGCTGGCGCCTAGTCAAAGTAGACGCGCGAGCGCTCCATCCCCTACCTTTCGAAGGGGTGGCAGCGGAGCTGGCGCCTAGTCGGAGTAGACGCACGAGCGCTCCGTCCCCTACCTTTCGAAGGGGTGGTAACGGAGCTAGCGCCTAGTCCAAGTAGACGCTTATTAGAGCTTGGGTGCGTGGGAAATTCGACCACGTCTTGTTTATACTCCGGGGAGTACGCGCAAGGACAACGCCTGCGCGGGGATGTCCGCGTCTTGTTTATACTCAGTAGAGTACGCAGGGACAACATCCGCGTCTTATTTATACTCCGTAGAGTGTGCACAGAGGTAGGCCTCACGGCGCGTCTTCTTTATACTCCATAGAGTACGCGCGGAGGCATCCCCCCGTTGCGTCTTATTTAGAGTCCGTAGACTGCACGCCGTGGCGAGCCTCCACGCGTTGCGGCCGGTGAAGGTGCGTGCGGAGGCGGACCTCAACGCTACGTCTTATTTATACTCCGTGGAGTGCGTGCGGAGGCGGACCTCGACGCTACGTCTTATTTAGAGTCCGTAGACTGCGCGGAGGCGAGCCTCTGTACGTTGCGGGTGGTGAGGGTGCGTGCGGAGGTGGACCTCAACGCTACGTCTTATTTAGAGTCCGTAGACTGCGCGCGGAGGCGAGCCTCCGTGCGTTGCGGGCGGTGAGGGTGCGTGCGGAGGCGGACCTCAACACTACGTTTTATTTATAGTCCGTGGAGTGCGTGCGGAGGCGGACCTCGACGCAATGTCTTATTTAGAGTCCGTAGACTGCGCGCGGAGGCGAGCCTCCGCGCGTTGCGAGCGGTGAGGGTGCGTGCGGAGGCGGACCTCAACGCTACGTCTTATTTATACTCCGTGGAGTGCATGCGGAGGCAGACCTCGACGCTACGTCTTATTTAGAGTCCGTAGACTGCGCGCGGAGGCGAGCCTCCGCGCGTTGCGGGTGGTGAGGGTGCGTGTAGATGCGGACCTCGACGCTACGTCTTATTTATACTCCGTGGAGTGCGTGCGGAGGCGGACCTCACGCTACGTCTTATTTAGAGTCCGTAGGCTGCGCGTGGAGGCGAGCCTCCGCGCGTTGCGGGCGATGAGGGTGCGTGCGGAGGCGGACCTCGACGCTACGTCTTATTTATACCCTGTGGAGTGCGTGCGGAGGCATCCCTCCACGCGTCTTTTTTTTATACTCATGCCACGTTTGCCACGGAGAGTGCGCGCGCGAACACGTGTCTTTGTTTATACTCATGCCCGTGTTTTCCACGGAGAGTGCATGTGAAGGTAATCCTTCGCGTGCTTTTGCGGGAAACAAGATGAATTTGTGCAAACGGTGAACTTCATTAAATTCCCGTTTGCGCGGGTAAGCGATTACAAAAGGTGAGGGACTAACCACTGACCGCTTAGATGGAAACAGCCGCAGTTGTCGTTACCCGGTGATGAGGCCATGCTCGATGTGAGCCTCTAGTGCTGGAGCAGTCCACGCAGGAGCCTGGCAAGGTATTTCCCGAAGCCGCCAAGGATCCTCGCGCTTGCACCCCCGGCTTAGGCGTAGTACCACCGCAGCCTGTCTGCGTTCCATGTATGACGAAACGTCTGCCCTTCCAATGTGGCGAGGCGGTATGCTCCCTTCTAGAGGGCCTCCGCGACGATGTATGAGCCTTCCCATCTGGATTCCAGCTTGCCTACCGTCTCCGCGTGGAGTGCCATCTTGAGGACGAGGTCCCCCGGCCGGAATTCACGCGGGTACATGGAGCGATCCCGAGCGCGTACCATCTGCCGTGCATACTTTATGACGTGTTGGGTTGCGCTTGCCCGGTCTCCATCAAGGAGGTCCATGAACAATTAGCGCTCCTCTTCTGGTGCCTGGACGAGGACCCTTCTTGAGCCTGCCTTTATTTCCTCGGGTGTTACCGCCTCGTCGCCGAAGAGGAGCTTGAATGGCGTGAACCCTGTTGGGCGTGTCACCGTTGTGTGGAGGGACTAGAGGACGCTGTGGAGCTCACCTGGCCACTTGCCCTTTGGCAACCCGACAAGGCGCTTCTTGATCACGGTGGAGATGGCGCCGTTCGCCCGCTCAACCGCGCCGTTGGACTGCGGGTGTCCAACCGAGGTGAACCGGAGCGTGATGCCCATGCTGTCACATAATTCTTTGAACGGGGCTGCGTCGAATTACAGGCTGTTGTCGACGGTGATCTCCCTAGGCACGCCGAAGCGGCATATGATATTCTGCCAGAGAAAGCGCTGTAGGGCTGCCGAGGTAATCTTGGCGAGCTACGCCTCGGCCACTGAGAAGTATTCCAAAGCGACCGCTCTGACTGCGCAGTCGCTGGAGCCACTGGAAGCGGTCCCACGACGTCGATGCCCCACCGTGCCAGCGGCCACACCGGGGGTATAGGGTTGAGGCTCGTCGGGGGCCTGTGGATGGCCCGCCCCATCCATTGGCAACCTTGACACTGGCGCACGAGATCTTGGGTGGCGGCGACGGCGGTTGGCCAATAAAAACCTTGCCTAAATGCCTTGCCGACTAGCGATCTCGGTGCAAGATGCGAACCGCAGAGGCCCGCATGAATTTCTGCAAGGAGCTGCTTTCCTTCTTAGCGCGAGAGGCATCGCAGAAGCGGTGCGCAGACCACTTTTTTGTAGAGCACCCCGTCAAGCACCTGGAAGGACCTAGTGCGGTGCTGTAAACGCCGGAGCTCGGCAGGGTCGTCCGGCTCCGTGATGCCCTGTAGAAAACCGAAAATGGGTTCTCGCCAGTCACTCTGTTGGGTGATCTGGTGGACGAGGGCTGCATCACGGTTATCCTGCGCGATGGCTGCCGCTGGCAGGACTTCGTAAAATGCCCCTCGGGAGTTGGGAGCTGCTGGCTGGCGGCCTTTGCAAGGACATCGGCTTGTTCATTGTCCGCCCGAGGGATGGCTTTCACTGTGACACCCAAAAAATGCCGCTCCTTCGCTCTTACGGCTGCCAGGTATTTGGCTAGTTCCGGGTCCTTGGCTTGGTATGACTTGTCCACATGGCCCGCCACCAGTCATGAGTCGGTGCGGACGAGGATGCGCCTTGCTCCCAGCGCTTTGATCTTCCCGAGGCCAAAGAGTAACGCCTCGTACTTGGCTGTGTTGTTGGTGGCAGAAAATGCGAGGCGCGCCGAGTACAACAGGCGGTGCCCCTCAGGTGTAGTGACGACTGCGCCGACGCCCACACCCGTGACGCCGTAGGCTCCGTCAGTGTTGAGTATCCACACCGGGTCCTCGGGCTGGTGGACAGGCTGAGCTGGGGGGGTCCATTCCGCGAGGAAGTCTACTAGAACTTGAG
The DNA here is from genome assembly GCA_036346575.1 of Dendrocalamus sinicus. Classification (NCBI taxonomy): domain Eukaryota; kingdom Viridiplantae; phylum Streptophyta; class Magnoliopsida; order Poales; family Poaceae; genus Dendrocalamus; species Dendrocalamus sinicus. The sequence continues at coordinate 21,988,049 of CM070654.1, forward strand.
ACTTAATCGTCGTTCGGGAGGCGTACGTTAGGGAGAATGGGGCAAGCTCAACTGCCCATTTGCCGATTCGCCCTGTGGACTCCTTATTGTGCAGCATCTCCGCCAGGGAGAACGAGGATGGCGCCATTATCGGGTGGGCCAAGAAGTAGTGTCGGAGCTTTCTTGAGGCCATGACCAACGCGTAGGCGAGCTTTTCGAGTTCCGTATACCGCGTCTTGGCGCCCTGGAGGTCTTCGGAGACGAAATACACGGGTCGTTGGAGAGCACCCTCTTCGAGGACAAGGACGGCGCTGACCGCCGTCACTGAGGCGGCAAGGTAGAGCAGGAGGGGAGCCTCTGGCGCTGGGGCAACTAGAGTGGGAAGGCTTGCGAGGTGTTTCTTGAGGTCGTCGAAGGCCTTTGCGCAATCGTCATCCCAATGAAATCCGTCGCAACCGCGGAGAGTCTTGAAAAATGGCAGCCTCGTTCCGCTACCTTAGACAAGAAGCGGCTCAAGGCCGCATGCGGTCGATCAGCCTCTGGACCTCCCTCGTCGTCTTGGGTGGTTCCATGCCCAGGATGGCGTCGACCTTGTCGGGGTTCGCCTGGATGCCTCGTCCGGACACGAGGAAGCCCAAGAGCTTACCCGCTTGTACGCCGAAAACACACTTGTCCGGATTGAGCTTGATGCCCGCCTTCCTGAGGTTGTCGAAGGTCTCCTGGAGGTCTCGACCATGGAAGGCAAGCTGCTTGGTTTTCACTACCACGTCGTCGACGTAGGCCTCCACATTCCTCCCGAGCTGAGCGGCTAACGCCAGCACGACGAGGCGGGTGAAGGTTGCACCCGCGTTCTTCAAGCCGAAGGGCATCCTGATGAAGCAGAACGTCCCAATCAGCGTAATGAAGCTGGTTTTATCCTCGTCATCCTTGGCCATGTAGATCTGGTGGTAGCCGGAGTAGGCGTCCAGGAAGCTCATGAGCTTACACTCTGCGGTGGCGTCGACCAGTAGATCTATGCGCGGCAAAGGATAGTCGTCCTTCGGGCATGCCTTGTTGAGGGCGATGAAGTCGATGCACATTCGCCAGGCGCTGTTGGCTTTCTTGACCAGCACCGGATTGGCAAGCCAGTCCGAATGCTGGACTTCGTGAATAACTCCATCCTGGAGAAGCTTCGCCACCTCCACCTTGGCCGCTTGCTGCCGGTCCATGGACATACGACGAAGCTTCTGCTTGATCGGCTTGGCATCTGGGTGGACCGCCAAATTGTGCTCGATGAGGGTGCAGTTCACGCCTTTGATGTCCTCTAGGGACCACGCGAAGACATCTGCGTTACTCCGGAGAACCTGGAGTAAGTCTTGCTCCACCTCCGGAGGGAGACCTTCGCCGATGGACACGAACTGCCCTTCCGCTTGGAGAGGCACCCTTTTGACCCCGCCCTCCGGGCGGGGCTTAGGTGTCCATCCTGGAGCAGATGGCGTGTCCGCCTCGGATTTGTCAGCGAGGGCGTGTACCTTGCGGTGCGGACTTCTGGTGCCGGCTTCGACACGCCTAGCGAGATCCTGGTCGCCGAAGATGGTGATGACACCCCGTGGGCCCAGGAGCTTCATACATGAAAAGGCGTGGTGCGGCACCGCCTCGAAGGAATTAATGGCAGGTCGGCCCAGTATGGCGTTGTATGGGTGCGGGATGTCCACGATATCAAAGACGATGTCCTCGCTTCTGGCATTGTCGCCCTGGCACAAGGAGACTCGGAGGCGCACGTGACCCAAGGCCTTCAGGGGCTGGCCGCCAAAACCTTGGAGAGGGGTCTCCGATGGTCTCATGCGACTCTGAGGTATTCCCATGTGATCGAGGGCCTCCACGAACAGGATGTTTGTAGAGCTTCCTCCGTCGATGAGAGTGCGCCTGACGTCGCGGCTTGCAATGTCGGCCTGGATGACCAAAGGATCTTGATGGGGGAACTCCACGCCCTGGGCGTCGGCTGGCGCGAAGGTGATGTTGCAGTGCGGCATCCCCTGGGGTGGTTGAGCCGAGGAGGTTCTCGACGAGGAGCTTCCGGAGATGACGCTAATGATGCGGCGCTGGGTCCCCCCGGGGTCTCGGCTCGCGGGGGACTTCCTTGCGGCGGCTGCACGTGGGCTGTCACTCGAGCTGTTGGTTGTCGTAGCGCCATAAGTTCGGTGCATGCCCGCGTGAAGTGGTCACCATAGCCATGCACTTCGCACCATCTGCCGTAGTCCAGGATTTCCTGCTCTGCGCGCGGTCTCGCGTCGCGGCTGCAAACCTGCAGAAAGCGGAGACTCCGGGTCCACGCGTCGCCGCGGGATGCGGCTGGATGCGGGGGCACCGCTGCTATCCGCTCTTTCCAGCGCGGGCTCCGATACGACCGCCGCCGGGGGGGGGGGTCTGCCGACTCCGAGCCTCTCGCATATCCTGCACGGCCCCACGGAGATCCGCCAGCTCGTCAGTAGGGCGTTGGCGGTAGTCGTGGCCTGCGCTCCTGGGCTGCCTGCTATGGTGGCGTGGTGGACTCCGAGGTCGATGACGGGATCGGACGTCGCGGCGGTGGCGGTGGGGTCGAGCATCGCGGTGGTGGTGGTGGGGTCGAGTGTCGCGGCGGTGGTGGCGGGGTCGAGCGTCGCGGCGATGGTGGCGGGGTCGAGCGTCACGACGTGAACACCAGTGTTGGCGACCGTCACGCCTACATTGCTACCCATGCCTACAGCTGCCAACGCCGAAGCCCTGGTATTGATGCGAGATTTCGCCGCTCCCACCTTTTTCTTCTTCATCGCCGACGATGAAGCTTTCTTTGGTGCCATCCTTCTTCGGATCTGGGACCTTGCTCTTGTCCTCCCCACGGACGGCGCCAACTGTTGTGGTTACAGACCAAACAGAGAGAGAGAGTATGGTAGTGGAGAGTTAGGTGAGCAATGGCTTAGGATTTCTCCCCATGGCCTGTGTTGTATATATATATCCATATGGGGAGTGCTTTTACAATTATACCCTTACATCCGAGTACTCCCCTCAGGGGTACTTATGTCATTACACATGTCCCATTTTGGGCCTTACATTTCTCTACCAGGCCTGCTGGGCTTGGGTGGGGGCCACCCCTACAACAGTTACTATAACCACTTTTTCTTCCAAATTTGCCCTCCGAATACCCTTTTTGCAGATCATATTTAATTAGTACTAATCACATTTTTCTTCTTACGCTAGCTTGCTACTGTGATTAAGTGCACACTAATTAAATAAAATATAATATATCTAATGCTTTAATTGACGCTAATTAAATGCAACTAATGCTAATTTATTTTAATTAGTACTAATTAAATACTATTAGGGCTAATTAAATGCGATTAGTGCTAAATAAATATATACGTACGGACATACATAAAAAATCTAGCTATTTTTTCAGCCCGTATGTTTGTAGCTATTTACAATAAATAAATATGGCTAATTACATAAATATATCCATTAACTAAACATGGCAATGTAGCGCATTCCACATTATAAACCACAGTTATGCTAATGAAATGCTAATAATATATTAAGCGTGTTGCTTATATACGAACGAAGCATACATTTTTCTGAAGGTATTCACCCACCCCACAATATTTTCAACCGTGAAGGATCATAAATCATAGCTAAACCACTATGAAATTATATTACAAAGTCGTCTTTCAATATCTCTTTTCTTCTGCTTTCACTCGGCAAGAAATCTCTCTTTCATTTTCCTCTCTCATTGCGTCCTCGCTTGACAGGAAATTGATTGCGGTTCTCATTTTATACGCGCAGGAATGCGTTTGCATTGACATTCCCACGCGAGCGTGAAAGGATGTGCAATTAACGAATAAAAGGAGCATCTAATGCCGTGTTGCGTCATCACCCACACGGTTCCTCGCATAGCAGTCAAATCGTGTGCGTTTTCCCAGCCCCTGCCCCAACCCGCGCTGCCCTGGTCCTGATGAGTTCGCTAGACGTAGTAAGTGACACATGTCGTCTGTCGCACCTTTTAAACTCAAGAAGAGGGTTATTTTTTTTTTGCAAAAAATGGATATTAGACGGCTAAAATTGAAAAAAAACTAGGTACACAGCCAAATACGTGAAAGCTCTGGTTAAAAGAGTATGGGATATTGAGTACGGGAGACGGTAAAGGTGTCAGTGGCGGACGATATGGAGTGGTTAGGCTGGTAAGGGGAGCGGGGAAGTGTGACTTGTGGGGGTTGCCGGAGACGACGCCCGCTAAAGAGGAGTTCCAGAAGAAAGTATAGCCTACACGATTTTTTTTTTCTACAGAGAAAGTCTCACAGCAATAGAGAAAGCGCCACAAAGATCAACCGGTGAGAAGCTAGGTTGATGCAGCTGAAAAAACTGCTTAGCTTAATGCCATGGTACGAGGCAACAATTTTAGAAAACCTTCCGGAAGGACCTTGCACCACTTTCCTAAAACATCGGAACACGAAAAAGATCCAGCTGCTGTATGACGAAGCCGTACGTAAACACCATGTAGTCCTAACAATGTCCTACAAGAGCGATCGACAGGTAGGGCCCACGTAGGAACCCTGCCTGAAGTGTGGGCGACGGGTTGGCCCGCTGTGGACCGGCCGGCTTCCCGCCAACCGGAACCAGCACTTTTCCCCGACGCCGGCGCAACGTCTAATTAATCACTTCCAGTTTCCTTAGCTGTAAATGCACGAAATGTGAGCCTTAAAAACACTGTTAATTTCACATTCGCTGACAACATAACGCAACGCAGTAGTATCATGCTCTCTTCTCTGCATGATAATAACACTAGTTAACAGCGTGTGCAATGTGACGACACACTATTGTCACTAGGTGCGAAAACGGATCAAATAGTGCTTAAATTATATTCGCATTCATATTTGTAAATGAATATGAATATAAATACAAATATTCTCAAATACGAATCGAATATTGTAATGAATGAGAATTCGAATCGAATATCTACTCAATTCAGTCCTCATAATTTATGTAGTATCAATACATTAATGATATTTTATTCTCATATAATCACGCTTCATTATTCTAATTCATTTACTTCACTTAAAGAAACATGAAGTCACATTCAATTAAAAAAAACTTGTCTAACTAATTAGTTGTATTGTAATAAAATATACATATTGTTTCGTCGAATGCGAATACGGATAGTCCGGATAAAATAACATTTCGAATGGTAAAAACCTATACCATATTCGCATCCATATTTTGTGCGAATTCGAATACGAATAGGATAGAAATTATTAATCGGATGGAAAAATCTATACTATATTCGTATCCTATCGAATATGGTAACCGGATAATACGGATAATTTGTATCCACTTTTCACCCCTAATTGTCACTACAACATAATCATTCCTAGAGACAGTTTTTAGCTAATATAGTCATGGTTATACCTGTCTCTTCAAGCGCTAGAGACGGTCTTAGCATTGTCTCACAGGCGCTGCCATTGTACCTACCTCAAATAATTTGAGATGGTTTTCATAACCGTGTCTACATCCAGAGATGGTCCATAGATACGGTCAAAATCATCGCTACATCAGAAAACTTGAATTTCAAATCATACTGTTAGACATGTAAAAACCCATCTCTAATTTGAAATACAAATGTCTTTGATTTGAATTGGAAAACATTTGGCAGCGTGGCACGACAGCCAGGGAAGACGCCGCCGTGGGAGAGAGCAAGGAAGTGGAGGAAGGCGTCGACACCAGTTCGGGCGGCACCTCTTAGGCCGAGTCGTTGACAGAGAAGTAGTGGCTCGCTGCCCCCTGTTAATCCCAACTACCAAGATCTAGAAGGAGATCAAGAAGGTTGGTTGCTTTTCTTCACATTGGTCTTAGTCTTCCACAAACACTCAAAAACTGCACGAATTTGACAGCAATAAGGAAGTTTTTATCCAACTATATGAATAGCAAGTAGGAACTGACTTGAAAGTTGAGCCATTAGAATCTTTATAGTTACTTTGTACCAGCCATTTGCACGAACTCGCCACCAAAATACCAAATCAACTATAACTCATAGTCCCACATTATGCCTACTGGTAGCACACTGGTTAATATTGACCACAAGGGTTGCAAGGGCTTCCTGCTCAATATCCTCATCAATTATCAGGACTAGAAATCAACTTCTTATGGCATCCTCCAAAACACTAACAAGGTCCTCGCATTGTTAATTTTCATGTCCAAGAGAAGCAACTAAGTAATGGAAGATAAATATTAGTTAGATCTTAGATGGCATTATGGCACAGAAGGAACATGCACTAGTGCACAACAGATCATTACAGATGATTCAAAAATATTATCACATATGTTTTTATTAGCCGTCTGAATTTATAGGTCAGTAATAATATGAGGTCATCACAGACGGCTTTCAAACCGTCTGTGATGCAGACTATCACAGATAGTTTGTGGTAGAAACTATCTATGATATATGGTTTATCGTAGACAGTTTCAACTACAAACATCAATGATATATCAATATCATAGACGGTTTCTACTACAAACTATCTGTGATAAACCATATATCACAGGTGATTTCTAATACAAATCGTCTGTAATAGTTAACTATCACAGATGGTTACGAGTTAATAACCATATGTGATATTCTTTTTTGTTCCTAAATCTATTTCTGTTAGTTGGCTGGCCTCAAGAAATGTTAGCTATGCCCTCTGAAACAAGCAGATCAACACAGTATATATACATCCAATTCACATTCATTCATTTCAGAAACAAGAATATCTATTTCATAAATCAATTAATAGAATTGAAATACAAATACACACATGAACAATTAAGCTCAATCTTATCTTAGTGAAATTCATTCTACATTGTGGAACTCCCGTTTTTCTTTTATGACTTTAGACATAAAGAAGTACGCAACATTGTCCTCAAATATGTTTGAGGTCGGCCTATTCCAATAGAGTTATAGTGATGGACGGAACCTGTCGGTATGAAGATCAATGTTATGCATACATATATAAATTGACAAGTATGAAATAATTATCGCAAGATTGACAAACCTCAGGATTGTTCTTCGTGGAGCTGATGAGTAGTTGCATGTTGTGGCAAACACAGAATCCATAGATGTTATTGCCCGACAGCTGCTGATGGCACTACAAAAATAGAATTTGTTAGTTTGAGAGGCATTATTATGAAGTGTTATATAGAATTAATATGTACTAGCGAATACCGAGAAATCTAGAACGTATTGTAGGGCATCGATCCCTCCCTTGAATTTTTGTATCTTTGCAACATATGTGGTGAACGACCTATGTGATTTCAAAAAGTTAGCCTTAGTCATTGGGAAGGAAATACTACAATATAGTTATTTATAGAGGAAATGTGTTTACCTATCGATTACTTGTTGGACAACTGTGTAGTCGGTTTTATTCTTCTTAGGGAATCAAGGTATATTACCCTATTCTAGTTTGGTATAGTTATAATTATAATCCAGTGGAACCTACACAGGTATGTTATGGTCATTAAACCTAAGTTCGTGTTGCTAATAAAGTACAAATCAACATGTATAGCCACTAGTGTAGCACTTACCCTAGGTTGTAGGCATAAGTATGAATTCTGTGTCATAGTGACCCTCCAATGCCTTTGTAATGTAATTCTCAACGAATAATGCATCCTCCTTGATGATATCCATAGCGACGAAGCGTGGGTCGAGGAAACCAACTAGTGGTTTCCTTAATCTGGCTTCACTCACCATGTATCTACTTGTCTATCTATATATATATACACACACACACACAAAAGTAATGAGTTATATATGACAATTATTAGCATTACATAAACATAGACCATGACTGTACATACTTACAGTGTCCAGCATCGAATGAGTGAGGCATCGAGAGTGTCAAGTGTGAAGAGAAAGAATAAGTCCTCGAAGATCATCGTAAAGATACGGTCATGAATATTGTGCTGCAGATGATGCAGTATGACATGTTGTTCCTCCATCTTGTTGGCTTGCTCCATGTAATACATATGCAATCTCTAGCATGATAGTCCTAGAGTTAGGAGGCGCTCTTTCGGAATGACCAACGACTCGCCTAGCATTCTTCTCTTTGGAACAAAGCCAATCATCAGCTTCCAAGGATTCAAAAGACCGGGAATAAGTCGGTGGTCTTGTCCTCATGAACTCTACAAACTTCGACTATTACTGAACTGGTTGTGGTGAAACTGCCTCTTGATTCTGCCAATTCATTGTTGCATTCATGTTTTGCATCATGGTGTTCGTCAACTGAGTCTGGGCTGCCATGAACTGACTCAAGATAGGATCCAATCCTAGCAGTACTGACTGGGGTGCTTGGTTTGGTGGATCCGTGACACTGCTTCCTAGCTCCAGCTGCATCTGACTATGGCTAGCTGAATTCTGAGCATCAACCATCTGACAGGATGACCCCAAAGTTACTAAGAAAAGAGAGAAAAAGCAATAGGAAAGAGGTAACTCGTATAAGAGGGATACTCTAATGGCAATCCTAAACTAAAACACTCACTTAGCCGAAAAGATTAACAAAAGAAGCAATAAACTCCACAAATAAAGATTTTTGACATGACTGCAACATAATGCCAGAAGCAAAACTGTAGCTCACATCACACATAACTACAAAGAAAGAGCAAACTGATCTACATGATACTAAAACTATAATAGGGTTCTAATCCGATGGCTCCCTATCTTCATAGTAATCTTCAATATTGTCTTGAAAAATATTGGGTGCTTCCTTGATCTAAACTTCATAGCAAAGCTTGAGGAATTCCAGGCCAACCCCCACTTTGATTATGGAACACTCGAGGCATCTATGGACATTAGGGGATAAGAAGTCAATTTAAAATTTGAAAACAATATTACTAAAGAAGGCAAAGAGTAAGAATCCTAAGAATGAGGTAAGAATAGAGACTTACTAGATAATCATTTGGTAGATTTGATTTAGAAAATATATTTTGAAAATTTGCTAATTCGACCATTCTAATTAGGGCTCTGTCCTATAGTCAATATAGCTCTCATACCATCTCTGTCGAGACCCAAATATACAAATCCGGTCCTCTCTGTGTATACCGTACTAGTCCAGGATCACGCTAGCACACACAGTAGAACATATATGAAATATCAACCATCCACACGGTTAACCAAAAGAAAGACTCAAATATTAAGTGTTTATCGGAGTTGTGACCTTATGGCCAAGTTACACTTTAAGAGCCAAAAATGCTAACAAAACTAGTAGCGGAAAATACAACGAAGACGAAGTGGCCATTCGACATGCCCACAAGCAATCCACTGGGTAGCAAAGTCCTAATCTGAGAAGACATCGAAGTATCCTCCTTCACACACCTCTAGCTGGTATGATTCTTCTTCTTCTTCTTCAATTGAGCAAGTATGGATATAGTTGTGAGTACATAGAGTACTCAGCAAGTCATTTGTAACAAAGATGCAGTATAATATTTTTTTAAAGTAAATACAATAAATAGATTGAAAGTGAACTTTAAAAATGATTAATAAATAAATAATCAAAGCAATTGATATTAACCACAAGTGAACTAACATTCACCCAATAAACCACCCGTGAACTAGCCATTCATGTAATGAACCACAAGTGAACTAATCATTCACTTCCCAAACTAACCCAACTAGGTTTTATGAAAACTCTACCCCTCATGTGAAATCACTAAGTATTGTCCATGACTAGGGATATGGCTATTCAAATAGTTTTACATTCTGCAGAGGTTGCACAACTTTACCCACAAGACATAATCATCTCATATTGCCACACAATTAGCACACTTCCTTTAGTGTGCGGAAGAGAATTCATGATAAAGCCTTTACAATGTTCAATCTTAACCCAGTGCCGTCCACTCCCTTAATGTGGATCCATGGCTACTGCCAAACCGCATTCATCCCAATGATAGAACCGAAATTATAATATCACAAATTAACTGGCTATGTCCATCCTATACTGGACATGTCGTTGCACAGTATGGCACTAATCAATGGTGCACAAAGTTAAGTCCTTAGATATTACCCATGCGACACATCCACATCCCAAAAGTGATGACCACACTTCCCCTTTTACTACATGATCATTCACTCAAGTGAAAAATATTTTGTATAACCACCACCTATGACACTATCCATACCATGATACACAAGTTTTATAACTGTGGCTGACCAACACGATTCAATATCTCATTAAATCAAGATTAATTAATTAACATGTGATGAACCCAACATACTATAAGCATGGCTAAGCAATTTAGACGTACAACCCACATAACAATTAGTATTATATCACTAGACAAATACCCATCCTATGGTGACAATGGAATCATGTCATTCAAATTATCAAGTGATGGATTAATCAAATTGGACAATAACTATTAGGTACAAAGGTTTGTAATAAAGTAGCAATGTATCTTAATTTAAAATAAAATAATAAATAATAGATTTCAAAACTAGGTTTAACATGATCAAAGGATAGGACTTGCCTTGGCCTTGCTCACTTAACAATTATTGAATTTCTGCTCCTTCGAAGACGTTATCTAACGGGAGAGAAAGCGAATGAAACACAAATAAATTTCGAAATGAACTACAAAAACTTCAAAACTAGAACCAAAATATAGAGCTCAATTCTAGATGAATTTAGGAAAAAGAATCGGGTCAATCAGGGCTAGGACGGAAAAGAACAAGCTCTTAGAAAATTAAACCTAAAGAAAATACTAGAAATTCGAAAATTCTACTGTGCTGTGGACCCGGTCCATGGAATAGTAGGTCTATGATAGACTCAGCATATGGAACATTGCACCGTGTATGGCTTAGATGATATGGCGGCTGACTCGGCATTAAGGCTGATGTGGCTGCTAAGGTGGCATGACCTGTGGATGGACACGTCACGCTATGGCTGAGGTGGCAGCTAGTGTGGATGGCTGACTTGGTAGGGCTGACATTATCCTAGTGACATCATCTGGCATAGAGTGCGAAGCGACGTTGAGGTCCAACGGCTTCTAGAGGACCATGTGGATGAATACCGACTATCAGATCAAAGTGTCGGTGCGGATCCGATCAGATGGTCATGGGGTGAATCGGATGGCTGGGAGGTGATGTGACGATGTGATGTGGTGGTCAGAACGAGGGCGACCGGCGAGGACAGTGGCAGACTGGCCAATGGCGAGGTGGAACAGCGGACGAGGTAGGGTACTTACCGGCGGAGATGACGGGCATGATGGCGCAGCTGCGGAGGCTTTTCGGCAGGAGGTCGACAGGATGAAGGCCATGGTAGTCAGAATGGAAGATGGAGGTGGTGGCTTGGGGTGGCTCAAAACACGAGGGGTGGTGTTATTTAAAGCACGAATGCCGAGAGTTAGTCATGGGTGTGGCACGAACAGCAAGGAGTCCATTATGGAGATAGTGACGGTGACGAGAGTCGATGAGGAAGACGGTGTGCCTAACAGGTAGGTCCCACCTGTTGGTAGTTCTAAAGGATCAGACGGCCAAGGTGCAGCGGTAGGGGTGAGAAGTGTTGCCGATAGTTGACATGTGTCGACCACCAACGGAGAGGGCGACGGCCAGATGTGTGACGCATGTCGAACGCAAGGTAGGCCTGGCCAGTGGGCAAAATGGGCCTGAGTGAGTGGGCTACGGCCTACTTGGCCTTTTAGAGTTTTAGGGGATTTTTCTTATTTCATAAATTCAAATAAATTCATTTGACCTGGCCTAGGAGCGATCTGATCACTCCCCTGCTCCCTGAATAGAAAGTTGGCCTAAGCCAACACCAAATTTGAGGCAAACCTCAAAATTCATGATCAGATGATCTAAAACTTTGAACACATATTGCTAAGGATATCAGGAACCTATTCCATCCAAGGATCACACGGATCTTGACCAAAGTACTGACCTTTTTCTTAAACAAGTGAGATTGCACCAAAATCGGGCAAAACTCAAAATCTTGGGAAACAACTTGCTCGTGGGTTAAGGTTGTCCAAGATGAGTTTAGATGACTTCCCATATGTCACATCAAGCAATAACACCCAAGGATTTGAATAAAAAACCCAGTCCAAGATTTCATAAGATGAGCTCCACAACATTCAAGAACCCAGGCAACCTCAAAATCTTGCACCCTTCAATACCTAGATAGATGAAAGTTAATCCACTTGAGACTTCCTAATCACTTACACGTCATTGACACTAGGCAAGATCAAGAAGATAAGAGATGGGCAAAGATCAATAGGAACAAAAACAAATCAACAAAAACAAGAATACACTATGAGAGATAAACAAGTTGAATATTGCACTTATAGATGGAGGTTTTACAGTCACTCCATATAGAGGATAAGAGAGCACACCACATTACTCACTCTTCTCACAAACCCTAGAACTCAAGGTTGAAAGGTTGGGATGGTTAGCTTGCAAGTTTCCATCCCCAACCCATTAATAGATGGAGCAACCAGCCCATACCTTACCCTATGGATATTATCCATTAGCACAATGGGGGAAACCCATTAACCCCACACAACACGAGTTTTATACTCACACTTAACTCATGCAGGCTTTTCAAAGCATATGAACCCGAATCTGCTAAGTCTTTTAGCTTTTGACTTCTCAGCATCTTCATGGCCTAAATAGCTCTCCCAAGCACCGCGGTTTTGATCCAAAATAGTTTTTCGTATTTGGCCAACTACTAAAATACCCTTGTCTTGACTTGGTCATTTCCTTGACTTGCAAGCAATCACCATGTCTGCAATGTGTAGATGCACCAATGACTTGCATGCATCGACAAGTCTCTCTCATTCTGACTTCCACTGGACTACACCACACTTAAACTGACCAAGCCACTTGGTGCACTTTGTTGCTTGAATACTTCCTGTTGCCCACTGTGCGGTAATGGATCGTGATCTTGAATCGAATTGGAGATGTTCAAATAGGATCGTATGGTAGGATCAAATCGTAAAATCTAAGATATATGTGATTATACCAAATGTACATTTCTTCAAATATACAATGTATTTGTATGGTGATATCCTTTTGGAATTGTACTTTAAAGAACTTTTTTAATTAAATATAGTCTAAATAAAATATATGTTGTTTTTTATACAAATAAAGCATCGAAGGAGAAATTTTACATTTAGAAAGACCTATACTAGTAAGTATTTATATTTAATTACTGGGATCAGTAGAATAGGGTAGAATCGTATGAATTTTTTTTTTATCATGGTCCTACAATTTTTTTAGAATCGTAAGAGCATTAAGATTCTACCAAATTATGATCGTACGTAGGATCAAATCGGGCTGCTAAATCTAAGACCATAATCTTAAGATTGTAAGACTCAAATCAAGATTCTAACAACCTTGGTCAAAATTACACTTTGGAGAATGCATATCTCTTTTTCTGTGACCGGATCGAGGAAGTATTAATTAATTACAAAAAAGAAGAAGGAAGAAAAAAAACTCCATTGAACTTAACTAAAATGACACTAAGAAATGGAAATACTATTCGGTGGACATCGAGCTGTTCACTTTATTAATTTCCATAAATAAGATAATATGTGTTTTCTCATCTTAAAAAGTACTCAGATTAGATCCCTCCCCGTCATCCACACTCTGATGGTTAAAACTTTGATGAATAATTTCAACACATAAAGGTTTCGGGCTTATTGGATCCTTGGCTACAGATTTGGGGGAGTGGATCAGCGGCAGTCGCATCGCTAGCCACGGACATGGAAGAGGAGGGACGGTGCTGGCAGGTGGGAGCAAGGAGCGAGATGATCAAGTCAAGTATTAGGATGGTGGTCAATGGTAATGGCTCCATCATCAATGGCACCATCAGAGTCACTGGGGGTGGTGGCGGGAGCAATGGGCGTGTGGGAAGCAGGAGAAGAGGAGTACGGTAGGGAAGATGGAGCATCGGCATGCATCACTGGCGCCATTGAAGCGCAGGACAATGAGGTGAAGTGGATTAGGTGGCTTCAATGACCTGCCGTGGATGGGTTGTGTATGGTTGGGGATGTGGATGGGGATTTATATGGAGGTGGAAGGGAGACATTCCTCATCAATGGTCTAATCGGAAAACTATTTTATAAAATGAAAAATACTTAATTGCTACGTAAGGGGGTGTTTGGGACTGCTCCACTCCACGTTTTTCAGCTCCGCTCCACGTTTTTTAGCCAAACAGGTTCAGCTCCACGCACTCTGTTCGAGGAAAAAAAAGGTGGAGTTGTGAGAGCACCTAAAGGGGTACTCCACAAACTCCAGGTTTTTTGTGGAGTTGCTCCACGATGGAGTTTGTGGAGCAGAGTTTGTGGAGCAGTCCCAAACACCCCTAAATAGCTCGAAACAAAAATACGTATCATCAGCTAGGGCAATGCCTACTGGTTTTTCTTTCTTTTTTGAGAACAAATGCCTACCGGTGGTGACAGTTGAGGCGTGGTCCTACGTGTCATTGAGAACAGAGATGTAACTCTCTCTTTTTTTTTTTTGGAAGGTAGGCCAAGGTTTCTCCTCCCCCATGGCGGCGTCGGGCTCCCACGACCCGCTGCGGCGGCCTCTCGCCTCTTCAGCAACGACGGCACCCCTAGATCTGGCATGACCGCGTCCACCACCACCAGCACCTGCAACAACAAGGTACCTCCTATTCGAATTCTCCATCTAATCAGTCGTGTCTACTTGTTGCATCGCGCTTTAGGCGGAATCAAAGGCTTTAGATTCTAACCCAACAGGATAGGTTTTCCGGTAAAAGAGGTGCCTTTATTTTCCTCCTCTCCTTGTTGACGGAACCGGAAGATCTAAGATTCGTCTAGGGCAATCCAGAGCGAAATTTCGCCTAAAAGAATGCAAAACTTCTTGCACAACGATCAAGTTGTTGGACTAAATTTCATGCATTAGGCAAGTGATTTGGCAATTATTTCTTTTTTTTAAGCAACATCATTAATAAGCCTGAAATCACAAGGACATCATCTGCCAATTATTTATCTTTACTTTGGAATTGAAACTATGATGTGTCTGAAAGTCCCTCTGGCGGCAAATATTCAATATGCCATTACCTAGTATGATGTATGCCCCCAGTTACTTCTGTGGAAAACCGAAATTACCCTATCTTGCCCGTGGATTTTTATGCGTAAATTTCTTTCAGGACAGCATGTGTCTCCTTCTATGTTCTATCTTTAGAAGATGGGGATGAGTGGCATGGAAATTTACTGATCGAAGAATGTATTGTTCTGCAGTAACTAAATCCAGCCTACAGAGTTCTTACAAAAAAAAAGTCTGCAGGATTCATGATTAAGATCAGAAAAGGTACTTTTGGAGTGATGTACAAGGATCCCATATTTCCCTTCACCACCTCTTCATTTCTGTAGTTATTTGACTAAATCATGTTGGATCTGTAAAGTTGTTTTCCACCCTTTTTTAAGAGGCTTGTTGGTGAGAATAACCTGTGTACCATTTTCATGTTCAAACTTGGTACATTGACATTTCTCACGTTAGATCCAGTTCTTCACTGAACTGGAGTAACTTCACATGTTGTTTCTCGGCACTTCTTCTACCTTCGTGGCATGTGGATCATTTTCTGCAGATTGAAATTGAACTACTCTATGCTCAATTCCCTTAGCTGCTGGCTAGGCTTCTTTCTACATTTAGAAATTAAGCTTGCTCTAGAATCTTAGACATTGCATTGCTCAAGAAAAGTGGAGCTTTGCCCCATTTTACTTTTCTTATGTCTTGCGCCAAATTTATGGATCTTAAGTAGAATAGGTTTCCAGTCACTATATAAATTTGGTGGACGAAACTGAAGGAACCCTAATTCTAAATTAGCTCTAACAGTGTAATTAAATTAACTAACTGTAATAACAAGACAATTAAGCTAATTAACATAGTGAATTACAAGAATTCAAACTTGGCCTTTATAAAGCAAACTAAAAGTATTACAGTACGTGATTAATTACAAGAATGCTTTGTGTGTTCAAAAATAAATAAAATTACGAGTATCTCTTTAGAATGGGAAATAAATAAGTTGCATTGCAAATACTGCATTAAACTTAAGAAAGAAATAAAATTACAATTGCATCCTTCCATTGTATTGCATATTTCTTGCCTTGCTCGACGGGTATTAGTCCTCCGAAGCTCAACCAAAACCCAGCCATTTCTTTTGCGATAAAAATGCGAAGAATAAAAACAATCCAAGAAGAATAAAAGGAATAAAAGGTTTTATCATCAGAACCCGTTCGGCTTTAGAATGCCAAATCAATTAGTATTCATCAAGATACATGGACCGTCCGGGCCGACCAACACCTCTCATTTAAGTGGGCCTCATTGTTCAGCAACAAAAGAACCTAACATCCACCTTTTACTAACTTATCTTCCACCATAGAAAATCCGAAGCACAGTATCAAGAGCACCCCATAGACCAATGGTCCCTGAGCAAATAGTCCACCGAGAGGGCAAAAGGGATAAGGAAAGGGCAGCCAAGTCTTTGCACAAGTCAAGAAAGAGATGCCGGCCAACCTTGCCTAGCCTCATTACCCTCTCATCCCATTTAGGGGTGAAAACGGGTCGGGTTAGTCCCGACCGATCCGGCACCGAATCCGATTGGTACCGAATTCGACTAGTACCGAATCCGGAGAAAAAAATATGGGTTAGGATATGGTAACAGCAATATCCGTCCGAATCCGAATATCCGTCCGAATCCGATACATCTTCAAGTTTGATTTCAGGTTAGTGCTACTATTTGACGTTTCATTTTCTTTTGCAATGGTAAAATAAAATCTTCCACATCAGCTATTAAATAGTAACATCAAGTCGGTCGTCCTACTCCATTTCTTGCCTTCGTATGCATTCCTTACAAACAAGTAGGGGTGCAAACAAATTGGGTTAATCCCGACCGATCCGACACCGAATCCGATTGGTACCGGATCCGGAGAAAAAATATGGGTTAGGATATGGTAACAGCAATATCCGTCCGAATCCGACCCGTTTTCACCCCTAATCCCATTCCCTTCCCAACCAAGAGCCAACAAGCCACGCAAGAGAGCCATATTGCTCTTCCACCCACGACCAAAGCCAAGCAACCAGCCTAAGAACACCACCCCAGTCCACAACCCACACAAAGAGAAGGCGAGGACGAGCATTAGAGGAGAGGAGCTAGGAAAGTAGTGGAAAATGAAGGAAAGGAGTGAGGACCACTGGCGACCAGTTGGGCCGAACTGGACAGTAAGCTAACAACCACCGCAACAACAAAAAGGAGGTCGATTGAACTACAACATAGCCATGACAAATGTTGTCCGCATCCTTTGTTGTTTTTAGCCCGAAAACAAGTAGGCCCCCAATTCCCCCAACCCTTTCCCCCTTCAGTCCATAGCACAACACAACCACATGGCACACCAGCACCCTCACACACCGCAAGCACAAGCAAGGTGGCTGAGGAGAAGGGACCACCCTACCTCAGCCATACTGGCAGCTACACCACTAGCGGCGAGCCCATAGAAGGGCACGCTCCTCAGTGCATGTCTCCCTACCAAATTCCGTCACAACGGCAACCATAGGCATTCCCAAAGCCGTGCGTAATTAAGGGCATAGAAAGACAAAAATAGCAACCAAATTGAAATATAAAGGAGAAAAAGATGAATACCGTATCAGGTGGTGTCAGACCCGGATTTTTCAATCCGAATCTACTGTGTTTTACTGCACTAATCCCTGGATCAGTAGTTAGTGCACACAGTACATTCTTTGAATCATGTCATACATCGCATGAGATAATAATATTACGAGTTTAAGTTACACCACGTCGGGTGACATTTACAAAGGGCCGATTAGGCCAAGTGTCTTCATTACAAAACACGCAATGAAATAGAAGCAAAAGTAAGTCCATGACCACGAGCAAGCGATCGAAGGGTAATGTGTGCAATATATATCACCGAATCCGACAATATACGTGCACACAAAGCCAAGGGTCAACTTGTCTATGACTATCCAACGGGTCCTACGCCTTAGTTTCCTTCATTGTCCTCCTTCTCCGTAGCAGGAGCTTCCTCGTAGGCATAATGATCCTGCGACCCTATCTCTGTGTTGTGTAATGCGAGTGTGAGCACAAACCACCGTGCCCGCGAGCCAACACACAGAATGCAACATAATACATGCTAGGCTTAACAAGGAAGGCTTGGGTTTATTTTGTTTTGCAAGGAGTGCTTTTGAATACAATTAATTAAAAATCCCTATGACCTAGCGGTTTACAAATCGCGATCGATATTTAGGACATATGATAATAGTTCATTTTAGCACGAAGCCATCCACCGTTACATGGCTTACATGCCACACGCTTTCTTTCAGCGTTATAGCCGCTTAATTCTCCATCGGGACGACACCGGGACAACTCAAATTAGGCGGTCCTTTGCCCTACCTTTTCCCATTCCCATTTCCAATTCATTTTCAAATAGAACTATATCTAGTTAAGTTCCCATGTCCGCCCTTGACCGTGGGCACGGCTATTCGAATAGTTTTTGACTCTGCAGAGTTTGTGCACTTTCACCACAAGAGATGGTCAACTCGTTGCCCCACATGATTCCTTAGACATGTGGTTGAGTAGACCCTCACAATGACTTTTCTAAATACCTAGTCCCTTTTCTCATTCACCTTATGGAAGCGCCCACTTGCGATGGGTCCCATCTATGCGGATGTTTTCCCCTCTGATTACTAAGCGCAAGGGCTTCTCGACTCCCGCAGCGCCTAGAACATCCGGGAAAACTTCACCCTACACCGTGTCCTTCAGGCCCCCTTGCCATAGCATATCCACTTCTATCCACTACTGGTGAGATGAGTCAGGGATTTCGATAAATTTACTAAGCCAAGTTGTACTTTCTGAGTTGTGGTTGTGCGGTTTTACAGGGTGACATGACAAGATTCAGTCCTTAGGGTTACCCGGATGGTTCTGCCACATTTCTCACTTTGTGGCTCCATTGCACCACATTCCAGCCCCCTAACCATCCATCCAGGTACATAAGCATTTTTGGGGTTCCTCAGGGGCATAAAATAACCATGCTAAAGTATATGATCATTCCCACCATGATGCCCAAATCATTACATGTTGAAAGTGCTGATTATGGGGTATCAAATACCCTAACTATCCAAAGATTTCTAAGCATCATTGTATATAGGGACTTAATTGCAAATCTACAATATTATATAAGTTACTATGGTGACAAGGTTCACTCATCAAAAGGAATCAATGGAGTATACTAACAAGCATATTACAGGGACATAACTAGCGATTATCAAAGCCAAATTAACTTTGCACATAAAAGATAGCATGCAATTTTGCTAGATTTAAAAGAAATTATCATTTGCACAAACATTGGTTCAATATGGTCAAAGTGTTAACTACTTTGGGTTACGGGGTTTTGGTCTTGGTCTTAGAAGCTTCTAGGGCAGTGCTTCCTCTTCCTCTTCCCGAGCCTCGTGCGCTATTTAATCGTGCGAAAACCCAAATGAAAGCAAGCGGCAATCACTCAAAAGCCATCGAAATTCAAGCAGACTCTAAAAATTATGGTTCTGGTTTCATTTGATAGATCTCGCATTTAGACGAGTTTAGAAATTTGTCCCACTTAATTTGGAGTTAAAATGAATAAGTTACAAGCATTTAAAACCCTCGGTTCATAAAAATCCCAGAAATTATGAAAATCCGACATGTGGGTCCCATTTGGTTGTTTTTAGTTCATTTACATTATTTTTATTCCCATGTGCGGTGTCTATGACATGTGGGACCTACCAACATTTTAATTCAGTTTTGTTATTTAATTATTTCGGTATTGTATCTATGACGGTGGGCAGGGTTATTTTATCACATTTGGTCTCGCCCACCGGTCGGTGAAAGCATTATCGTTAATCTCTAATTAGTGGCTACTAATCATGGTGTCTGATAATCACCCTTACTTAACCCGCTAATATCGGCAAAAATGGGTCAATATTCCTCACGTGCTTGCGGCGGGGATTTGAGCGGCGCGCGGGGTGAGGGCATGAGGTGGCGACGGTCGGGCTACGGGTATTACCGCCCGAAAGGAGGAGTTGGTGATGAGCCGGGCGGCGGAGGTGTAGAGCAAAGGAGGTCGAGCGGCGGCGCTGGCGGCGGCGGTGGTCGGGAGGCTCGGGCGAGTGACAAAACACGTTCCGCGGATGTCTTGGTGTCGCGATGGAGTCGATTGGGGTCGAGGCGCCGCGGTGGTGGCGCGGCGAAGGCGGCGGTTGGAAGGAGCCCTCGGTGCCAACGGCGTCGGCCCTCGAAGGCGACGGAGAGGTCGGGGGCGAGTTCACGATACCATGGAGACGGTGTGGCGAGAGAAATTGAGTTCGGTGGCTTGAATCAGCGGGAGCTCGGTGGTGGAGTTGGGGAAGAAGCACGGCGGCGGCGATTTCAGGTTATTGGCTCGATTGGTTTTGGTGAGAGGAGGACGGCGTGGGAACTCGAGAGCGCTCGGGGTCCTATAGAGGAGCGGGAGAGCGCAGGCGCTGCCGTCGGTCATTTCCACGGCGGCGGAGGCGTGGCGAATCACGGCGGTGCGGGTCGGCGAATGATGGCGTGCACCGCTCGAGAAATGGCGAGGAAGCTAGAGCGCGCGCGTGGCGGTGAGCTCGAGCCGTGCGCCGGAGGATGGTTGGCGATGGGGAGAAAAAGAGAGGCGGGGCGAGAGGATAAGGCGCGGCGGTCCTCGGGCGGAGGCGGCGGCGTCCGCCCGGTCCCCTTCGCGTTTGTCCACCGGTCCGGAGAGGATGGGATCGAGGTGGGCTACGGTGCACGAGAAATCTCGGCCGGAGAGAGGAGGTGAGTGGGAAGAAAAAGCAGTGGAGTGGGTGAAGGGAGGCGTCGCTCGGGCGGTGAGGAGGAAGAGAGGTGGGCTGCGGGCGTGGGGTGGCTGGCCGCTGGGACGCGCAGGGAGGAAAGGCTGGTGGGCCGAGGTGGCTGGCACTGGCTCCCAATTTTTTCTTCTTTTTTTTGTGTATGCATATATACATATACATACATATGTGTTCATGATTTACTCTTCCGCTTTATTTACATTCTTCCCTTGATATTTTATGGATCATCTTTTCAGATTCTTGTTTAAAATTTTAAATTCCTATCATTCAATTATGTTTGCTTCCTTTGATCCTTTTTGCTTTAGAACTCTTTTACAAACTTTCGGAAGAAATCGACATAAATCCAAATGCAAAGAGACATTATATTGCAGAATAATCGCAACTTTACATTTTTCCCAAAATGTCATTTTTCAGGATGTTACAAACCTACCCCCCTTAAAAGAATCTCGACCCCGAGATTCAGCCTAGCTAGTGAACAAGTCGGGGTAGTCTTTTCGTAGTTGATCTTCGCGTTCCCAGGTAGCCTCCTTCTTGGAGTGATGACTCCATTGCACTCTGCACATGCGAATGATTTGGGTCCGTGTCTTTCTCTACGGTGTCCAGAATCTTGATTGGACGCTCCTTGTAGGTTAGGTCTTCTTCAATTTCTATTGCTTCCATTGGAGCTTGATCCTCGGCACTCGTAGGCACTTCTTGAGTTGAGACACATGGAAGGCGTTGTGCGTCGTCGGCTAGATTTGGGGCAACTCTAGGTGGTAGGCAACTTCTCCTTTTAGCCACAATTTGGAATGGCCCAACATATCGTGGGTAAGCTTGCCTTTAACCTTGAATCGCTTGACTCCTCGCAATGGTGATACTTTCGGATAAACATGATCTCCAACTTCAAAGCTTAGTGGTCTTCTTCTCTTATCGCATAGCTCTTTTATGCAGGTGAGTGCTAGCAATCTGTCCCGATTATGCGAACCTTTTCTTGGCTGTTTTAGTGTATCGGGGCGAAGATGCAGCTCTTCTCCTACTTCCGACCAGTGGAGCGGGCTTGGCACTTTCTTCCATACAATGCTTCAAATGGGGACATTTGCAGACTGGTTTGATGACTATTGTTATAGGCAAACTCAGCATATGGCAGACACTTATCCCACTCTTTTGAGAAATCCAGGGCACAAGCTCGGAGCATGTCCTCCAATATCTGATTAACTCTTTCAGTTTGACCATCTGTTTGAGGGTGGTATGCGGTGCTAAAATCCAGATGGGTGCCGAGGGCTTCATGCAAGCTGGACCAAAAATGCGAGGTGAATTGGGAACCTCGGTCTGAGACTATTCTTTTAGGTACACCATGTAAGCATACAATGCGAGACATGTACAGCTCTGCCAGCTTATCTCCCTTGTAGGTGGTTTTGACAGGAATGAAATGGGCGACCTTGGTCAACCTGTCGATTATAACCCATACGGAGTCATAACCGGACTTGGTGCGTGGAAGTCCTGTGATAAAATCCATTCCAACTTCTTCCCACTTCCACCGAGGTATTTGCAATGGTTGTAGCAGCCTGCTTGTCCTTTGATGTTCCTTTCACTCTCGACACACATCACAACATGCTACATGTTCAGCGATGTCTCTCTTCATCTGAGGCCACCAACAGAACTGCTTCATGTCATAGTACATCTTGGTACTCCCCGGGTGGAGAGAGTATGGAGAGCTGTGAGCTTCTCTCGGTATTAGGTCCTTAAGGTCCTTCTGATGTGGCACAACGATACGTTCCCCGTGCCGTAGGGTACCTTCCTCATCAATGGTCATCTTGGGAGCCTTCCCTGCTTCCATTAATTTCTTTATTCTCAAGACGGTTGGATCCCCTTGCTGAGCTTCCATAATCCGCTCTTCTATCTTGGATTTGGATCTCCATGGTTGCTAGCGTGCCCGGACCCACGATCTCTAAGTTGAGTGTCTTTATCTCCTTGTACAGCTCTGGTTGGTGTTCTTGTACCATAAGGTTATTGCAATAAGCTTTTCGGCTTAAAGCATCCGCTACCACATTGGCCTTCCCAGGGTGGTAGTGTACACTCAAATCATAATCCTTGATTAGTTCCAGCCATCTTCTTTGCCTCAGATTAAGGTGAGATTGAGTAAAGAAGTACTTGAGGCTCTTATGATCTGTGTAAATGTCACAGTGGTTCCCAATCAGGTAGTGTCGCCAAATCTTTAAGGCATGAACCACTGAAGCTAGTTCCAGGTCATGGGTAGGGTAGTTGGCTTCATGGGGACGAAGCTGTCTGGAGGCATATGCAACAACCTTGCCTTCCTGCATTAGTACACACCCAAGCCCTTGATGGGAGGCATCGCAGTACACCTCGAAGTCCTTGCGTACATCTGGTAATACTAACACAGGGGTGGTGGTCAACCTCTTTTTCAGTTCCTGAAAACTCTTCTCGCAGGCTTGAGTCCATTCGAACTTCGACTCTTCTTAGCGGTTGAGTCATTGGCACAGCGATCCGAGAGAATCCTCTATAAATCTTACGTAGTACCGCCAATCCCGAAAACTTCTCACTTGATGACGGAGGTGGGTCATTGCCGATACGCCACCGCTTCTTTGCTATCTTGGCGGGGTCAACGGATACTCCTTTGGCAGATACTATATGTCCTAGGAAACTAATATCTTTCAGCCAGAACTCACACTTACTAAATTTGGCATATAGCTGATGCTCCTTTAACTTCTCCAGTACCAAACGCAGGTGCTCTGCATGCTCTTCTGCATCCTTGGAGTATATAAGGATGTCATCAATGAACACCACTACAAACTTGTCCAGATACTCCATGAACACCTTATTCATGAGGTTCATAAAATATCTGGGGCATTGGTTAGCCCAAAAGACATGACCGTAAACTCATACGGTCCATATCTAGTGGTGAAGGCTGTCTTGGGTATATCCTCAGTCCTGATTTTCAACTGGTGATATCCCGACCTCAGATCTATCTTAGAGAACACGGTAGCCCCACCAAGTTGATCAAACAGGTCATCAATCCTAGGAAGGGGGTACTTGTTCTTGATGGTCACTTCATTTAAGGCTCGGTAATCCACGCACATCCTTGCAGTACCATCCTTCTTCTTCACAAACAGCACTGGAGATCCCCATGGTGATGAGCTAGGTCTGATGAATCCCTTCTCTTGCATTTCCTGGAGTTGTTTCTTCAATTCTTCTAGCTCTTCTACTGTCATCCGGTAGGGCCTCTTGGATACTGGAGCAGCTCCTGGCTTCAGATTGATCACAAACTCCATATCCCTATCAGGGGCATTCGGAGTAGTTCTTGAGGAACACTTGAGGTAATCTTGTACCACTATCATTCCTTCTAGGGGTACATCCTCACAATAAAATATTGCACGGCCCCATCGGTATGGCCGGTCCACTTTGACTTCTACGGTCACTCCGGGACATTTGACCAATTTCACCATCCGGTGGCACATTCTATGACCCTTGGTATCTAGCTAACCATCCATTCCCAATATGATGTCCAGTGCCGGGAGCTTATTACTACTAGGTGCGCTAGGAAGTCACATCTTTCCATAGTAATAGTGACCTTAGGACATACTAGGGTAGCGATAATGGGCAGTGGTGGTGAGCACCAATGGCTTCTTTAAAGTAAGGTAGGTAACCCGGTTTATCAAGCATATTTCTTGGATATAAATGAATGTGAAGCTCTGAATCAAAGAGTACTTGTCTTTGGAATGGTGTTGACAGAGAACGTGCCCATGAGGACTCCACGACTTGCTTGGGCTTCTTGGCCGTGATATGATTAACCCGGCGCGGTTGGTGGCGCCGTTGAATTCCTCGGCTTGAGAACTCTGTTGTCCCTTGCTAGGGCGGGTACTTGATCGGCCCAGGGCATGCGCTTGTGTGGACACCTGTTGGAGAAGTGTCCCTTCTCTCCACAGCTATAGCAGTTGTAATTGGCTTTAGGGTTTGAGCTAGTATACTGAGTGCCTGTGCGCGGAGCTTGAGGCGTACTTCCGCTTGGTCGAGGTGCTTGAGTTGAAGCCTTTGGGTGGTGGATGCAGAGAAGGAAGGGTTGTTGAAGAATTTCGATGACCCTTCCTTGGGGTCGCTGAATTGACAACTTCCGCTTACGGCTGGCTTCTAAATTCTTCCTTTCATTTTCCAAGATTAAGGCCTTGTTTATCAGCTGGTGAAAGCTGGCGAAGTCTTGGACGATCAGTTGGACCCTCAATTCTTCATTCATCCCTTCAAAAAATCTATCTATCTTTTCCTCTTCTTCCGCTATATCCTTCGGGCATAGCGGGCGATTAATGTGAACTTGGTGAGATATTCATTAACCGACATGTTGCCTTGCTTGAGAGTGCGAAATTCATTTTCTTCATCCTCATGACTCTGCTGGAATAAAGTTAGCCTTGAAAGCTGTCTTGAACTCGACCAAGGAATGGCTTACGTGGCATTTCTGTAGTGGCATCTTCTTGACCTCTGGCGGCGGTAGTTTTCCCACCATGCGCTGCGGCTCCTTGAGCGATGCGTGGCAAATATGACCTTGTCCTCATCTGCGCTTTTGGCTAACGCATTTCGCTCCGTGTCCCGGCGGTCCTCGGCCGAGTGGCTCATCAAGCGACGAAAATGTGAGTGGCCTCGTTCTCTGGAAGTCGGCCAAGTCAGCCCTATGCCCACCGGAGTTTCCTTGCGACCACGGTAGATGGCTGCGGCGCTTGAGTCTGCTGCGCCATTACTTGAGCCAAAGTGGTGCCATCGGCGGGGTGGGAGGTCATCGTCTTGGTCTTGGTGCTGCCTTGCCTTTCGAGCGGGCTCACGAGTAGAATCTACCTCGGCTGATTAAGATTGGCGTTGGCCCGAGCCCTCGTTGTCGTTTGGCTAGCCATCTGCGATTATAGTTCTGCGATTTAATACTAGTAGTAGGTAACTAAAAGAATATTATCATTCCATGCAACAAAAACCAATAAGACAATCGTCAAAATAGTTCCAACATAAAGCTGCATTAAACATACAAACATCACATAGCCGACTCTTTTAGGTTGGACTTACGATTACAACGATATAATAATTAAAGTTCACATGACGCGACTACAAAGTAAAGGGCTAATACAGCAACTAAGATACATGCATGGCACGAGCACGCGACGCCTCCAACTACTCCTCCAGTAACGGCACCAAAGCTGGAGGGCTGTAGTTAGGCGGCCGGAGCGGATCGTGCCGCCGAACTCCGATGGGTCGAGTCGCCAGTCGAGGAGCGCGTGGGGGCTGCGGCTCGGGAGGCCCGCCCGCCGAATAGCGGTCGGGACCGGGGTCGCACGCTCTTGCGTGCGGTCGGTCAGTCTTGAGGCCCGACCACAGCGGAGGAGGTGCCGGTCTTTGCTAAGGAGCGGGAGCTGCTGGGCCGGGCTGAGCTGCTGCCGCCTCCGCCTTGGCGGCCGCGATGCACCGCCGCTCGCCAGGCGGCTGGTCGCGAGAGGTCGCCACCTCGGTGTCTTTGGGCGACAAGGTGCACCGGGGCGGTAATCTCCTCGGTGCAGCGAGATGGGCGCTCCATGGCCTGGTGAGGTCAACTTTGATGGGTGAGCATCGGGTTGTTCTCATTAACCGGCGAGTAAGTCTCATTGTGGCGTGCTCCTCCTCGCGCGAAGGGTAGAAGCGATAGGGTGTGCGGCGCAGGAGATCTTGTAGATGTCGCAGAGTCGTGCGGCGGCGAGGCGCGCGACATCTGAAGTGCCGCGGACACGGTGCTTCTCGGTGCTCGTCCGGAAGACGTGAGGTGGGTCATGCGCGCTCTTCGGGTAGATAAACACCTCAAACATCCAGCACTCCTCTCCTCCCGCGGTCGTCTAGCGCCCACGGTAAATAGGCTGCTCCGGGTACTCCAAGTAGTGAAGGAGCTTGCGCAGGATACTCGCAAACACTCCCTCGTAAACTCCGTGGGCGATGTAATCCCAGTTACCCTCAGTACCTGCTCCTGCCATCTGTAAATTAGATTACTAGTGTTAGTGACTTTCAAAAATAGATAATGAATCATAGAGTAGAACAGATCTAAGAAGGGTACGAAAAGAGGTAATATACTATATTTTTCGAAACTCTTTTTATAGGTTTTATAAACATTGTGGTCCTAATCCATCCTAAGGCTTTTACCCTACGATCGTATGCTCACGATACCAACTCTGTGGACCGGATTTTCAATCCGAATCTCATGTTTTATTGCACTAATCCTGGATCGATAGTTAGTGCACACGATACATTGCTGAATCATGTCATACATCGCACGATAATAATATTACGAGTTTAAGTTACACCACGTCGGGTGACGGTTTACAAAAGGGCCGATTAGGCCAAGTGTCTTCATTACAAAACACGCAATGAAATAGAAGCAAAAGTAAGTCCATGACCACGAACAAGCGATTGGAAGGGTAATGTGTGCAATATATATCACCGAATCCGACAATATACGTGCACACAAAGCCAAGGGTCAACTTGTCTATGACTATCCAACGGGTCCTACGCCTTAGTTTCCTTCATTGTCCTCCTTCTCGTAGCGTGAGCTTCCTCGTAGGCATAATGATCCTGCGACCCTGTCTCGTGTTGTGTAATGCGAGTGTGAGCACAAACCACCGTGCCCGCGAGCCAACACAGAATGCAACATAATACATGCTAGGCTTAACAAGGAAGGCTTGGGTTTATTTTGTTTTGCAAGGAGTGCTTTTGAATACAATTAATTAAAAATCCCTATGACCTAGCGCTTTACAAATCGCGACCGATATTTAGGACATATGATAATAGTTCATTTTAGCACGTAAGCCATCCACCGTTACATGGCTTCAGTACCACACGCTTCTTTCAGCGTTATAGCGCTTAATTCTCCACTGGGGCGACACCGGGACAACTCAAATTAGGCGGTCCTTTGCCCTACCTTTTCCCATTCCCATTTCCAATTCATTTTCAAATAGAACTATATCTAGTTAAGTTCCCATGTCCGCCCTTGACCGTAAGCACGGCTATTCGAATAGTTTTGACTCTGCGAGTTTGTACACTTTCACCACAAGAGATGGTCAACTCGTTGCCCACATGATTCCTTAGACATGTGGTTGAGTAGACCCTCACGGTGACTTTTCTAAATACCTAGTCCCTTTTCTCATTCACCTTATGGAAATCGCCCACTTGCGATGGGTCCCATCTATGCGCGGATGTTTTTCCCTACAGATTACTAAGCGCAAATGGGCTTCTCGACTCCCGCAACGCCTAGAACATCAGGAAAAACTTCACCCTACACCGTGTCCTTCGAGCCCCCTTGCCATAGCATATCCACTTCTATCCACTACCGGTGAGATGAGTCCGGGATTTCGATAAATTTACTAAGCCAAGTTGTACTTTACATAGTTGTGGTTGTGCGGTTTTACACGGGTGACATGACAAGATTCAGTCCTTAGGGTTACCCGGATGGTTCGCCACATTTCTCACTTTGTGGCTCCATTGCACCACATTCCAAATTTCCTAACCATCCATCCGGTACATAAGCATTTTTGGGGTTCCTCAGGGGCATAAAATAACCATGCTAAAGTATAACAGTCATTCCCACCATGACTGCCCAAATCATTACATGTTGAAAGTGCTGATTATGGGGTATCAAATACCCTAACTATCCAGCATTTCTAAGCATCATTGTATATAGGGACTTAATTGCAAATCTACAATATTATATAAGTTACTATGGTGACAAGGTTCACTCATCAAAAGGAATCAATGGAGTATACTAACAAGCATATTACAGGGACATAACTAGCAGTTATCAAAGCCAAATTAACTTTGCACATAAAAGATAGCATGCAATTTTGCTAGATTTAAAAGAAATTATCATTTGCACAAACATTGGTTCAATATGGTCAAAGTGTTAACTACTTTGGAGTTCTGGGGTTTTGGTCTTGGTCTTAGAAGCTTCTAGGGCAGTGCTTCCTCTTCCTCTTCACGAGCCTCAGACGCTATTTAATCGTGCGAAACCCAAATGAAAGCAAAGCGGCAATCACTCAAAAAGCCATCAGAAATTCAAACAGACTCTAAAAATTATGGTTCTGGTTTCATTTGATAGATCTCGAATTTAGACGAGTTTAGAAATTTGTCCCACTTAATTTGGAGTTAAAATGAATAAGTTACAAGCATTTAAAACCCTCAGTTCATAAAAATCCCAGAAATTATGAAAATCCGACATGTGGGTCCCACTGGTTGTTTTTAGTTCATTTACATTATTTTTATTCCCATGTGCAGTGTCTATGACATGTGGGACCTACCAACATTTTAATTCAGTTTTGTTATTTAATTATTTCGGTATTGTATCTATGACAGGTGGGCACGGGGTTATTTTATCACATTTGGTCTACGCCCACCCGTCCGTGAAAGCATTATCGTTAATCTCTAATTAGTGGCTACTAATCATGGTGTACAGTAATCACCCTTACTTAACCCGGCTAATATCAGCAAAAATGGGTCAATATTCCTACAGTGCTTGCGGCCAGGGGATTTCGAACGCGGGCGCGCGGGGTGAGGGCATGAGGTGGCGACCAGTCGGGCTACGGGTATTACCTGCCCGGAAAGGAGGAGTTGGTGATGAACCGGGCGGCGGAGGTGTAGAGCAAAGGAGGTCGAGGGCGGCGGCGCTGGCGGCGAGCGGTGGTCGGGGAGGCTCGGGCGAGTGACAAAACACGTTCCCGCGGATGTGCTGGTGTCGGCAGTGGAGTCGATTAAGTCGAGGACGACGGTGGTGGCAGCGCGAGCGGGGCGGCGGTTCGGAAGGAGCCCTCGGTGCCACGGCGTCACGGCCCTCGAAGGCGGCGGAGAGGTCGGGGGCGAGTTCACGATACCATGGAGACGGTGTGGCGAGAGAAATTGAGTTCGGTGGCTTGAATCAGCGGGAGCTCCGGTGGTCGGAGTTGGGGAAGAAGCACGGCCGCGCGATTTACGGGTTATTGGCTCGATTGGTTTTGGTGAGAGGAGGACTGGCGTGGGAACTCGAGAGCGCGCTCGGGGGTCCTTATAGAGGAGCGGGGAGAGCTGGCAACGGCGCCTGCCCGATCGGTCATTTCCACGAGCGGCGGGAGCAGCGACGAATGCAGGCGGTGCAGGGGGTCGGCCGAATGATGGCGTGCACCGCTCGAGAAATGGCAGGGGAAGCTAGAGCCGCGCGCGGTGGCAGTGAGCTCGAGCCGTGCGCTGGAGGGGATGGTTGGCAGTGGGGAGAAAAAGAGAGGAGCGGGGCAGAGGATAAGGGCGCGGCGGTCCTCGGGCGGAGGCGGCGGCGTCCGCTGGTCCCCTTCGCGTTTGTCCACCGGTCCGGAGAGGATGGGATCGAGGTGGGCTACAGTGCACGCGCGAGAAATCTCGGCCCGGAGAGAGGAGGTGAGTGGGGAAGAAAAACAGTGGAGCTGGCTGGAGGGGGAGGCGTCCGCTCGGGCAGTGAGGAGGAAGAGAGGTGGGCTGCGGGCGTGGCCGTGGCGCTTTGGGACGCGGGGAAGGGGGCTGGGCCGGGCCGGTGGGCTGGCCTGCTCCCAATTTTTTCTTCTTTTTTTTTGTGTATGCATATATACATATACATACATATGTGTTCATGATTTACTCTTCCGCTTTATTTACATTCTTCCCTTGATATTTTATGGATCATCTTTTCAGATTCTTGTTTAAAATTTTAAATTCCTATCATTCAATTATGTTTGCTTCCTTTGATCCTTTTTTGCTTTAGAACTCTTTTACAAACTTTCGGAAGAAATCAACATAAATCCAATGAAAAGAGACATTATATTGCAGAATAATCGCAACTTTACATTTTTCCCAAAATGTCATTTTTCAGATGTTACAAACCTACCCCTTAAAGAATCTCGACTTTAGATTCAAATTTCTAGCTAGTGAACAAGTCGGGGTAGTCTTTTCGTAGTTGATCTTGGCGCTCCCGGTAGCCTCCTTCTTGGAGTGATGACTCCATTGCACTCTGCACATGCGAATGATTTGGGTCCGTGTCTTTTCTCTACGGTGTCCGTAATCTTGATTGGACGCTCCTTGTAGGTTAGGTCTTCTTCAATTTCTATTGCTTCCATTGGAGCTTGATCCTCTCGCACTCGTGAGGCACTTCTGAGTTGAGACACATGGAAGACGTTGTGCACGTCGCCTAGATTTGGGGCAACTCTAGCCGGTAGGCAACTTCTCCCTTTTTAGCCATAATTTGGAATGGCCCAACATATCGTGGTAAGCTTGCCTTTAACCTTGAATCGCTTGACTCCTCGCAATGGTGATACTTTCAGATAAACATGATCTCCAACTTCAAAGCTTAGTGGTCTTCTTCTCTTGTTTGCATAGCTCTTTGTCCGGATCGAGCTGCTAGCAACTGTCCTCGATTATGCGAACCTTTCTTCGGCTGCTTTTAGTGTATCGGGCAAGATGCAGCCTTCTCCTACTTCCACCAAAGGGAGCGGGGTTCGCACTTTCTTCCATACAATGCTTCAAATGGGGACATTTGCAGATCTGGTTTGATGACTATTGTTATAGGCAAACTCAGATATGGCGACATACTTATCCCACTCTTTGAGAAATCCAGGCACAAGCTCTGAGCATGTCCTCCAATATCCGATTAACTCTTTCAGCTTGACCATCTGCTTGAGGGTGGTATGCGGTGCTAAAATCCGGATGGGTGCCGAGGGTTTCATGCAAGCTGGACCAAAAATGCGAGGTGAATTGGGAACCTCGATGCGAGACTATTCTTTTGGTACACCATGTAAGCATACAATGCGAGACATGTCTGCCTCTGCCACTTATCTCCTTGTAGGTGGTTTTGACAGAATGAAATGGGCGACCTTGGTCAACCTGGCCGATTATAACCCATACTGAGTCATAACCGGACTTGGTGCGTGGAAGTCTCAGTGATAAAATCCATTCCAACTTCTTCCCACTTCCACCGAGGTATTTGCAATGGTTGTAGCAGCCTGCGCTGCCTTTGATGTTCTCGCTTTCACTCTCGACACACATCACAACATGCTACATGTTCAGCGATGTCTCTCTTCATACGAGGCCACCAATGAATCGCTTCATGTCATGGTACATCTTGGTACTCCCGGTGGAGAGAGTATGGAGAGTCGTGAGCTTCTCTCAGATAGGTCCTAAGGTCCTTCCGATGTGGCACAACGATACGCTCCCGTGCCGTAGGGTACCTTCCTCATCAATGGTCATCTTGGGAGCCTTCCTCGTTCCATTAATTTCTTTATTCTCAAGACGGTTGATCCCTTGCTGAGCTTCCATAATCCGCTCTTCTATACTGGACTGGATCTCCATGGTTGCTAGCGTGCTCGGACCCACGATCTCTAAGTTGAGTGTCTTTATCTCCTTGTACAGCTCTGGTTGGTGTTCTTGTACCATAAGGTTATTGCAATAAGCTTTTCGGCTTAAAGCATCCGCTACCACATTGGCCTTCCCAGGGTGGTAGTGTACACTCAAATCATAATCCTTAATTAGTTCCAGCCATCTTCTTTGCCTCAGATTAAGGTGAGATTGAGTAAAGAAGTACTTGAGGCTCTTATGATCTGTGTAAATGTCACAGTGGTTCCCAATCAGGTAGTGTCGCCAAATCTTTAAGGCATGAACCATCAAGCTAGTTCCAGTCATGGGTAGGGTAGTTGGCTTCATGGGGACGGTCGTCTGAGGCATATGCAACAACCTTGCCTTCCCGCATTAGTACACACCCAAGCCCTTGATGGGAGGCATCGCAAGACACCTCAAGTCCTTGCGCATATCCGTAATACTAACACAGGGTGGTGGTCAACCTCTTTTCAGCCTCAAAACTCTTCTCGCAGCTTGAGTCCATTCGAACTTCGACTCTTCTTAGCGGTTGAGTCATTGGCACAGCGATCCGAGAGAATCCTCTATAAATCTTCTCAGTACCGCCAATCCCGAAAACTTCTCACTTCAAAGGACTGAGGTGGGTCGTTGCCATTCGCCACCGCTTTGCTATCTTGGCGGGGTCAACGGATACTCCTTTGGCGGATACTATATGTCCTAGGAAACTAATATCTTTCACCGAACTCACACTTACTAAATTTGGCATATAGTCGATGCTCCTTTAACTTCTCCAAGACTCAAACGCAGTGCTCGCATGCTCTTCTCGCATCCTTGGAGTATATAAGGATGTCACCAATGAACACCACTACAAACTTGTCCAGATACTCCATGAACACCTTATTCATGAGGTTCATAAAATATGTCGGGCATTGGTTAGCCCAAAAGACATGACCGTAAACTCATACACCCATATCTAGTGGTGAAGGTCGTCTTGGGTATATCCTCACCCGATTTTCAATCGTGATATCCCGACTCAGATCTATCTTAGAGAACACGGTAGCCCCACCAAGTTGATCAAACAGTCATCAATCCTAGGAAGGGGGTACTTGTTCTTGATGGTCACTTCATTTAAGGCTCGGTAATCCACGCACATCCTTGCAGCACCATCCTTCTTCTTCACAAACAGACCGAGATCCCCATGGTGATGAGCTAGGTCCGATGAATCCCTTCTCTTGCATTTCTGGAGTTGTTTCTTCAATTCTTCTAGCTCTTCTCACATCATCAGAGGGCCTCTTGATACCGGAGCAGGCTCCGGCTTCGATTGATCACAACTCCATATCCCTATCCTGGGCATTCCTGTAGTTCTTCAGTGGAACACTTGTGGTAATCTTGTACCACTATCATTCCTTCTAGGGTACATCCTCACAATAAAATATTGCACGATCCCATCGGTATGGCTGGCCCACTTTGACTTCTACGGTCACTCCGGACATTTGACCAATTTCACCATCCGGTGGCACATTCTATGACCCCTTGGTATCTAGCTAACCACCCATTCCCAATATGATGTCCAGAGTCCGGGAGCTTATTACTACTAGGTCCTGCTAGGAAGTCACATCTTTCCATAGTAATAGTGACCTTAGGACATACTAGGGTAGCGAGCATTGGGCCACCGGTGAGTGAGCACCAATGGCTTCTTTAAAGTAAAGGTAGGTAACCCCGCTTTATCAAAGATATTTCTTGGATATAAATGAATGTGAAGCTCCCGAATCAAAGAGTACTTGTCTTTGGAATGGTGTTGACAGAGAACGCACCCATGAGGACTCCCACGCCTTGTTTGGCTTCTTCTACGTGATATGATTAACCCGCCGCGGTTGGGCGCCGTTGAATTCCTACCGCTTGAGAACTCTGTTGTCCCTTGCTAGAGCGGTACTTGATCGCGAATCGGGCATTCTCGCTTGTGGACACCGCTGTTGGAGAAGTGTCCTTCTCCGCACGCCATAGCAGCTTGTAATTGGCTTTAGGTTTGAGCTAGTATACCGAGTGCTCGTGCGCGAGCTTGAGGCGATTTCCGCTTGGTCGAGGTGCTTGAGTTGAAGCACTGACTGGCTGGTCCGAGAAGGAAGGGTTGTTGAAGAATTTCTGGATGACCCTTCCTTGGGGTCACTGAATTGACAACTTCCGCTACTACCGCTTCTAAATTCTTCCTTTCATTTTCCAAGATTAAGGCCTTGTTTATCACCGTGAAAGTCGGCGAAGTCTTGGACGATCGCTGGACCTCAACTCTTCATTCATCCCTTCAAAAATCTATCTATCTTTTCTCTTCTTCCGCTATATCCTTCGGCATAGCGGGCGCTTGTGTGAACTTGGTCGATATTCATTAATCGACATGTTGCCTTGCTTGAGAGTGCGAAATTCATTTTTCTTCATCCTCATGACTCCTGCTGGAATAAAGTTAGCCTTGAAAGTCGTCTTGAACTCGACCAAGGAATGGCTTCGTGGCATTTCTGTAGTGGCATCTTCTTGACCTCTGGCGGCGTGTAGTTTTCCCACCATGCCGCCGCAGCCTCCTGGAGCCGATGCATGGCAAATATGACCTTGTCCTCATCTGCGCTTTTGGCAAACGCAGCTTCGCTCCGTGTCCCGGCCGCCCTCGGCCGAGTGGCTCATCACCGACGAAAATGTGAGTGGCCTCGTTCTCGAAGTCGGCCAAGTCACCCTATGCCCACCGGAGTTTCCTTGCCGACCACGGTAGATGGCCTGCAGCAGCTTGAGTTCGCCGCGCCATTACTTGAGCCAAAGTGGTGCCATCCGGCGGGGTGGAGGTCATCGCCTTGGTCTTGGTCCTTGCCTTGCCTTTCAGGCAGGGCTCCCTGAGTAGAATCTACCTCGGCCTGATTAAGATTGGCGTTGGCCCGAGCCCTCGTTGTCCTTTGGCTAGCCATCTGCAGTTATAGTTCTGCGATTTAATACTAGTAGTAGGTAACTAAAAGAATATTATCATTCCATGCAACAAAAACCAATAAGACAATCGTCAAAATAGTTCCAACATAAAGCCTGCATTAAACATACAAACATTACATAGCCAGCTCTTTTAGGCTGGACTTACAGCTACAACGATATAATAATTAAAGTTCACATGACCGCGACTACAAAGTAAAAGGGCTAATACAAGAACTAAGATACATGCATGGCACGAGCACGACGACGCTCCAACTACTCCTCCAGTAACCGCACCAAAGCCGAGGGGCTGTAGTTGGGCGACGGAGCGGATCGATCGCCGCCGAACTCCGGCGGGTGAGTCATCGGAGTCCAAGGAGCGCGCGGGGGCTGCGGCTCGGGGAGGCCCGCCCGCCGAATAGCAGATCGGGTCGCACGCTCTTGCGCGGTCGGGCCGAGTGCGGGGCCCGACCGGGCGAGGAGGTGCCGTGCCGCTAAGGGAGCGGAGCCGCTGAGCCGGGCTCGAGCCGCCGCCGCTCGCCTTGGCAGCGCGCTGCTCGCCGCACCGGGCGAGCTGGTCGCGAGGGTCGCCACCTCGGTGTGCCAGCGACAAGGTGCACCGAGGGCGGTAATCTCTCCGCAGCAGATGGGCCGCTCCCATGGCCTCGTGAGGTCAACTCGATGGGTGAGCATCGGGTTGTTCTCATTAACCGGCAGTAAGTCTCATTGTGGCGTGCTCTCCTCGCGCGAAGGGTAGAAGCGAGAGGGTGTGCGACGCAGGAGATCTTGTAGATGTCGCAGAGTCGCGGCGGCGGCGAGACGCCGCAAAGATCCTGAAGGCGCCGCGACTCGTGCTTCTCGTGCTCGTGCGAAGACGTGAGGTGGGTCATGCGCGCTCTTCTGTAGATAAACACCTCAAACATCCAAAGACTCCTCTCCTCCCGCGGCCGTCTCGCGCCACGGTAAATAGGCTCGCCCGGTACTCCAAGTAGTGAAGGAGCTTGCGCAGATACTCGCAAACACTCCTCGTAAACTCCGTGGGCGATGTAATCCCGCTACCCTCGCACTGCTCCTGCCATCTGTAAATTAGATTACTAGTGTTAGTGACTTTCAAAATTAGATAATGAATCATAGAGTAGAACAGATCTAAGAAGGGTACGAAAAGAGATTATATACTATATTTTTTGAAACTCTTTTTATATGTTTTATAAACATTGTGGTCCTAATCCATCCTAAGGCTTTTACCCTACGATCGTATGCTCGATACCAACTCGCTGGGACCGGATTTTTCAATCCGAATCTATCAGGTTTTACCGCACTAATCTGGATCGAGAGTTAGTGCACACAGTACATTGCTGAATCATGTCATACATCGCATGATAATAATATTACGAGTTTAAGTTACACCACGCCGGTGACAAGCTTACAAAGGGCCGATTAGGCCAAGTGTCTTCATTACAAAACACGCAATGAAATAGAAGCAAAGTAAGTCCATGACCACGTGCAAGCGATCGGAAGGGTAATGTGTGCAATATATATCACCGAATCCGACAATATACGTGCACACAAAGCCAAGGTCAACTTGTCTATGACTATCCAACGGTCCTACGCCTTAGTTTCCTTCATTGTCCTCCTTCTCCGTAGCAGGAGCTTCCTCGTAGGCATAATGATCCCGCAACCCCGTGCTCTCGTGTTGTGTAATGCGAGTGTGAGCACAAACCACCGTGCCTCGCGAGCCAACACACTGAATGCAACATAATACATGCTAGGCTTAACAAGGAAGGCTTGGGTTTATTTTGTTTTGCAAGGAGTGCTTTTGAATACAATTAATTAAAAATCCCTATGACCTAGCGCTTTACAAATCGCGATCGATATTTAGGACATACGATAATAGTTCATTTTAGCACGAAGCCATCCACCGTTACATGGCTTCAGCCACTACGCTTTCTTTCAAGTTATAGCCGCTTAATTCTCCACTGGACGACACCGGTGACAACTCAAATTAGGGCGGTCCTTTGCCCTACTTTTTCCCATTCCCATTTCCAACTCATTTTCAAATAGAACTATATCTAGTTAAGTTCCCATGTCCGCCCTTAACCGTAGGCACGGCTATTCGAATAGTTTTGACTCTGCAGAGTTTGTACACTTTCACCACAAGAGATGGTCAACTCGTTGCCCACATGATTCCTTAGACATGTGGTTGAGTAGACCCTCACAAGGACTTTTCTAAATACCTAGTCCCTTTTCTCATTCACCTTATGGAAATCGCCCACTTGCGATGGGTCCCATCTATGCGCGGATATTTTTCCCTACAGCTACTAGCGCAACCAGACTTCTCGACTCCATAACGCCTAGAACATCTCGGGAAAACTTCACCCTACACGGTGTCCCTTCGTGCCCCTTGCCATAGCATATCCACTTCTATCCACTACCGGTGAGATGAGTCCGGGATTTCGATAAATTTACTAAGCCAAGTTGTACTTTACATACTTGTGGTTGTACTGTTTTTACGGGTGACATGACAAGATTCATCCTTAGGGTTACCGGATGGTTCTCGCCACATTTCTCACTTTGTGCCTCCATTGCACCACATTCCAAATTTCCTAACCATCCATCCAGGTACATAAGCATTTTTGGGGTTTCTCAGGGGCATAAAATAACCATGCTAAAGTATAACAGTCATTCCCACCATGACTGCCCAAATCATTGCATGTTGAAAGTGTTGATTATGGGGTATCAAATACCCTAACTATCCAGCATTTCTAAGCATCATTGTATATAGGGACTTAATTGCAAAATCTACAATATTATATAAGTTACTATGGTGACAAGGTTCACTCATCAAAAGGAATCAATGGAGTATACTAACAAGCATATTACAGGGACATAACAAGCATATTACAGGGACATAACTATGATGGCGTGCACCGCTCGAGAAATGGCAGGGGAAGCTAGAGCCGCGCGCGGTGGCAGTGAGCTCGAGCCGTGCGCTGGAGGGGATGGTTGGCAGTGGGAGAAAAAGAGAGCGGGGCGAGAGGATAAGGGCGCGGCGGTCCTCGGGCGAGGCGGCGGCGTCCGCTGGTCCCCTCGCTTGTCCACCGGTCCCGAGAGGATGGGATCGAGGTGGGCTACGCAGCACGCGAGAAATCTCGGCCGGAGAGGAGGTGAGTGGGAAGAAAACAGTGGAGCTGGGCCGGGGGAGGCGCCCACTCGGGCGGTGAGGAGGAAGAGAGGTGGGTCGCGGCGTGGGCCGGGCCGCCGCCTGGGACGCTGTGGAAAAGGGGTGGGCTGGGCCGAAAGTGGCTGGCCTGCTCCCAACTTTTTCTTTTTTTGTGTGTATGCATATATACATATACATACATATGTGTTCATGATTTACTCTTCCGCTTTATTTACATTCTTCCTTGATATTTTATGGATCATCTTTTCGATTCTTGTTTAAAATTTTAAATTCCTATCATTCAATTATGTTTGCTTCCTTTGATCCTTTTTGCTTTAGAACTCTTTTACAAACTTTCGGAAGAAATCGACATAAATCCAAATGCAAAGAGACATTATATTGCAGAATAATCGCAACTTTACATTTTTCCCAAAATGTCATTTTTCAGGATGTTACATACAGTGTTTTCAGCCATAATCCACGAGCTTTTCAGCCGAACCGATCGCCACCTTAGATTCCAAATAAAACTAGCAACACAAATGGAAACAAATAGCCTTGCTATCTACTAAGGCCCAAATCAGCTTTGGATCTACTAAGAGTGTGTTTGGTTGAGCTGTGGCTTTTGAAAAAGTCTGCATGAGTCAGGAAAAGTCAGTAGGTTGTGGGTGTGAAAAGTCAGAAGTCGCTTGGTTCAAACAAGTATAAAACTTACCTCCTATCTCTATTTTCCTTGAAACAACCGTGGAAACAGTCTCTATTTTCACCATTTCAAAAAGCAAAGCCAAAAGGGGTCCAAGGTCAAGGTGCTTTCAAAGCAGACTATCCAAAAGTAGCTACTTAAAAAAAGCTTACTGGTTTCCACCTTTGGTTGACTTTTGGCTTTTGGAAGCAAAAGCAGACTCAAAAGCTCAACCAAAGGCAAGGTCAAGGTGCTTTCAAACTCAGACTACCTAAAAGTAGCTACTTACAAAAAAGTTGCCTGTTTCACCTTTGGTTGACTTTTGGCTTTTTGGAAGCAAAAGCAGCTCCGAAAAGTTCAACTAAAGGCACCTTAAGGCTCCCTTCATCCAACTTCTGGCTTCTAAAAACCACCGAAATGAATACGTCGGTTTTTTAATTTTGATTTTTTAGTTTTTTTTTATTATTCGTGGAGATGTAACAACATATTTTTATTTTTTAATTAAACAATATCAAAAGGCAACAGTTGCTACAGTGCAGTTGCAAATAAAATCTAATAGTAGTGCAATTGTAGACATAAAAAGCTGAAAGTTATAAACCCTAAAAAACGAAATGAAAGGCTCTAAATAACCTGTACCATCGCGTCGTCCATCCCGCGAAAAGGGAAACTGAAGCGTAAAAAGGAGAAAAACCTTGCAAGCTTGGCTGTCAGTTTCAAAAGCACAGAAGCCCTTGCCCTTCCACGTGTGGACTTCTACAAGAGCAAGATTTTTTTTGCCTGTGTGGGGAAGAGAGTACCAGGCGGACCATCCCGTGGAGCAGCAAGAACTATCCGAGGTGCGTCTCCTCGCCCTGCTTTTACAATTCTGCTCTCTCTCTCTCGGGCTCTCCGCTCAATCCAGTTCACGCTGCATCCTCGTGGTGCGTAATTCGCCAATTCCGTGCAATATTTCTCTCCTCCTAGTTGTTGGAAAGAGGAAAAATCCCCCCTTTTCGGTGCGCGGCCTTCGGTTCTTCACTCTTTTATCCGATTCTTTATATGCTTTTCTTTGTTGATTTTGCAAAGTTAGAGTTCATGCAAGTTTGAGATGTGATCGTCGCGTTTTGCCCCCAAGAAACGAGCGAAGGCAAGAAAGAAAGGAGCGAAGCCAACCTGCAGTTCCATTACTAGCTCTGCTGTGCTGTTTATCTTCTTTCTCCTGCTTTATCAGGACATCTACCTTCGTTTCTTCTACTTGTAAGAAAACAAAACCATGGACTCCACAGGCCAGTTTGACAAGAGTCCTCTGCTGGAAGAAGACTACTCCTCGCAAGAGGTTCTCTCTCTCTCTCTCTCTCTCTCTCTCTCTCTCTCTCTCTCTCTCTCTCTCTCTGCGTGTGTGTGTGCGCGTGACCCCATGTGCTTGCAAGGCATGCTCGTGCAAATGTTCGCTGACAGATGTGCATAAGCGCATCCATTATCTTTGTACAGTCTACGCTCAGGCTTGCTGATATAACCAGGTATGCAGGTGCTTTACCTGCAAAGGTGTGACCTTGCTTTCTATATCTCCGAACAGCCAACAATTTTCCGTGCTTAGTTTTCTGGATTATGATACCTTACAAAGACTTTATTCAAATTTCTGAGAAAGCTGGGGAATCTACTATCCTTTAATAAAAAATAACTTAAAGAGAAGAATCTCTCCTTAGACACATTTTGGATGTTCATGTAAGATATTAAATAACGTCCTTTACATTTTGTGTATGCACGTTTCTCTATTAAAACATCTATGCAAATTAGAAGGATGAGACTAGCATTATGGTTACTTTTGTTGTACTGTGAAAATGCAGAATACCATAGAATATACAGGTGATGGATCTGTTTGCATCCGTGGGCATCCCGCTTTCAAAAAAAATACAGGAAACTGGAAGGCTTGCTCCTTCACCATGGGTTAGTACTGCAAAATGCTGCTGTATAGTTAACCTTCTATTGAAAATACCATAGTAGGACATATGATGGTTAAATACTTGAACAATCGACACTTATACTTTACCCTCAGAAATTCATATACATTCCAACAATATTTGTGAGGATGTCTTGTCTCTTCAGATAATGCATAGAATTAACAATTTTACACTAGATTTTTTTATTGTTGCCTTCTTTATTCAATGCTAGATTCAACAGAAATCAAAATACCTTGTTGCAGTTTGTTCATTCTGCTCGTATCTGGCCTATTCTTCGATTGCAAAAAACCTAGTCAGTTATCTCACAAAAGTCCTACATCAAACAAATGTGGCTGCTGCAAGAGATGTTTCAACCTGGCAAGGTACTAGCTATCTCGCACCTCTGGTTGGAGCCTTCTTAGCTGATTCATATCTGGGGAAGTACTGCACAGCTCTGATCTTCTGCACGATCTTCATTATTGTAAGTGCTAGAATTAACTCATGCTCGTTTATCATTTAAAATAACCACAAAGAATACAAGTCATTTTTTAAATGAAGCCTTATTTTCAGCACACGATATCATGATGTTCTGATGGATGAACGATATAGATGCCTCTGGTTTCTAGAGTTCAATCTTTAGCCACACTTATCTGCCATTGTAACCTGAGATGTGCATTAAGCACATGAGCTCAATTTTCTTAGAATGTGTGTTTACCTTTTCCTTTCCATTCTGTTGATTTAGGGAATGATGATGTTGCTTCTGTCAGCAGCAGTGCCGTTAATCTCTACTGGTCCTCACGCTTGGATTGTTTGGACAGATCCAGTCTCTTCTCAGTACATCATATTCTTCATTGGCTTGTACATGGTTGCTTTAGGATCTGGTGCACAGAGCCCTTGTGTTACATCCTTTGGAGCCGACCAATTTGATGACACTGATGAAGAGGAGAAAACCAAAAAGAGCACTTTCTTCAATTGGCACCATTTCATACTCAATGCTGGTTCATTGATATCAGGGACTATTATTGTGTGGGTGCAAGACCATGAAGGCTGGCTCTGGGGTTTTACCATTTCTACACTATTTGTGTCTTTAGGTATAGGTACTTTTCTCCTCGGCTCCATTGTGTATAGATTTCAGAAACCTGGAGGAAGCCCTCTTGCAAGAGTATGCCAGGTTGTTGTTGCAGCTACTGCACTTTCGATAAAGATTTGCCATGTGATTCCTCAGCTCTTTATGAGCTTCTGGGGCAAGGTTCAGCAATTGAAGGCAGCCGGAAATTGGTGCATACAACTGACTTGAGTAATACTCTATGCTGAGATTTCAACTTTGAAGCTTACAATCCATGCATTCATTTATGTTTGCATTCCCATTCAAGTATCGTTGATTAGTTCATATGCTAGTGATGTGATATTTTAAGCTTATCTTTAACTTATATTTGAATTCTTGCAAAAGATTCTTGCACACTTGGTGAAAAGTCTATAGTGGTACAAATGGATGTGTTGAAATTTGTACAAAAATCATTTTTCTCTGCTTTGCTTTGCTCAAACTATATGACCTATACACTTTGTATTGCTTATATTTCCCATAGGAACAGGTCAAGCTTTTGTTCAGTCTGATTTCTACTTTTTTATTTGATAAACTTTTGTTTTCCCATTGGCTTCAATTAATATCTGACTCCATGAATGAAAAAGCCTTCAGCAGACTTCTGATGATTCTGCCTTATTATGACTGAAGTGTTAATATATCTGCTACATATGCTTAACTGGTATCACGTGAAACTTGAACTCTTCTTTTATTTGATGTGAATGTATGAACCTTGAACGTTAATATTGACATGTTTGATTAATGTCATATAGAAATTCATCGGACGTGACCATAAGCTGCAATGCAGACATTGAACATAAGTTAACATTACAAGAGCTTCAGCACATTGTTTCTAACCCTCTCCAAAGAAATGTTGCTTGTGATGTCCTTATTTCTGTTTGTCATTGAAGCAACGTTTTTTCTTCATGCTCTTTCATTTGTCAATACAAAGCTCGGAAGGAGCTATCCGTCCGGTTCAGTATTTAGGGAAGTTTTTTTCCTCTCGAAAATGTAGGAGACGTGCGTTTCATTCATTAAGGAGAATATGAAACAAACATGGTTTGAAGACCATGCGCAAGCGGAATTAGGTGAAGATTACAAAGGCGGATGATGAAAGAGACTGGGAGAAAAAAGCTGAAGGGAAACAAAGAGAAACACATAAAATCAAGGACATCGACTATAATCAAGATGACCTTCGTGATGTTGGGTAGCAAGGAGCTTGGAAAGCTTGGATCTTGCCATTGACGCCCGTGCGAGGAACTCTGTTTGATGCGGTCAGAAATTCCTAGATGTTAAGGCTTTCTTGGTTATGGTGCATCAAGTTCCTTTCCTTCCGGATCATCCAAGTGACCGAATAATGAGGAGTCTAACCTTTTCGCATGGAGTCGAG
This sequence comes from Dendrocalamus sinicus, assembly GCA_036346575.1. NCBI lineage: Eukaryota > Viridiplantae > Streptophyta > Magnoliopsida > Poales > Poaceae > Dendrocalamus > Dendrocalamus sinicus. The sequence goes on from CM070654.1 coordinate 22,031,355, forward strand.
CACCAATTCTCGAGTCACAAAGCCAGAATCATGTAGTGTGCACTGTGAAATCATAAGTAGCACATATCGACAACCAGAAAACATACGATGCCATATCGCTTCACCACCGACACCGGACAAAAAGGTGGTGGCATCTTTAATCTTGATCGCAGAACAAACATGATGCGTGTTGGTATGTTATGTCGTAAAAGTCTTGCAAAAGTCCATACTCTTTGTTTGAGGACCAACTAAGTGAGCAATTTAGCTTTGAGGGGATGACGCTTTCCACAATTCAATTGCACAAGGAATTGGACCGAGCCATGGAAAAGGGTTTTGTAGGCCAATTTGGGAGCAAAGTTCCGGGGCTATATCACTGAGTCCTTGCCTTGACATCATTGAAGTATAAGTGAATTACCCATCTTTCTTCATCGCTTTAAGCTTTTGGGTGAATTGGTTGGTGCATGAAACTCAATATGGTATCGAGTCAAGAGGTCTCAAGTTCAAGACTGCTAACGCAATTAAAAAAATAATTGCAGTCCTTCTTATTCCACGTATTAGGCCTAAGGAGCCTACACGTGAGGAGGAGTGTTGAAGTATAAGTGAATTACCCATCTTTCCTCATCGACTTAAGCTTTTGGATGAACTGGTTGGTGCATGAAACTCAATAGACACTATTTGTCGGTCCGTAATGTGGTTGAGGCACCATCTCCTATAAGTGTTGAGGTTGATGCATAGAAGAAACTTTTAGTAACCGGGTCTTCCAAAGACTCGACAGTCGCCAAAGTCATCCTCGATCTTTAGGAGCCAACCATTCCCAATGAGAGCTGGAATGCTATGCCGCTAGCTTTAAGTCTAGGATGCCAAGTCCTCCATATTCAAATTGGCCACAAACTTGTTGCCGCCTTACGAGCATTTTCCTCCCGTGATCCGGCTACCTCCTGGTCTAGAGAAAGGCTCTCGTTTCTTGTCAATTGCTCTAATGCCTAGGTAGGGAATTGAAGCGTAAGGAGGGGAAGATTACCATGGACGACAGAGACAGATTTGACGACGATGAGCCTCCTTGTCGCTGAGAGAAGCTTGGCTTTCCAATTAGGTAATGTAGCCTATATTTTGTCAACATACATTGGATATCTCGCCTTCGTAGCTTTACGACGGAAGTGGCATTCCCAAATATCTAAAGGGAAGGTTTGGACCTACATCCGAAAACTTGTTGGGCACTCTGCAGCTCATCTTGTGTGCAGCAGATAGGTGTTATGGATGATTTGAGCATGTTCGGCCCGAGGCCCAAGTCGCCCAAACAACGAGTCAAAGAGAGCCAGTCCTCCCATCGAGTGCCAAAACCCCGAGCACGTAGTAGCTTTAGCAGAATGACCATGAGAGGGTGTTGAAGGCCTTTGCTATGTCAAGTTTGAGGAGAATTTTCTTTTCTCTTTTACTTAACTTCGATGGCATCATGCACAAACTTGAAGTTATCTTGGATCATACGACCTTTGATGTAGGCACATTGGTTGTAATCCACCAACCGGTCCATGAGCGGTTGCAATTTGATGGCCGAAGCTTGGTGATCGGTTTGGAAAAGCTATGTATCAAATCGACGGCCAGAATCGCCGCCCGGCTAGCGCCTTTCGCTTTTGGGTAGAAGGATACTTAAGGCCGATTCAACTCGTGGAATCGCGACGATCCGAGAGAGAAGAAAGAATGCACATCGCCATGATATCTTGCTTGATAATAGGCCAAACTTTTGATAGAAAAGCCCTCGTGAATCCGTCGTCCTCGGTGCCTTCTCACCAATGAGCGCTTGGATTGCTTGGAGAACCTCGCTGAGAAGGTCTGCTCCATGCCGTGCAATTCAAGGTGCTCTGGACCTATCGCATTAAGGTTGATCGATGTTGAAGTTTGTTCATTTGTTTGCATCATGGAAATGAAATGTTGGTGCGTATGGGATTCCATTTCTTCATGTGAATGGTAGATATTCCCATTGTGTGAGAGCAAGGTGATTCTGTTCTTTTGGCTATGATACTGGATGGGAGTGAAAGAATGATTTGTTAGCGCCACCCTCCCGAAGCTGGCGAGCCGCGAGCACTACCGAATCATTGTTCTTTTGAGTGAGCACAGGGCAAGAAATCTATGTTTGAGCAGCCTCCCGAGGTCAATTTCTTTTGGTGATAACGCGCGTTTTCTTGTGCACACTCAAGCTTGGAAATGACCTCTTCACCATGACGATTTGGAGAGAGGTGTTCCTGTTATGAATAGCGCTTGTATTCATATGAGGCCAATGGGCCAGTATATATACACAAAGTACAGGTGGTAAATATGCAAAGAACCCTCATAACAATGGGGAATAACAAACTATACATATATCTCTAACACCCCCTCAAACTCATGGTGGATCAACAACACCGAGTTTGGAGAGGAAGAAGTCATGGTTGTGCTCGAGTCCGGCCTTCGTGAAGAAATCCGCTATCCGAATCTCTCAAGGCACATACGAAGAGTAATCACCGATCATGCACACAAGTCCTCATGAAAGAAGCATCAACTCCAATGTGCTTGGTGAGCTCATGCTTCACAGATCACGAGCAATACCGATAGCACTGCATCGTCCGACAAGAGAGGGCCTGTGTGACGTGAAACACCAAAATCCTCAAGCAACCACCGTAGCAAGCAATCTCGCTGTCAAGAGAGCCATAGCTCGCAACTCGACCGCGACTCGAGCGGGACACTGCAGTCTGTTTCTTCGCCTTCCGTGCAATAAGAGAACCACCAAGAAAAACACAAGATGCAGAGATAGACCGCGATCGAGGGATCGCGCCCAAGTAGCATCCGAATAGGCCTGAAGCCGTAACGAGCTGGAACGTGGAAAGAAGAGACGGCGAGAGATAGTCCCACGAAGGTATCGCGAACTCGAAGAAGGTGGTCAGAGTGAACTGGAGTGGAGCTGAAACAAACCGACTCGAATATGAACCGGATAAGTGATATCCGGACGAGTAACAAGAAGGTAGACAAGACTCCCAACAAGATGACGATAAGCGAGTGGATCGAAAGAGGCTCGCCATCGAGGGTTTGAGGTGAGCATTGAGCTCCATGGGAGTCTCAACAAGACGTCGGTGAGAAAGGCGCGATCAAGAAGATCCTGAATATATTTCTCTTGGGACATAAAGAAACCATCTCGGAGTGGAAGTAACCTCAATCCCAAGGAAGTAATGAATAGGACCAAGATCCGACATAAGGAATCGCTCACTAAGACGAGCCTTGACAAAGGCAATGTACTGTAATCATCTCCGTAATGATCATATCATCAACATACGTAAGAAGAAGAGTCCACCACGGGGCGAAGTGTGGACAAAGAGCGCAGATCATGATCACTAGCTGAAAAACCAGCAGAAGTGACCACAGAGGAGAAGCGCCAAACCAAGCACGAGGAGCTTGTTTAAGGCCATAGAGAGAGCGCGAAGGCGACAAACCATGCCCTCAGAATGAGAATACCCAAAGTGGCGGATGCATATAGACCTCTCACGCAACTCGCCATTAAGAAAGGCATTCTTGACATCAAGCCGAGAAAGCACTGACGGCGGGCGACGCCACCGAAAGAAGAGTGCGAACAGTGGTCATGTGAGCCACAGAGCAAAAGTCTCGTCGTAGTCAACACCATGCTCCTCGCTGAAGCCACGAGCAACAAGACGCGCCTTATAGCGCTCAAGAGAGCCATCAAAGCGAGTCTTAATCTTATAGACCCACTTACATGTGATGGGATGAGAATGAGATGGCAAAGGAACAAGATCCCAAGGTACCAAGACGCTGAGGGCAGCAATCTCTCGGCCATGGCAAGCTGCCACTCGGGGTGAGTAACAAGATCCCGGAGGAGACAAAGCTCACGAGTAGTCGCGCAAAGAAAGGAAAAACGGCAGAGGCCGAATCGATCGCGATCGCGGAGAGCGTAGCGAGGAGAAGATGACCCATCGGGGGACGATGGAGCATCGAAGAAGAAGGCTCATCCGGAAGGTCCTCAATACGAGGTCGACGAGTGTAGACGATAAGGAGAAGGAATCAGAGGGAGGAACTCGCGAGTCGTGAGGAGACGACACAAGCGCGACAACGGTGAAGAGACTACAGGAATATGTGGGACTCGGTGGAACAGTGGACGAGGCAAAACAGATATAGGTGTATCCGAAAAGTCAAGAAAGACAGAGGCTCCACAGAGGAAGCCGAAGGAGAGGCGGGGCGTGGGTAGAATGGACGAGACTCGCCGAAAGTCACATCCCGAAAACCCGCATCCGTCGACCAACAGATCCCAAAGACCGATAGCCCTTGTGCTCGGCGCTATATCCCGAAAAACACACTCAACAGATGAGCGGTCGGTTTGGTGCGTTCGAGGGGCAAGGAGAACGTAGCAAACGCAGCCAAGCAGATGAAGGCGAGTAGTCGTGAAGAAGACCACGAGACGCTCAACAGGATCGCACCCTTAAGAGCGTAAGAGGTGGATGTTGACGAGATAGGTGGCGATGGAAACGACCTCTACCAAAAGTGAGGTGGAATAGAGGCGCGATCATCGTGAGTACGAGCCGCCTCAAGGAGGTGACGATGCTTGCGCCACGACACTATTCGAGCATGAGCACCAAGACAAGAAAATCGAGCAAGAGTGCCCTCGCCAAGGGAAGTCGCGCAGTGTGACGAGAGAGGTACTCGCCAGCCAGAATCAAAGACGAAAGACACGAATAGGAGTGGAGAACTGTGTGTATCATAGTGGCAAATTGTTTATAGATGGGCAAGGCCTCACTACGAAGACATGAAATATATCCAAGTGTGGCGAGAGAAATCATCTATAAAATGATATAATATCGATGACCCCTTTCAAACGGCGGAGCCGGACCCCAAACATCCGAATGAACAAGATCAAAGGACGCCGAGACACAGCCTCACTATGAGGATAAGGAAGTGAATCATTTACCTAACTTACACCCGACAATCTAAAGACACGTCTCCCGAGATGCACCCGAAGACCACGACGAACTAAGGACGACAAAGTAGATCCACACAGATGGCCAAGACGATGATGCCACCGCTGAAAGAGCCAGAGACGGCGGCGGCGCGAGAGATCGGCGGCGGTGGTGGCAGCGGAAGGAAGATGAAGCCAGTCAAGCTCCCAGAGACGCTGTGAGTCACGGCGCCGAGGGCCAGAACCAACCAGAGCTCCCGTGTGGCAGTCCTGAACACAACAAGAGTCAGAGTCGAGAATAACTCGATAACCAAGGTCGATGAATCGCCCACAGAAAGAAGTCGCAAGGTAAGGCGAGGAACATGAGCAAATGAAGGAACATGAAAAGATGAGTTGCTAAGAGATCCTCGACTGAGAGAGAAAGAGATGTACCATCGCAGAAGAACACCGATGGGAGAATCAAGAGGTGTAATAGAAGACAGAGTGGAAGGATCGAGGAGTCATGTGAAAGGATGCTCCGAATCAAGAATCCACGGGAGGTACCGATCGTGTAGGAGGTGGTCTCGGTGCAAGAGTCGAGCGTAACTCGCAGAACTCGGCCGAGGAGAACCCGGCGGCAAGTAGGCGTCGAAGTCCGCTATCTCCTCGGTGAGAGAAGTCTGAAGAAGTCGAGGCGACGCCGTCGTAGAAGCACTAGTGCCGCAAAGAACGGCGTGAAAGATGCCGCTTCTTCTTGTAGCACCGACTCGGTGTGGCCATCCTTGTCGCAGAGGAACAGTGAGGACGGCCACCTCCGGGACGGAGGACGACCACCACCACCGTGGTAGCCGCCGAGGAGGCAGGTAGCAGTGCGGCGAGCGGGGCGAGCACGAGGGGAGTGGCATCGCACAGCGACCACTCAAACGAGTCTCCTCTCGCGTATCTCGGTAAGAGCCTCGAGAGAGTGACACGAGGTGGCGTGCAAGTAGTCGGGCACGCGCCGCGCTCGAACTTCGGGGCGAGCGAGAGAACTCATAGACCGGCCAAACCTGTGCTCAAGACGCACTCTCCAGCAAGACGGACAGTACGGCGGCCCGGCAGTCGCGAGAGAGTCCAACCGACGCCAAACAGCAGAGCTCGAGCGTAAAAGCATCAACAGAGCATCGCCTGCTGAAGAGAGTGCTCTGGCGACTACGGACAGTGCAGGGCATCACCAGAGGGCTCAGAGCGCCGACGAAGATGAGTCCACATCCGAAAGCCGAAGGGAGTCCCACAATCTCGTAAGAAAACCGAGGTGGACACTAGCGATGAAGACAAAGCGGCACTCGAGCGCCGCCATCGTACCACCGAGTGTAGACGGTCCGACAATCCTTGTAGGAATCCGAGCCTCTGGTAGGCGGAGGCTTTATCGGCTTTATCATCGATGCGACCTTATCTACCGGAGGCAATGCAACAGCGGCGGCTCCGTCGGAGAATAGGGCAAGCGGGCGTGTGACATCGCGCAGAGGACGCCCAGAGATTTAAGACCACGCATGTGAATGCGCATGAGACACGGTGTCGGTGTAATTAACACCATCAAAATCACCGGCAATGAGAGGAGAAGCGGTGCCCATTGGTAGGCGGCTACGGGCTCGCGCGGCGACCAAAGGAACGAAGTCTAACAGCGGCGCCGACGGCGCGCGCGTTAGAACGACGTTTTTTCCCGCCGGTTTTACAAAACCGACCGAAAGCCGAACCCAACCCTAACCCTAACCCTAGAACGAGATTTGGGCGCGGCCAGGCGGCGCGGCGGCGTCCCCGCTACGGAGGCGCGGCCGAGGGCGCGGCGTCCCAGCCATGAGCGCGGCGGCGGCGCCGGGCGGCGGCGGCGACGCCCTGGCGCGGAGGCGGCGCGGAATGGAGGCGCGCGGCGGCGGAGGCGGCGCGCTGGCGAGGCGCGGCGCGGCGCGGAGGCGGCGATCGGAATGGGAGGCGGCGCGTTCGGCTGGCGGAGGCGCGGGCGGAATGGAGCGGCGGCGGCGGCGACGACATCGAGCGGCGGCGCGACCCGATGCGCGCAGGAGACGGCGGTGGCGCGGAAGCGCCGGCGGCGCGGAGGCGCAGCGAGGCCGGCAACGGCGCGAGGCCGACGCGACCGGGAGGCGGCGGAGATGGAGGCGCGGCGGCGGAGAGGCGGCGAGGCGACCGTGGGAGTCGGTGGCGGCAGCGGCGCTTGAGGAGGCGGCGGCGCGCGGAACCCTGGTAAACCAAAACCCTAGTTTTGGCTCGATACCATGTTATGAATAGCGCTTGTATTCATATGAGGCCAATGGGCGATATATACACAAAGTACAGTGGTAAATATGCAAAGAACCCTCATAACAATGGGAATAACAAACTATACATATATCTCTAACATTCCCAAGTTGAGTTTGACTCACTCTGGAAGGCTTTAGTAGTGGCGCGAAGCATGCGTCCAACCAATGGGAAGGGGTGGCGGAGGAACTGGCTTGACCAATTGTTGGCAACAACTGAGGAAATTCTCATGCGACGCCCAATGGTTGTCAAAATGGAATCGCCCACCTTGCTTGAGACCCAATGGCGCATGATTGGAGCATGCGCTAACGACGATAGAAAAGTGTGGATACAAGGCTTCCCATCTGCCGAGGTTAGCACTCTGTCAATCCTGACATGGTTGGGTGACTGCTCATTGCTCCAAGTGAACTCTCTTCCATTGAGATGGACGCCGGTCAATTCGAGGTCATTGACCATCGACGAAACGCCAAGGATTGCGCGATGCACGTTGTTGTTACTATTGTCATTGAAGCTTAGGATCATAAAGTCCCCACGACACACGGGGCACGGCGAGAGGCTCGGTTTGCCTCAATTCCTCAAGGAAATCCAATTTAGAAGCATCAATATTGGGGCCATAAACCAAAGTGAGCCTCCATGGCGTTTGCTCACCGCCAGCTTGGATGAGCGGGTTACGAGAAGGTGGCGATGTGAGCATCAAGCACAACAACTTCAGTGATCTGCAGCAATCAAGACTCCCACGAAGTTTACGGCCGAGAGATAAGTGAATTTATCGAATTGAGAATCAAGCATGGAGAGGATGACCGACACCGTTAGGACGGCCATCTTGGTCTCCCGGATATAGACCACGTCTACTCTATGATTGTCTACTAACACGCACAAGGCATCCCGACGACCCTTAGCATTTAGTCCCCACACATTCCACACAAGAATATTACATGAAGACCTGTCCATAAAGAGGAGGGATGACAGGATCTGAGCATCCGGCTCACGACCGGATAGCCGAGGAGCCGGCGGTTGGCCTGAAGGCGTCGACTTGAAGAGGTCATGCAAGGCCGGGATGTGTTCCTACGACAAGGGTTGGTTGAAGATGCTGTTGAAAGAAGCATAGTCTTTGGAGACGGCGATACTTTGGCGAGATGACACCTAGCTTCCTCATCAGTACTAATTGAGCCTACCTGAGAGGGCGAACCAGGTTTTGTTGTTGTTTGTTTGTTAGACGAGTACTACGTCGCGAGGTAGCGGTATCAGGCATTTGGTCATGCCAGCGCAACTTTGATGCCAGCGGGTCTCAACTGGGCTGGTAACTGTAGCGAGGAACTAGCGGACTGGGAGGAAAAGCACATATAGTCTGATCAAGTATATTTCAAAAATTAGCAAGGTAGTAATCTTTTTCTTTCTCTCTCAGGTTCTTTGATAGAGCTGCAATTGTGACATCATCTGACTATGAATCTGCTGGCCCACTTAATACATGGAAGATTTGTACTGTCACTCAAGTGGAGGAGTTAAAGATTCTGATCAGGATGTTCCCAATTTGGGCAACAATGCTATTTTTTGCTACAGTTCTGGAACACATGTTTTCAACATTTGTAGAACAAGGGATGGTAATGGAGAAACACATCGGCTCTTTCAAAATACCTGCTGCGTCCTTCCAGACTGTAGATGTTATTGCTGTCCTTATACTAGTTCCAGTCTATGAAAGAGTTCTTGTTCCAGTATTCAGAAAATTCACTGGCAGGGCGAATGGCATTACACCACTTCAACGAATGGGGATCGGTTTATCTTTCTCCATGCTCTCAATGGTGTCGGCAGCGTTGGTGGAGTAATCGGTTACAGATTGCACAGGCTGAAGGTTTGGTGCACTGTGAGGTGGCTGTTCCAATGAGCATCCTGTGGCAAGGACCTCAGTACTTCCTGATAGGTGCCGCAGGTGTTCTCTATCATTGGATTAAATGAGTTCTTCTATGAGGAATCACCAGACGCCATGAGAAGCTTATGTTTTGCATTCTCACTTTCTAACATCTCGGCTGGAAATTACCTTAGTTCATTCATCGTTTCTCTCGTGCCCATCTTCACAGCCAGAGGAGGCAGTCCGGGGTGGATACCTGATAACTTAAATGAAGGGCATTTGGATAGGTTCTACTGGATGATGGCTGGCTTGAGTTTCTTGAATTTGTTCGCCTTTGTATTCTGTGCTGTGAGGTACAAATGTAAAAAGGCTTCCTGAGCCTTGTTGACATTGCCATTATAATAAGAAATAACAACTCTAAAGAGTTTATTGACATCTGAGCCAGATATATGTGAATATGTTGGGTGATTCTTATCATTTGTTCTAGTAGTACTTATTAGGCCAAGGATTTCACTTGCCAATGTGCGTTTGGTAAAAAATTACAAATTGTATGATGTTTTGAGTGGATTTGAGTTTCAGGATCCTACTACATCTTGGCTAAAGGTGCGGGGAAATTGTACTGTAATAACAAGTCATATTCACAGGTAAACTATGCTGGAGAAGGAACAGACAATTGTACTGCCGTATCAAGTTAGGAAATTGCAAAGCATGTACCTGTTTTCATAGCCGAGATTTGCTGAATCTAAACATGAATAGCAGGTAAAGTATGCAATCATGTTCAGATTTGAATGTGTTTTTCAAGATACAGTATTTGCGTACCTGACATCCTGAATTCTGTCTGTAAGCAGCTCAGTAGCAAATGCAATCTGCATATATCATGTAAGAATATTCATGTCGAGAATGGAAACTATGTCTGAAGTTGAAGGATACTTGTGATTTATTCATGAAAATAATTACTCGATTGAAATAAAACTCTGAAACTCTACCGCAGTGGGGCTTATCTGCAACAAGGGCCCAGTTTGGTGGCTGGATTGGTTCTCTATAGTTGTTATGATTCATCAGCAGTCGTAACTGAAGACTCTGAAACTCTACATCAGTGTGGCTTATCGGCAACAAGGGCTCAATTTGGTGGCTAGATTAGTTTTCTCTACAAGGTATCATGATTCATCAGCAGTTGTAACTGAGTGATTTGTTCATGAAACTGATTATTAAAAAATTCAAGTGATTTATTCATGGCTCATGAGTCGTGAGGGACTGAGGGTTGTAACCATGGTTCAGAAAACCGGCGGTTACCGACCGGTAACCGGAAAAACCGGGCTGAAGCGGTAAGGAAATTCCCGGCCGGAAATTTTCAAATGAGATTTCGAATTTGTGACTGTATAATGCAGTTGGTAGATTGGTTTAGGCATCGTTTGTGATAGATTAGCTATTGTAGAAGGTAAAAATGGATGAATTATTGTGATATGCAGCTAGTTTGGTTATTGGCAAACATGTTGGGCCTAGTGTGCTGGAAAGAACATTGGATGCTTGCCTTTGAGAGTGTTTTGCAGCACTTTAGCATTAAAAAGTGCAGCAAAGAAGCAGCCACAGATGAAGGGGAGAAGAGAGCAAGACGGGGGAGAAGAGGAGCAACAGAAGACGCTAGGGAGAAGAAGAGCATGAAGACAGCAAACATAAATTGGTTTGAGCTGCTTAGCGCATGCTCTTTTCTTCCCTTTTATAGCTTAACAGCTTCTAGACAATAATTGCAATGCAGTATACTAAGGGATACATGCAAATACTAAAGGATACAACAGAAAACTAAGAGGCATGCGCAAGATGCATGCAGAATAGCAATAAATGCAATACAAGATACTAAGAGGCATGCGCGGATGCATGTAGGATACTAAATGCTACGTCAGAGGTTACTCCACCGTGGTCTCCATCCGACCTCGAGCTCTTGAATTAAACAACTAAGTAGATGGGAATTAATGGCACATTTCGATGCGTAAATCGAAATGTCCTTTAGTCTGTCATGGACCTAGGAAATCTGCAGACTCACTTGCATCCAATACATGGATTGATGCCGTGAGGTCCGACACTTCTATCAGCAGGACATAAGTCGAAGTCCGGACATATGTTGTAGTGCCACCTTCGCCCGAGTAGCGAGTTTCAAATGTATCAAGTCCGGACATAGAAGAGCAGCAGCAGATCAACAAAGAAATAGAAGATGAGCAAACATGCAGTAAATAGAAGAGTAGCAATTGCAGCAAAATAGAAGAAGAGCAAGAAGCAGATCAAAGAACAAATAGAAGAAGAGCAAAATCGAGATCGGCATATTCATCCGAGTTTATCCGGTTTATCCGGTTTGCACCGCTTTTCCGGTTCCGATCGATGAATCGATCCGATTCTGCCACATCCCGCTCCCAAATTTCCATTTGGCAAATTTTGACCATTTTTAATCGGGTTTTCCATAACCTACGGCATTCGGCATCGCCCGTCCGGCAGATTTGACCGATTCGGTTTTTGATCCTTGGTTGTAACTCGCTCACACTGCCGAACCGACGATAGCGAAGATTACATCGAGCGAAACAAACAAGAAGATAAGTTTTCCAAAGATATCGCTAATTTGTACAATGCATCGCCATCACTCATCAACAGTAGTCCTATTCGCACGTTGAATTGAATATGCCATAAAATGGAAAGACCTGACCTGCTGCTGACATCGCCGCCTCGCTTCGCTTCCTGGCCTGCGGCTTCCTTGGTCGCTTTCTGCTTTGTGGTGCCCGTCCCGACTTTCACGACGAGTGGCTTCATCAGAATAATAGGACTTTCAAAGGAAATAATATAATAGAAACGACAAAAGAAAATAAACGCATATAAATCCTCGATAAATTTGTAAATTACAGATGCATCATCATTTTTATCATAACAATACACCTGTATTTTCACCAACCACCTACAGTGGCAAATGGCTAAAAAGGTGTTAAATATGTGGGCAATATTTTAATTCCAAGTTTTACTATGAGATAAAAACAATAAACTAGTGATGCAAAACTCGCAACTAATGTAAAGCTACTCATCATACTTGAATATGCACAAGTAAATTATATTAACAAAGTCGAATAAACGCGCAAACGACTTACAATTGGGTTTGTTGAAGAACAGGAAGCAGCGCAGCCTTGATATAGTGAAGTAGCAGTCGTGTAGACGTGCGCTATCTAGAAACCTTATTGCCGCCCGTGCGGTACTCTCTGCGCAATAGTTTGGAGATAATCGCTCTCCTCCTTCCAAGTGCACTGGGAAAAAGATTGACGGTTCGCATAATATGATATAAAAGCACAAGATCGCAGAGAAGAAAGAAATAAAGGCGTTGAGTTTCTCACACATATTCGGACATCTCCAGCATATAAATAGATAGACTGAAAACTGACATGATTAAAACCGCCATTTACCCTTTGATAACTGACCTCCCTTTGATAACGGACCTATTTAACCAACCATTTACCCACTGTTAACTGCCTATTATCTGTTATGAATATTGTGTGTATTGATATGAGACCCAAAGGGCCATATATATAGGAGAGTACAAGAGGATATGCCATATAGAGATAAGTCATATATGGAATAGAATACAAACTCTATATCCTAATACAACTCTATCTCCTTAACACCCCCCTCAAATGCAAGGCGTATGCAATAGCATTGCATTTGAAAAAGGAGTTAACACTAAAACAAGAAAAAAATCCGAAGTTCGAGTCTTGATGATGTCATCGTTGCGTGCAGCCTTTGAATAAACTGTCAAATCAAGCCAAATAGGAATAGATAGAAGCATGACGGCGCAGATCGAAACCCGAGATGGCGCGCGCGGTGCAAGAAGCGCAACGAGGCGCGAGCAAAAGAAGCGCGCGCTTTAGAAACTCGGAGAGGCGGCTTAAAGAGAAGCGGCGGCATCATAAAGACTTCTACGATCCGCACGCTCGAGAGAATAGAGCGGTGGCTGCTGCCATGCAAAAGAAAATTCCTACACTTCTATGACCGACAATAAATTTGTGGACTTGCACAACTTAGACGAACTAAAAATTAGAGACTACGGACTTGAATGGACGCAACGGAAGACTCATGAGAAAAATGACTCGAAGACTGACTCAAAAGAACACATTAGAGCATCCTACCAGCAGCACTAGAAAACAAAATATCCCACTCAAAGACCCCTCACCTCTCTCTCCGACTCCTCAAAACCCGTAATCCCCTCCTCTCTCCAAAGATATCCTCTCTCTCTCTCTCCTCCTCATTCCATCCTCGGCCGGCGGCTCACTCTTCACACCCCCACCCCGCCCGCCTCTCTTAGGGGTGAAGCCGCGCAGTACCTGAGGTGGAAGCCAAGGAGAAGCCGACAAGGAAGGAGGAGGCGGCGGCAGCACGAGGCCGGAGGCGGCAGATCCGTCTCGCGCGCAGCGTAGGCGGGAGGCGGGCGCGGCGCCGAGGCGCAGCACGGCGTCCGAGAGGCGGCCTTGGCGTGACGGCGGCCGGATGTCGGCGAAGAGAGCGATGCAACCGATCCGCCGAAGGCGCGGCGCGGCGGACGGATCAAAGTGGGCGAGGCCGAAGACGACCGGATCGGTCCTGGAGGCGGCCGGATCCATGCGATGCCAGACCGGCGGCGGCCGGATCCGGAGGTGATGGAGCGCGGCAGCCTAAATCCAACCAGAGGCAGCCGGATCCGGGCCGAGGGAAGAGCTTGGCGACGGGCGCCAGCGCGGGGAGCACCGAATCTGAGCTGAGGCGCAGGCACGGCGGCGTCCCGTCGTCGAAGAAGCCCGAGGAAGAGTGGTGACGACCGGATCTGGAGGCAGCGGATGGATCCAGTGCGAAAGAGCAGCGACGACCTTATCTGGGGCGGCGCCAAGAAGGAGCGGGCGGATCCGGGCGGGAGGCGGCCTGGTGCGTCGAAGCCAACGATGGAGACAATGGGTTCGCGGTGTCTTTGCTGCGGCGCGGTCTCGGGTTCTGGTCCGAGTCTTCTCCCGGCGAGCGTGGAGGCGACGGTCGGCTCCCAGCAGTCGGCTTTGGGAGCGGAGAAGACGAGGTGACCGCCCCCGGGAGCGTAGATCGATCCTCCCGGGGGCAGCAGATGCGGAAGACAAGTTGAAGTAGGTCGAGTTAGGGTTTTAACCTAAGCTCTGATACCATGTTATGAATATTGTGTGTATTGATATGAGACCCAAAGTGCCATATATATAGGAGAGTACAAGAGGATATGCCATATAGAGATAAGACATATATGGAATAGAATACAAACTCTATATCCTAATACAACTCTATCTCTTTAACATCATCAAACCCAATAAAGTCTCATTCAAATGTTTGAATCTCATTCAAATAGAGAGAGAGTGGTGTAGGGTTCAGCAAATCACAAGTCATGCGATTTTCACGTGAAAATGTGTAAATACATGCGCGCATGTGCGCGCGTGCGAGATTAGCCAAAACACTCCTCATATCATCTCTATCTATATTTAAGAAGTGGTGAGGAGTCCACATTATAAATTGGTTTCCTCCACCTTGTCTTAGTAATATGATACTAAACCATGCATATTTTGGAATTAAGAAAATGAGTCCCGCTAATATGAGCCAATTTCTAACAAAAAGAACTGTCAAAAACGAATGGTAAAAAATGAGAACTTTTGAATCAAAGTAAGATAATTTGACATACAATTCGACACTAGGATATTGACAAATCATCTGCTAAAGCTTGGAAACTAAGCCCCACCAAATCAACGGTCAAAACAAATTAGACAGAGAGCTCGGGCAGGAATTTTTTGACACTGCAGTACAATTATACAAAAAAGATATTTTGTAATTACATAATTTTAAGAGGACATGGGCGTAATGTCACCAATAAAAATGGCGACCAATGCCTGGCGGAGCTAATGGCAGCAGAGTCAATATAAAAGGCAAACGATGAGCTTGTTGCTTCGTCGTCCCTGCTTCTGGGATTAGTATTAGTAGTGGCAGTCGCAGTAGTTACCAAAGAAGCAATAGCTCAAAAAGCCTTCAAAGTTTAAAGACCTCCCTTTTTGAAGGGAACAGCAAGCCTTCGGAGCTCCCAAAACAGCATTCATGGGGTCGTCGCTGGACGAGGTGCAGCAGAGCCTGCTGGTGCGCACGACTCAGCCAGCGGTACTCCCATCCTATCATCTTACCATCGCAATTTGATTTTTTCTGCTTGTTCAGCCAAGATTCAAGAAATCGTAGGGTTGCTAGCCGTCTAATCCTCTTTAGTTTCTTCTCTTGGTTGTATTGTGATCGATCGCAAATGCTTAAATCGGACATAATCGTGAGAAAGAGGGGGAGATATCTCGATTGCTCAGTTCTTGGATTCTTGGAATGGCATAGAGGCGTAGAGCTCGAATAGATTGGCGTGCACTTCTTTGATTTGTCGACTGCAAAATAATGGTCGTTGGGAAGGAAAAAACAATGGGGGAAATGTTTAGAGGGGTATGGTAACTGACAGGTGAGCCCCACAGGATGACGGGTACCGATTTAGAATCCTTGATTGGATGTATTATATTGGAACACACCACAATTCTGAGGACTGTAGATCGATTGACTTGTATAAATTTCTAACATAAGTGAATAAATTGGTTTTCCTGAAATTTGATTTGCTTGTTGGTATGAGATTTGCTGATTTTTTTTTTGAAAGTGAGATTTGCTGATGTTGTTTTGGTTGAGAGGTCTGATGGTTAATTTGACTGGTACAAGATAATTCTTTGATGGGACTAGTTGAAACGGATGGAGTAGAATGGGTTACACATGTTTGACTGAAACGTAAATGATTTAGGCACGTTTGTCTATTCTCGTCATTATATTTTAGATTACGGTCTTTTTTGATCAACCTATCCGAGAAAGAAAAACCTTGATTTGTAATCGAAGTATGTATTTGTCAGTGAGTATTCCACGTTACTAGGTAGAAGTGAAACACTGTGATATTTATAGTTAATATGTATCCATTGTTGAAACGTGTAATGCCTCCCTACTACTTTACGTTTACAGAAAATATGTTCAACTATAGCTGTGGTAATCTAAACTAGAGGAACATGAACGGAAGTCCTGTGAAATGTTCAACTGTTCAAACTGATGATTCCCATTGGAAGATAATCATACTCTATAACATTTATGGAGTTGGAATATTACTAAATTAACTTCATAGCTGAAATATTCCAGACAAAGGTATGACCCACTGTCCTGACTGTAGACCTGTTGGCTGTCGTTGGTCTCCTCCTTGGTGTGTTGTGTGAGTGACAGTATAAGTAGATCCTGGTGTTGTTAATAGTAGTACCTTTTCCTCTATTTCTCACTGTTTTAGATAGCTTGTACAAGTAGCTCCTATAGTAGCTTGTAGCTTTCTTTTTTGTTTTGGTCGCTTCTTCAGTTTTGTCTTGAGGAGTTCTTCTCCCCTGCATATCCTCCTATCCATTAATATGATCAGGCACGCTGCCGTCTTTTCATAAAAAACCCATTGTCGAGAACATCTCAGATTTTTTCACCTTGTTGATATATAAAGAGCTCCAAACTTTTTCCAAGCATGTTGGGAGTTCTTATTTGCTTATGTGTTTGGAACCTACATTCATTCTGAAGTAACAATGCTTTTACCTTTTTAGTTCAGTTTATGTTCATGCTGCCCTTCTGAGTCTGATCTTGGAAGAAATCTGTCCATCTGAAAAGAAAGATCAATTTCTTCCTTATTTTGCACGGACTAGTTCTGCTAAATTAGTAAACACAAAAATATGGAAAGTTTATGTTCATGCTGCCTTTCTTAGTCTGATCTTGGAAGAAATCTGTCCATCTGAATGGAAAGATCAATTTCCTCCTTATTTTGCACGGACTAATTCTACTAAAATTAGTAAACACAAAAATATGGAAAGGATTAGTAAACAAAATACATGATGAGAATTTGCTGTTACAAGTAACTGTGTCTGAACAACCTATGATGATCATATGGACACCTACCATGGGCAGCATCTTATATTGATCATGCTCCTCACATTCTCTGCTCTACGAGTTCTAGGAAATCTGCTTTATATATTTGATCACTGTGAAAATGTATGGACCGTATTTCCAGCATCTAATTGTAGTGGCCTATCCTAGAATATTTGCCTGTGGGGTCAATACTCAATAGTGAGTTTAAACATTCAGTGAGGCAATTCCTTTAAAAATTTTATGCAACTGTTGAGTTAGCCACTGCCCCTGCCAATCTGTGTTTTTTTTTGTTTCATTCAACAGTTTTGTGTTGCATGTTTCCTTTGTTTTCTTCTGATTTTGATGGTGTTATACGTAGCTTCCACTCATCAAATGATTTGTAGATCAACTATTAACAACTTTACTTTTCTGCACAGGATTTTGATGAATACACAGGTGATGGGTCAGTTGACTTCAGAGGCCACCCTATTTTAAAGCATAATACAGGCAATTGGAGAGCGTGCTCATTGATTCTTGGTAACAATTCAGCCAACACTCTCCACTGAGGAGCAGCATGATCTTTTTCTTGTTAGGGATGAAAACCATTTAGATTGATCATATTATTGTGAATCTTCTTTGTAAAAACATATTCTCAGTTGTCTTGCTTGCAAAATTCTAAGCTTGCAATTGATTGAATGGAGCATCTTCTCTATTGTAAGTCTATTTCAGCATTTGTCAGCTGGAAAACATATGTTAACCTGAAAGTCTTTTATGTCTTAAACGTCAGAAACATAAGCCTTTTTATACTTGTATCTAATGTTAAATTCAATTAGCAATTGCCTTTTTCTTACATGATAGGAACTGAAGTGTGTGAACGCTTGGCCTACTATGGCATCTCAAAAAGTTTGGTCACTTACCTTTCAACAAGACTGCATGAAGGCAATGTCTCTGCAGCGAGAAACTTTACGACCTGGCAAGGAACTTGTTATCTCACACCACTTATTGGAGCAACCTTAGCAGATTCATACTGGGGAAAGTACCGGACTATTGCTGTCTTTTCAACTATTTACTTTCTTGTAAGTTACAACTAGCCAAATACACATGTACCTTAAGAAATTCATGTTGGGAGAGATATCAAATAGTTATGTTTCTCAATGGTTCACTTGAATGGGCTGTGCATAAGTGTTTAATACTTTGCACATGTTATTTCTTCAAAAGAATTACCCCAGCTGGAAAAACTTCGCACATGTTAATGAATTAAGTGCCTAATTATTATGGCATGATGTTTGCATTGTTATTTGTTCATAGATGGGAGGTTGACTAGACAGAGTGAACCTGGGCATATATACTGTTCTTTTTGGCTATGGTTTGTAGCTTTTGTGCTGTTTGTGTGAGAGATTACAGAGTAACTGAAACTCATGTTCAGTTCTTGCTGATATAAATGAAGTTGGTACAGTATGTACTACAATTAATTAGTAGACCCGATCTTGAAAAGACACTCCGTTTAAAAGCTAGTTACTCTAGAAAAGCTAAAAGCTGAAAAAGAACAAACCCATAGCTTATCCCATATCTAACATTATGATTTCATGCATAATAGTGAGTTCAACCATATTTTCCAGCATGATAATAGACAACTGGTGTGGTTCATCATTTGCAAACCTACTTGTCCAAGTTGTGAATCTTATGTCCCACTTACGCACTTGTTCCTACCGATATTTTGTGCTAATGGCTCCTCAATATGCATTTTATTGAAGGGGATGGCAGCATTGACACTTTCAGCATCAGTTCCTTCTCTCCAGCCCCCTCAATGTATTGGGTCGTTTTGTCCACAACCAGCCTTACCACAGTATCTGATATACTTTGTTGGACTATACATGATCGCTTTAGGGGCTGGAGGTATAAAGCCATGTGTTTCATCCTTTGGTGCTGACCAATTTGATGATACTGATCCAGTTGAGAGAACAAAGAAAGGCGCTTTCTTCAATTGGTTTTATTTCTCCATAAATATTGGCTCTTTGATCTCTGGCACTGTTCTTATTTGGGTACAAGAAAATTTTGGATATGGCATTGGATTTGGAATCCCTACTTTCTTCATTGCCTTAGCTATTGGAAGCTTTTTTATAGGTTCAGAAATATATAGATTTCAGATACCTGGAGGAAGCCCGCTTACAAGAGCATGCCAGGTAGTTGTTGCAGCCATTCGCAAGCGAAATGTTGATTTGCCAGTTGATAGTTCTCTTCTCTATGAGCTTCATGGTAAGACGTCAGCTATTGAGGGGAGTCGTAAGCTGGAGCATAGTAGCAAATTCAGGTACTTTCCTTGGCTATCCTTGTCAATCATCTGCTATGTTCCGCAAGATATTATTTATTTTACCCAAATAATGAAAAAAACATTCAGATTGCTATATTGGGAAAACACAATTTTTTTAAGTTCAAGAAAAAAGATAAAAATGATTACAATGTAACAACGTTGACATGGATATACAAAGTAAGATACACTTTTGGTCTAACATGCACATGCTTCCAAGCCTGTGTCTTGGGACTTCCTGGATATTGCAACCTTTTTTCAGAACCATGACAGGTAACTTACCCAAGACGTGTGCAGATGTGCATAGACTTACATACCCTCTCACCTGATGCATTATCTTTCCTCTACAGTTTCCTTGACAAAGCTGCAGTCATTTTGTGGAGTGAATGTGGTGGTTCTCATAATCCTTGGAGACTTTGCACTATCACACAGGTTGAAGAGCTTAAAATATTAATGAGAATGTTTCCAATCTGGGCAACAGGCATTGTGTTCTTCACTGTGTGTGCTCAAAATTCATCAATGTTCATAGCACAAGGGATGGCCCTCAACAACCAAGTTGGATCTTTCAAAATTCCTCCAGCCACTCTCTCATCCTTGGATGTTATTAGTATTGTTCTTTGGGTCCCAATTTATGAGAGATTCATCGTGCCAATAGCCAGGAGATTCACTGGTAAGGAGAGAGGCTTCTCAGAGCTTCAACGCATGGGGGTTGGTCTGTTTGTGTCTACTATTGCAGTGGCAGTTGCAGCGTTGGTTGAGATTAAGCGTCTGGAGATTGCAAGGTCAGAGGATCTGATCCATCAGAAGGTACCTGTTCCTATGAGCATTCTTTGGCAAGCACCTCAGTACTTGTTGGTTGGTGTCGGTGAGGTGTTCACATCCATCGGTCAAGCAGAGTTCTTCTACAATGAGTCTCCAGATTCCATGAGAAGCTTATGCTCCGCTTTTGCTCTTGTTACTGTGTCGCTCGGAAGTTATCTTAGCTCATTCATACTGACCCTAGTGTCATATTTTACAACTCGAAGCGACCAGATGGGGTGGGTCCCTGATAACTTAAATGAAGGCCATCTTGACCGCTTCTTCTGGCTCATAGCTGGCCTCAGCTCTCTGAATCTTCTTGTTTTCATTTATTATGCACAGCAATACAAGTGCAAGAAAGCTTCGGTAGTTTAATTTCTGGCTTTGCTTTTTTAAATTTATTGTACAGCAAACTATATGTATATTTTTTTATAAAAATATATATGTATATTTATTGTAAAGTAAACTTTATGTATATGAGATGTTTCTATGTTTTTTAAAAGTGGTTTACATAACTTTCAAAACAGAACTGAATAGTGAATAGTGATTACTTATCCGTTTGTATGATTTGAGATTTTTAAAGTGGAAAGTATAAAAACACTACTGAAAACTATGATGTATAGTCTCTTATGTAATGTACAGTATTGCGTCCTCTATGGTACTTGGATACAGTATTACTTGGACAGTGGAAAGAGAATTTCCTTTTCCGTTTTGTTAATCAAGCTTTTGTGGAAAATCAGAGTAGGGAATAGATTGGCTTTGCTTCAGCGCACCCTGAATATGTAGCAAACAATCATCTGTTGCACAATCCACTGCTGAAACTGAATATGTAACTACTGATGCTTGTTGTTCTCAAAGTTTATGGATTTCTGCTACACTAAGAGATTATGGGTTACAATTGAGTAATATTTCACTGACTAAACATATTGATATTCAATTTCACTTTCTAAGAGGTCATGTGGAAAAAGGTGATGTTATTCTACACTTTTTTGAGTCTGATTTTTAGATTGCCGATATTCTCGCTAAGCTGTTTGATACTTCTTGTTTTGTTTGTTTGCGGAGTGAGTTAGGGGTATGTTATCCAATGAGATTATTCCGAGGGGGAGCTTGTTTAAAAATTTCAGAAGTTTTGTTTATTATACTTGTCAAATAAAACAACAAGTCAAAACCATTGAAATTAAATGAGTTGTAGAGCTCTCTTTATCATATTTACTCATATGTTGTGTAGCTTTGATTATGACTAGTTATAATTAATTTACTATACTTGAACTAAAATATGATATGATGGAATATTTTGACTAGATTGATTATAGATAGTATTTTACGATGTTCATCGAAAATGATTAGATCGATTGTGAGTCTTATTTTAAATCTTGGCTATGAGGCTTGCATGTTTCATATTGCAATCTTTTTATGATCACTCAAGTTGGCATGATATAAAAAAAATGAGTGACAATTGAAAACATGTATGTTTCAAGCACACCATAGTACACAAAAAAAAAGGCATAAAAAGTGCACAAATACAAATAAAAAGAAGTATGCTTCAAGCATACCATCATCTAAAAAAGTATGCTACAAGCATTCCATTATGAAAAGAAGTATGCTACAAGCATGTCGCATGTCTATGAATTGAGTGTGGAGTAACAGTTGTTATATGAGACCGCTAGCTCATCCGGATTTAAATTTTGCTTCACTTTTAGGCTTTGACTTTTCGTTGTGATATCTTATTGTGCTCTTTATATTTGGTTTGGTCATTATTGAGATGCCTGTTATTAATATAAATTGTTTAATCATGCTCAAGACTGATTTTGACATTGCTATATGATATATTACTTTATATGATCTAGATAGCTCTACTAAAAAAATATGGCTTGATTAATTGACTAAATCAATGCACAGTGACTTAGATAATCTACAAAGTTTCTTGATTTTTACTCTTATTGCTCTTTCTTAAAACTATTTCTTATTTGAATTTTCTTGATGATTACATTGCTAAAGGGGGAGAGATTTGGTGTGATTTGTGAGAACTTAGAGAGAATGGAGAGATATTAGAGAAATGTTTTATGAGAACTTAGAGAGAATGGAGAGATATTGGAGAAATTTGCTAAAATTGATTCTCTTGTGTTGAGAGGGAAGTTTTCGAAGAGATTTGAGATTTATGGCTTAAAATGCTTTTTCGCCTTCAATTCTTCATTTATATCTGTTTGAAGCTAATTCATCATACAATCTTGTGGTGTTGTCAATGTATTCATCAAGGGGGAGATTGTTAGATCATATGGCTAGGTCTAAGATATTTTGGTGATGAATAATTGACAATGGCTAATTTGTGATGAATAAGTGATGATGTTGTTAATCGTTACCTGAGGTGTGTGGTGCGTGTGTGGACTGATCTTGATTAAGTTGGGACGAACTTCTGCTGAAAAAAATGTTCTTTGGTCTTTGTATGTTCAAGTTGAGCATGAAGGCGATTCTGGTCAGTGACGAAATGGACTAGAATTAGGATGGGAGATCCAAGTTTCGACGGTTAAGAAGGTTATGAGATGGTCGGGCTCATGCCCGAGGCATATGGAGATCGAGATGGATGATACGTGTTGGAGCTACGAGATACGATCCGAGGCTACGACACGTGGTGGATGATGCGTAGAAAGCTACGGAGGTGTGGTTATGGAGGCTTCGACACATGACGTGTTACAAAAGTTGAAATTTTGGAAAACCCGTGTTAGAAAGGGTTTTGGGTCCCTTTGTTGTTGAAATTGGATTAGAACTCGTGGCTTAGACTCGGGCCAGGTTTTGGGCCCTAGGCTATAAATAGAGATTGGGTTAGGGGTTAACCTCGTGGCTTTTGGAGAGACTACTTTCGTGCTGGAGTTTAGGGTGTTAGGAAAGGGCACTTTGTAGTCACCATGGTTAAGAAATTAAAGATTAGATCGGATCAAAAAAAATTTGTCAGCAGCGGTCCCAATTACGTGCGTCGTTGATCACCAACAACGATGGTAAGTTTTTCATCATTGGCGTCATCTCGTCCTTGCTTGGGCCATGTGCATCTTCGTTCGCTCTGTTGGCTTTGTCACGCGCTTCGCAACCACGACGTCCAAGGAAAAGGCGGCGTGTGGCGCTCACGGAGCGTTGCTTGCTGATCCAAGCCGTCGCCGTGCCTTGCCTAGATCTGCGTGCGGTGAGAAGCAAACACGTGAGAAGCTAATAGTTGGTGTTGGCCATGAATGCAAGGTAATTAAGGTGAGGCTAATTAAGCCTTGTGTTTTTGGCACTAAGTCTTAATGCTTGTGGTGGCCATACGGACGTGATGGTTGATGCATGCATCGGTGAGGAAAAAGGATAGATTGTTTTGCATGCATTGCGGCGGGATATTTTTGTATGTGCTTTTATGATTTGTATTTTAAAAACAATGGATTTTGTGAAAAACTTCCGCTAGGTGTTACAATCATTCACCCCCCTCTGATTGCCATCGATGATCATACAAATCTAAACTGAGTGAAGGTTAAGACTATGCCGAAAACTTGTCGATTGCTTCTTAGTGAGCGGTTTCGTAAACCCATTGGCAACCTGACCTTGGGAATAAATAAATCGGATGTCCAGGACTTTTCTTGCTACTCTTTCATGAACAAAGTAAAAATCAATTTCGATATGTTTTGTTCTTGCATGAAACATTTTATTCGCAGATAAATATGTAGCGCTAAGATTGTCACACCACAAACACGTAGCTTTTGACTGAACAACTCCCAGTTCTCAAAACCTCATTGATGTATTTGGTGTATTGCTATAAGATAGTAATAATTCATTTGACATCTTCACTTCTATCCCAAGAAAGTAATGTAGGTGTTCAATATCCTTCAATGCAAAATCTGATTGCAAATCATGAAGCAATTTTGAAGCTGCATCACTAGAAGCGCCAGTCACAATAATATCGTCAACATAAATAAAAAATATGTGACTATTCCACCATGATTGTAAATAAATAGCAAAGCATCTGAGCGAGACGGTAGAAAACCAAGTTCTTTCAGTTTTGAACTCAGTCTAGAATACCATGCCCGTGGAACTTGTTTCAAGCCATATAAAGTTTTTTTCAACTGACAAACATACTGGAATTACTATTTATCCTTATACTCAGGTGGTTGTCTCATGAATACTTCTTCCTCTAGAACACCATGAAGAAACACGTTTTGAACGTCAAGTTGACGTAGAGTCCATCCACAGGATACTGCTATCGATAATACTAGTCGAATAAAAGTTGGCTTAACAACATGACTAAAAGTATCTTTATAGTCTATTCCATACCTCTGCTTGAACCCTTTGGCCACCAATCTTGCTTTATATCTTTCAATACTTCCATCAGCTTTCCTCTTGATTTTATAAACCTAATCTTTCTCTGGTGCCACAAGATGCCATGTATGACCATCGAGACACAAGCTATGACTATCGATCAAAGCGCTACGACTATCGCTCACCTTGGCTATGACTTACCCAACCTGGTCGCTCGAGCACCGATCACATAGGCTTCAACTTCTGCACCCGATCGCTACGACTATCGAGCACCACAGCCTACGATCATCGATCACAGGCTACGACTATCGACAACTGGTCGCTACGACTTACGACTATCGATCACAAGCCAGGCAGAGCTACAACCATCGACTGGAGGCTACGACTATCAAGTCGTAGGAGCACTTGTCAACCACAAAGTCGTAAAAGCCTCTGCTGACAACCAAGTCGTAAAATCTTCTACGACCATCAAGTCGTAGAGTCAGTCGACCACTTAGTCATAAGAGCGTCTGCGACCACCAAGTCATAAAGCCTCTGCCGACTACCTCTGCCGACCACCAAGTTTAAGGCCTCAGCCGACTATCAAGTCGTAAAAGCCACTGACGACTACCTAATCGAAAGAGCACCTACGACCACAAAGTCGTAAGGCACCTACGACCAATAGGTTGTAAACCACGAGAATGACAGCCAGAAGACAAACCTCTACTAAAGCCTCAAAAATCAAACTCAATCTCTACACAAATTCTAACCTAAAGGTCAATTTCTCATCACAATCATAGAGTGACCTCCACATGGTCTCACATTATGGATGGGTTATAAGCCTTTGGATCCCAACTCTGTTCATCACATTGGCTATTGCAAGCTTCTTGCTGGGTTCCAATTCATAGAGTCCAAAAGCCTCTAGGAAGTCCACTGATAAGAGTTTTCCAAGCCATTGTTGAAGCTATTCGCAAATGGAATGTAGGTTTACCGCATGATGATTCCCTTCTCTACGAGTTACCTGAGAAGACATCAGTGATAGATGGTAAGAAACTGCAGCATACATTAGTACTTAGGTAGCTATCCGAATCTCTAATGGCCACTGCTTTTCATAGGCTCACTCTGTTGCTGTGACTTTCAAGCTTTTTTGTCCAGTTTCCTTGGCAAGGCTGCAGTAATTTCTTCTAGTGAAGAGTTTTCTGCTCCATGGAGGCTTTGCACTGTCACGCAGGTCGAGGAACTGAAGATAATCATAAGGATGCTCCCCATTTGGCCATTTGGGCCACCGGGATCATATTCTTTGCTGTCCTTGCGCAGTTCTCCTCGACATGCCTGGAACAAGGGAGAATCATGAACAAACTAGTTGGCACTATTGCCATTCCTCCAGCTTCCTGGCTTCATTCGACGCCGACAGCGTCATCATATGGGTGTCTGTCTACGACTAAGTCCTCATCCCAGCAGCCAGGAGGTTCACTGGCAACGAGAGGACTCTCAGAGTTGCAACGGTCTGGGATCGGCCTGTTCTTGTCAGTCCTGGTGATGGCAACCGCTCGAGACAAAGCGCTTGGCGATCGCCAGAGCGTACGGCCTGATCAACAGAAGCTCGAGGTTCCAATGTGCATCCTGTGCCAGGTGCCGCAGTACTTCCTGGTAGGTGCCAGCGTCGTTTTCGCGTGGGTCGGGCAGTCGGAGTTCTTCAACAATGATGCTCCGTAGTCCACGAGGAGCCTGTGCTCAACTCTGGGGCTTCTCACAGGGGCACTCGGGAGCTACCTGAGCTCGTTCGACGAGGGATGGTGTAGGATCCACGCCGGTAAGAAGAGCGGGTAAACGATTATGGAAACTTTTTTCTTTAGTGGTATTCAAAATCTTCGCTCAACTGGCTATGAGAGTCGTCAAATTCAAATTACATTATCTGTACTTAAGAAAACATTAGAGACCTAAACCAACAAAATCAATGACATTTAGCATAGGATTAGTCCGACCGCCAAATCCGGTCTAACATTAGGGACAAGAGCGGTTTGCCTGCTACAATCAGTTGGACCGCAGGTTTAGGACCGATTTGACTTATCCTCTATTCCTAGATTTGAGAAATTTCTCGGATCAAAACTCAAATCTTAAGAATTTGTTTGAATTTTATTTAAACACTTTCAAATTTTGTATGATATTTATTCAAGGCATTAGAAACCTAAACTAATCAAGAACTGTAAGTTTCTTATGCTTGGATACACCAAATTGAGGAAAATCAAATCTAAATCTCAAGAGCAACCCAAGTTACTTCTTACTCATAGTGATCCATGACATGGGATCTTCCAGATTTTCTCTCACATGTCCTACCCATGTAATCAAGGCAAAGATTCAGACAACAATCATCTAGATCACGATTTTTAATTTCCTTTCAAGAACACGAAACCCAATCAAAGAACAAGTGAAACACTGAGAATAGATCAAAGAGTTGATCTATTATCAGTAGAATAGGTGATTCATGATTACATGGATAGTAACAAGGTGCTCCTAAACCACCACTCTTATTCTCTTAGGTTTTGTCACATGGGATGCAGAGAAAAAATTACTTAAGACCTAGACCAGCTCTCTATGTCTCTCTCACCACTTCAACCCTAGCTTTCCCTCTCCTTCATATAACTAACACCACTTAGTGGGTCTTAACTGCTAAGCATATGAAAACGTGTCAACCCTACTAACATGGGTTTTACATACTCACATACGCTTTTAAAGCGTTTACAAAACTGAACTCACTAACACCTTAGCCATTGATCTACTTAGCCAAACTAGCTCACCTTGACCTAAACCGCTTCTCCTTTGCGCCTCCGCGCTATGGTTTTGTCCAAGGCTTAAACCCGTATTTTGGTAAACTACCAAAATACCCCGACGATGCTTCCGTGCATCTTTCCTTTGACTCTATCTCCACCTTCACATCAAAGCATTTTCACATACTTTGACACATAGTCTGCAGTGCTCAATGATTGGTTGTCATGTCTTCACGCATTCAATCTCTCCTGAATGTTCTCTACGTACATTAGCGTCGTTACTTGGAACACCACATGCACCAACTCGCCTCTTTACGATTCTTGTCTTCTCTGTTCTTTTCACTTGAGTCACATAGTCTCACCGGATTTACCTAACTGTATGGACCTCGACTTTCTAGTCTAGTTCGGTTCTTTTTATTGATGCTAACGTTTTTCAATCCACATATGCATCTAAAGACCAAGCAACAATCTCGAGCACAAGTTTTATATCCTTGACTCACGTTAGTTAAAACAATGCATCGTGCAATACAACACAACCAACCAACGGCGTCCATGCCGTGCGCACACTCAAACCAACTCAATATATATTTTCATCAACAACCCAAGACATATCTAGCCTCTCTAGAATCTCTGTGGACACCCAAACATGTCTAGGGTACCCCAAATATGTTTGTCACCGAGCAACCGATCGAACTGCGTTCTCCATAACGCTTGAACCGCCCTGTCAAACCGCCAACCATAATCTGGGCACACTGCACCGGTGGTCAAACTGCAACCATCAGTCAGTCAAACTGCCTGATGCACACCGGTCTGACCATAGTTACATGTTGGTTAGACTGCCCTTGATAAGACAACAAAAAATTTTGCTAACCTTTGCAAAATCAAAATCCAACTTTCCAAATGTACCGATTATTCATCACTTATCTATGGATATTCTCACATATTCCTTCCGATGGTAAGCCTGGATGGATACCTGATAACCTCAACGAAGGCCACCTCTACCGCTTGGTTTGCCTCATTGTTGTGCTTAGTTCACTGAATCTGGCAGTATTCATCTATTGTGCCAAGAGATACAGGTGCAAGAATGTTTCCTGAGTGCAGAAATACTTCTAGAATTCATTTCATGGCTTGCAAACGTCATTTGTGAATGTTGAACTGTACTAGGTGTTGTGGCATCTTACTTCTTAGTTCTTACTCTGAATAAAGCGGCTGCTTATTGCTGCCTTGTTGAACTGTATTGCGTGTTGGTCTAAGTAGCACAGAAATCACAATCAAATTGCACAAAGATATTTCTCTTCACGTTTGAAGGCTCCATAGTTCTGATCAAATCAAAAGACGATTTCATTTCATAGCCTTGCGGGTTTATCAAATTAGTGTAAATAAAAGGATGTAAACTGTCAACTCAAAATTCACACACACACACAGAGAGAGAGAGAGAGAGAGACAGACAGAAAACAGCAATCACGTGGTTAATTTGCCGAGAAGGATTGCACTGTCAACCATATCGCTCGCAATCGCATGTCATGTTCAGTTGTCAAGACTGGAGGAAATCGATATGCAAACGATGGCAGAACAGTAACATCATTCAAACTTATGATTTGGTATTAATTACGAAAAGGATTTATCTGCTATTGACCTGTGCAGAGGTAAATTAAGGTTCCAGTATGAAAATGATATTTGCAAAAAAAAAAGTCATATTTCCCCTTTAGAAATAAATTATTAGACTTAATTTACACCTCCAGTTCCTAAAGGTGAATCCACCACCAGGGGTTTCGTTAGCCCCCCCCCCCCCCCAAAAACGCTATGGCCTATGGCTGGATCATGGAGCTAAAGCTTAGAGACGGGAGAGAGGGGAAGGGATGGAAATGGGATGGTCCGTAGGCCACAGCCCCAGGTCCACAGGCAAGGCCCAGATAGCACGCATCTAAATCCAATCCACCCCACCTCACATCCAGAATTTCAAATTCTCACATCCAAAATCCAAATTGGCAGCTCGAGGAGAGGGGAGTCAGGAGTGCGGTGCACCTAAGGGTTGAGCGGATTGGTGAACGCGTGGGAGTTCTGAGGTAGTGCCGGAGCCGGAGGTGTTCTGCTTTTTCATCTTCGGGGCATTGGGCTTCACCGGCAGCAATTACGTCGTCCGCGAGGTGCTCAAGTTCATGCCCCCAATGCCTCCCCCACTTTGCTCGCTCGTTCTCGCTAGCCGCAGCCAGGAGCGCCTCGGTGCCGCGCTCCATTGGGTTGCGGTGCCCAACATCCCCATCCTCATCACTGACTCCTCCGACCATGCCTCCCTTGTCGTGTTGTCCTAAGCAGGGTCCATTCGCCACCTCCATGGCAAGCAAGTGGCCGTTTGGCGGCGAAGGGAATTAGTAGTGGCAGCCTTGCGGTAGAGGGGCTACGCGGGACCTAGTGGGAGGTGAGGCCAAGAGAAGGAGAGGACCGACTGATTAGGGAGGTGGAGGAGAAGGTGAGATCGGGAGGAGGAGGATCAGTGGATTAGATTTAAGGGAGCTAGGGAGGACCGAAGGATCAGACGAGCCGCTGAGGAGGAACTGAGGATTGGCCGCACAACAGGGTATTTATGAAGACTATCAATCTTTATTTTTTTCATTTGTGTTAATGTTGTATTTCATATTTGCATAGACAATTAGGCAGTAAAAATCTAGACTATCTAGTTGTAATTTGTGTAGTGATGAATTTACAATTTATTAATATATTTACAATAATAGAGAAACGAACTTTACGTAACTATTTCATTAACAATTCAAGTAGTACTCTTTCAAGTGTTGAGAGCACAACTCAACCAAAGATATTTCGACTAGAATTTAATCCTAATGAAATTATTGTTGATTCGACGTATCACATACTGACGAGGATTGAATAATTCATTAAATATGTCTTTGATATGTAATTAAAGCCCTAAGCTATTATGATCATAGACCACTTAAAGCAATACTGCTCGAGTACCACCGGTTGGAGAATTACTGCCCAAGTACCCCTGGTCGGAGGATTACTACTCAACCAACCACTACTCGGAGATCCTATGATCCGATAATTAGGCTTAACTCTTGACAGTTTTCCATGTGGTGAAATAGGGCACGTGCGTCCCTAATTCCAATAACCACATGATGATTCAACCCTATAACTTTGACAACAACCATCTCACAGTTGTTGTCACAATCTTCTCCCATTGACAAGTAACCAATTGATAGTTATTTATCAGATCTTTCTCACTTGTAGCAACTGTCTACTCGACTGGGCGTGAGGAATCAACAAGATGCCTGTTCTAGTAAGACAACCGACACCTCTTCGACGCTATTTAAGTCTTATAGGAGAAGATGAATACATAGAATCATGAGATAGATCGATAAATGGAGGCAAGGGATAGAAAGTTAGGGCTGGTAACGCCCCCTTGTAATTGCTCTACAAGAGCATATTGTAATTCCGATATAGCAATAAAGATAGTCCCTCTCTCCTTTTCAACTATTCTGTGAGACTTGCTTTTTTTTCCATAATTCGTAAAATCAACGATTTGATCATCAATAGCTGGCACCATCCATAGAGAAAAATGCCCTAAGCCCCTAAGGGTTCTCATCAGCTTCGTCATCTTCCTCGATTTCTGTCGACCTCGCCTATGTGATCATGGCCGGAACCTGAGATAAGGAGAATTAGTTCGATCTGGCATACTACGCCAACCTCAACATGGACGTATGTATCTGTATAATAGAACACAATGCCTCCTCGTCATCGTCCTCCATCCTAGAGTCACCAGTCCTTGTGCCCAGCGAGGTTGACCAGATGGAAAAAGATATGCCACCCCAGTCATCAACATTTCCTGGGGAGTCAAGCATCCTTGTTGGAATGCCCAGGTAGCACGACAAGTCCGGCGCACTAGACCGGAAAACATATCTACAAGAGTGCGAAGCCACGATCCGAGCGTCAGAGTACTCTCAATTCGATCATGGGCGACTGCCATTCCCCAACAGGTCTTACATATTATGAGAGCCAGACAACACTGTAGCATCCTGATTTTCAGTGTCTTTTTAAAGTTTTTGAAATAAAAATAATTATTTGGATTTAATTGAAGGTCTTGCATGTCTGCCACATACCCTTCTTCCCTCATTTTCGAGCAAAGCTTCTTCAGAAGCGCATAGATTTCTTCAGCTCGAGGATGCAACTTATCGCCGACCAGAAACACATGCACTCTCCTCCCAACTTCAATCCAACTTGAGGCTGGAATTTTCGTTATGCCCTTCGAATCCATGATCCTCCTCACATTCCCAACCTCGTCGAACAGACCAACCGAGGCATACGTATTTGTTAGAGTAACATACGTCGCTGGATTTTCAGGCTCTATTTCGAACAATGCTTCTGCTGCCCGCCTCACCAGGCGGACATTCTTGTGAATCCGGCAACCACCAAGCAAGGACGCCCATAGGAACTTGTTCGGCTTCGCGGCCATCTCACTGATCATCTCTTCTGCTCGCTCAAACTGGCTTGATCGGCTGAGGAGGTCGATCACGCAAGCATAATGATCAGCAGTGTGCTCAATGCCATACTCATCCTTTATCAAATGGAAGACCTCCAGACCTTTGTCGACTAGACCAGCATGGGCACACGCAGACAGAACACCAACAAACGCCACATGGTCAGGCCTAATTCCAGACCTCAAGAACATGTCGAAGTAGTGCAATGCATCCTCCGGCTGCCCATTCTGCGCTTAGCCAGAGATCATCGCCGTCCACGACACCAAGTCCGGCTTTGCCGTCCCCGTCAAAGACACGCACTGCGCTCCCCATGTCCCCGCACTTGGAGTGCATGTGCACCAGCGCGCTCTCTGCAAAGCACGAGTCCCCGATGCT
The DNA here is from genome assembly GCA_036346575.1 of Dendrocalamus sinicus. Lineage (NCBI taxonomy): Eukaryota > Viridiplantae > Streptophyta > Magnoliopsida > Poales > Poaceae > Dendrocalamus > Dendrocalamus sinicus. The sequence continues at coordinate 22,063,324 of CM070654.1, forward strand.
GCGCTTCGCCATTCAACCGTGCACTTGCCTCCCGAGGCTCTCAACGGCGAACTCTGCGCAAGCATGCAGAACCCCCGCGTAGGTGAACTCGTTCGGTCGAACACCTCCAGTCCTCAGCACGCGGAGGAACAGCCTGAACCCTTCCCCGCCGTCGAAGTACCTCTCCACCATCGCCGTCTCACGGACCGGCATTCGGTCGAACACCCTCCTCGCGTCGTCCACGCGCCCGCACTTGGCGTGCATGTCCGCGAGCGTGCTCCACACGACGGCTAAGTCCGCATCGATGCCTCTCCTCACCACGTGGCAGCGCAACTCCCTCCACGTGTGGGCGCACCGGCCACCGGGCTGCCGCGGCCGCGGCGAGCGCGCTGGACGCGGTGAACTCGTTGTCGCGCCGGCGTTCCCGGCTCCCTGCATCCGCGGGTAGAGCGCGCGCGGCGCGGGCTGGCCGTGGCGGCGTGGCGGAGACGACGGCGGACCAGAATAAGTGGTCCCTGGGGCATTCCGTCGAACAGCGCGCGGCGGGAGCTGGTGCGGGAGCGGAGAGCGCGGAGATGAGGTGTTGCGGGAGCAGGTCGGGGCTGGGAAGGAGGAGAAGAGGAGATGGCGTCGGGAGGGTGGCGGGTGGGAGGAGCAGGTGGAGGAGTCGGATGGAGAGGAGGTGGAGGGCGGGGCGGCGGCGGCCGCGGCGGCGGCGCGCGCAGCTAGGGCGAGGCGGCGTCGGCGAGGAGTGGGAGGAGGCGGTCGATGGCGTCGTGGAGCCGGGGACGCGTGGTGACCGAGAAGGTCGGGTCTTCGTCTTCATGGAGAGGAGCGGAAAATTGGCGGTTGGACCGACCAGGGGATTGGATTATATACCTTCCCTTTAGTTGGGAAATTCAGGATTTACCTTCCTCATCTCAATGACACGTGGGGTCATCATAAGTCACTGACACGTGGGCCAGAAAAGTAAATCCTAAATTTCCATCTAAATAGAGGATATATGATCAATAAATCCCTACTAAAATGCCTATGAAATGCTGGTTGCTAGTGCTACACTAACCGCTGGCCTTTTCAAATAAGCATCACAGCATGTACCATCATCCATCATGATGCATGAAAAAACAAGGTACGTATTTACCACGAAAAACCAGTTGTTGTAGCTAAAACCTAAAAGTTTGCTTCTCTATTTTTACCATGCAATTCTAACATTCTTCTGTATACAAATAGACAAGACGAATCTGCTACCTTCGCATAATTGCATCGTACTGGACCTTTGCAAGGAGAAAGTGCACGAATTCAAGACTTGAATTTTGACTGGAAACCTTTTGTGTAACAAGTGTCATAGGTTCGACAAAGAGCTGTTCAATGATAATCAAATCCAACATTTTTCACTAACTAAAATGTGATGAAAACCTCCTCTACATCATATGCAACACAGAGAGCGAGACTTTCTGATGTCAGTTTTTTGCATTGAGCTTGAACACTGAAGAAAGAACTGTGTTCAAGAACTGCAGGTGATGAACAATTAACAGATCTAAGACGCGGAATGCGTACAGACAGACATGGTGCCTATGCTCCGTGGTCAACACCTCAGCAGCAGCTCATATTGCTGGATCTTCCAGCACGGCAGTTGAGAAGTTATTGATCCGTGGATATGCTGCCTTTTCGTTCAGTTGGTTTTGAGTCCAAATCAACATCTTCAGCAGGCTAGGGAGTTTTGGATCTGCCACATGTGAGATCACAAAGATGGACATTTAGTAAAAGCCAAATTCTGGAACAAGCATGCTAGCAGTTTTTAAGATAAATACAAACACAGAAGACAGAGCCTCATTCTGTTTGTACTGTGAGAAATGACGGTCAAATAGTAATAAAGAGCACACATCATGCATCACCGAGGTACAAATTTTGAATTTCAGTCTTGCAAACCTGAATCATATATCCTAAAATCTTCAAAAATATTCATGTAGATTTTTTCAATGACATGTCTCAAAAAGGTTTTAAAGAAGTACCCATAAGTAATTACTTTGACCCATGTTTGTCAGTATTTTTTTATGGCTGGTCACACATGATCAGCTTAAGACTTAGCTGTTTTGAGCATGGCAGCATATGCACTTATATGTATCTGTTGTGTACCCCTTTCTCCATGGGAAGAGGTAGAGCTAGAGAAAACTTGTATGTAAAATAAGTGGATCTGTCTTCCTCATACTCCTCTTGAGAACTTATATATATATGACTGGGTATATATATGAATAGGGTAGAACGGAAAATTCTCATTCTACTAATTATAAAAGGTAAGGATACATTGGTACATTCCTTTATACTATTAGGCCTCTAATATTGGGCCTGCTGCAAGGCTCAATCGTTTAGGGCTAGGTCACTCCCACAACAGTATCTTTTTGATAAAATTCGATCTTGATTTGCTTTGAAGTAAAAAATGAGAATAAATACATCTTCTGTGCATCCTTCTAAATTAATATGTACACTTGTCATCTCAATTTCTTTTTTCAACCAAATATGGCTTATTTTAAAATAATAAATTTGATATATCGATTCATATACATGCAAGTACACATCTGTGACAATAAATCACGAAATAGATAAATAAATAATAGGTATCACGGCATATACATCCCTGTGCTACTAACCTTTCTCATGACTTTGGCTTGTAAGAATGGCAGCGTTAACTTCACTTGCAGTCTTCAAACGTTGAGAAACATCCAACAGTTCCCCATAGGGGCAGTTTTTTACATCTTGAAAAACCAAAAGTGCTACAGTTTTCTCTATTTCCTCAAGAAAAGCTTGCTGCAAAATTGTCAAAATTTCATAAACCGAAAGTAATGTCACAACATGGTCTTAAAAGCAGTGTTATCCCAAGAAATCTAGCTAATATGACGTGTTGCATTCTCATTAATGTAGGTTTGAACCCTGACTCCTAACTGAACTAATAGAGATGATTTTACTGAAATTACATTTTCTTCGCCTCTTGGTGCAAGTTCTTCTTGAGCAAACTCCAAAGCTTCATTTATTTTTCCCACACGAATCAACTCTATTAGCTTCTGTTGCTGTAGATGGAAGTATAATTGGGGATTTGTATCCAGAATCTGCATGTGATAATTCAAGTCAGGATAAGAAGTCAAAAGTTAATGAAGGCTTTTTAATATACTGGTGCCAAAAAACAACGAAAATGAGCAGAATAACTCTAGTCCAAAATTCACTCAATTCAACATGACCAGTATACTTCTAGGTTGTTCACATTTCCCATCTAAATAAACAAGTTCAAATTTCAAAACACATGCTTAGAAAATAGCAAGGGAAAAACTGACGTAGGTAGTGATTCTTGACAAAATAGATAAGTTTAATATGTCCAACAACCTTATTTGAGTTTCTTGGTTGAATCATTTAAAATTATAACTCATTCTGCACAGATAAAAAAAAACCCTCAAAAATTGGAAGTAACCACAACAAGAAGAAAAGGCACTGTAGGGTTAAATATAGGCATCCCATGGATTAGCATATTGCAGATCTATGTACTAATTAATGATAAGAACATTATTCTAAAGTTGAATTGGCAGGTTACTCCATTGCTGACAAAATGACAAGAACAAATGACCAAATCAGGAACATCTATCTGGTTTGATACATCAGGAAGCTCCACTCCCACTGCCTATTCTCCAATCGCATGAAACATTTAAATAAATACATACCAAGATGATATATAAGATTGGGTAGCAAACATGGACCATGGAAAGGATTTAATTCCGGTATTGCAAAACTAGTTGAACTGTTGAAGCTCTTAATTGTTGACAAAAACGGCCGACAACAAACAAAACATCCAAATTTTCCACATTGCAAAAACCAAGCGTTCCTCCAATTGTCATATATCATATCCCAGGAAGCAGCACAACTAACTGTGGACAAACAGACTACCAAGAGCTACCAGAAGGTTCTTAGCACATACACCTAATTCCCAAATCTGCAACACCATCGCTGCTCCTCCATTCCCTTGACAGACAGTCCAACATCCAAACCGGAACTAAAATTGCGAGAAACAGTGACAGAATCGAACCGTGGGGTTAAGATCGTTGATCTTCTCGATGGCCTCCTGAATATTACCCGACTGAACCGCTCTCTTCACCTCCATTCGATCCGTGATGGTCGCCAGGTCAATATCCGCTGCAAAACAACGTAAATTCACACTTCAATGTCCATAAACCTCAAGTATTACAAGAGACCCGGTGAGCGTAGCGGCAAGGCGTATAGTACGTTGGGTGCCGGACTCGACGCGGAACTTGTCGGCGGCGTCGACGAAGCCCTCGGTGACGAGGAAGTTCATGACGAGGCGGTTCATGTCCACCTTGCGGATCTTGACGTCGCGGAGCTTCCGCTCCACTCGTCGCGCGTCACCACCTTCTTCGAGGACGCCATGGAGGCGGGGTAGTCGATGGAGTCCAGGTCGCGCAGGACGATGCGGAGAGGAACATCAGATGCGGAGGGAGGCAGAGACGGTTGGTGGCCGGACCGATCACGCCGTCGCCATCCACCGGCAGCGTCCAGCGAGGAGGTGAGGGCTGGGGTTTCGCGGCGGAGGAAGGTGGATTGGATTGGAGACTTGGAGGAGCAGGTGAGGAATCGCGGTCGGGGAGGGGAACTAACTTGCAGGAGAGTCTTTCTCTAATTCTTTCCTTGATTGCTTCTAATTTTTCAGTCATGAGGATTTTCTTTTCAAGAAGTTATGGGTCTGTTTGGTTGTCTGTATGGGGTGGTTCGCACCAGCGTATACTGAGGAGATAGTGTTTGGTTACTGTATGGAGAAGAGAACTGCAGTGGATGCAAAAATCAACCGGAGTCGGTGAGGAGAAACGTGGTGAGAGCTTTCCTCCTCGCAGCACACGCCATCATCATTGCATGAGCACATGCGAGCAACTAAACAGCCCTATAAGTTGTATAGCTGCCTATAAGATAGCTGCATCACAAATGGGAGATTGGATCATATACCCTCCCTTTAGTTGGGAAATTGAGGATTTACCTCCACATCTCAATGACACGTGGGGTCATCATAAGTCAACGACACGTGAGGTCGGGAGGGTAAATCCTCAATTTCCATCTAAATGGAGGGTATATAATCAATTTTTCATCACAAATTGATTTTATGATGACTACGATTGTTGTGTTTCAATAGCATTAATTTAGTAGCAAATGGCACTCACATTTGGATTCATATCCTCTACCATTACGCATAATAATCGTCTTGCTCATTTCGGTTTGAGTTTCGTCTTTTGCTTATTTTTCATTATTTATAAATTTCAATTTTTTTAAACTTTTGGCTTTTTAGCTTTTTGGTTCTTTTATTCCGTATTCGTTTGCATTATCCATGATGAATTAACATATTTTTCTATTTTAAAAATTTTTAAATTTAATTACGCCAAATAAGCCACCTTACATTCTGATATAATTTCAACCATGAGCCACTATTTTTAGCTCAATCGAAGCGGGGCAATATCGTGAATTTTTCATTGGATCAAGAATTAATTATTAGTATTAATAATAGTATTGTACTAAATAATATAGCAATTTGAGCACCATAACAAAAAATGTAGCGCTTATCGACTCAATTTTACGTGTAATGCTCGGTTGTGAAAGAATGTTCCTTAATAATTGGACACATGAAGAAAATGGCTCGACCAAGATCAATGGAGCTCGTCAGTGAGACTTTAATTGCACTAGAGCTACCTTAAAAAGTAAAAACGATAGCTCTTGATGAGGATATAATGATCCTTAAATTATTATCGAAACATAAAGATATCTCTTAGCATGGAACAAGCGCATCGCGCGCAAGCATAGCAAGGATCTTTCCCAAAGTGTTGAGTCGCTCATACTCTTGCAAAATTCAACTCGATCGAAGCGATTATAACGGAGTTTCCTTTTGCAGAGGCCTATTCCGTGCCATGAGTCTATATCGTTTGTGACTCCTCAGCGAAGGCATCGGCGAGTGGAGATCATGTCCGGGAGGTCGTCGCCCTCCCCTCAGATATTAATCACTCGGGGGAGGGGCTAACAATGCTCCCCGCCGATCACACATTGCAACCCCTCGTGATGATAGCGAGGAGGCCTGATGATGAGCCAAGTGAGTACTCGATGGCGTGGAAGAAATCCTCAACATAATCGCTCTCCTTTAAGCGGCCTCAACCAACCTCGGATATTGAGGATCGAGATCATTCAAAGAAGAATTGGCAACCAGAGATCTTTGCCTGGCGAGTCGATACTAATCGAAGAGTCTCGGGAGTTTGGTGCATAAATGATCTTATCAAGAATCTAATTTAAGAGCTTGCTCGAGCACGAGCTCGACCACTTGGCTGAATGGATCACGTGAAAACTCCAAATCATAATGTCCAGGCTCGAGCAACCTCGCTGCCGCAACTCCGTGAGTTGAATAGGTACAACTACGTCTAGTCTTTCGCTTAACTCACATCTAGGAAATCAATATGATGACAGGTCACATCATTCTCCTAGCCATAACTACAGTTGTAGAAGAGTTCCTTAAACGACCTCGAATCGACGAGCTTATGGAGGAGGTGATTGATCATCACTTTGAGCAAGAAATCTGCAACAGCAGATGGAATACGATGAGTATTACCCTCGAATGGATGAGACCTATTATAGGTCAGGTCCATCGACCACTGGGCATCATCGAGTATGGTTGCCTGAAGACACCAATCATCCTTTCCTGCAAAGGATGCATCATGACCTTGTTATCGGATGTCAGGCGTTCATGCACGAATTCAAGCGATCTGTAACCACCGCGATTTCGACCAGTCAAAATAAATAAGTTTGATAGATCCTAAAACCCCATCGAATTCCTTCATATCTACACGATCGTAGTTTGAGCAGTAGGAGCGAGCATGTCATGGCAAACTACTTTCTAACTATGCTCGAGGATCCGCTCGATCGTGGTTATTGAATTAGCCACTAGAGTTGATCCATTCATGGTAGCATCTCTGTGACCTTCATCCGGCCAATTTGCGGGACACATACAATTGCTCTAGGAAGGAAGACGACTTGCCGGATGAAGCGCGAATAGCAGCGAAACCCTCGATCGAGTAACCTCACCGATCACTTTGGTCTTTTTATTGACCTCGGTGCGAAGCTTATGCATTTCAACCTCTCTATCTCAAAAACAAAAGAGTTAGAGAAAGATAGGAAAGACATCTGAATAAACGATCGTAAGTTCGAACTTATTGTTTATTTTATCTTGCAACTTATCGATTGTAGATTTGGCCTTCAAAAGCACGATCAAAAGATCAACATTCGCCTTCTTTAACTTATGTGTCTTGACCTTCTGAGTTTGTCGAGTGTAGCGGATAAGGCATTTTTGTCACTCTTAAACCTATAAAGGTTAAAGATAGAAATGAAGAGTTAGACTAGTAGTCAAAACAGGAAAAGACTATGTATGCTAGTAGCTTACCATTTCTTCGCCTACTCTCGAAGTTCTGCATGCTCTTGCCTTAAGAGCATGAGTTGTTTGTGGTATTCAACCACAATGGCCATATCTTCCAGAGCTCTCTAAATGAAGGAAGATAATGAGAAGCAGAAAAGGCTAATTATAAATGACTAAGCAATAGATGCTTACATTCATGCTCATACGAGCAAATTTGGTGAGTGCTCATTGGGAATCCTCTAGTCAATCGAGTTCATTGACCTTGTTCCACCATACCTTCTCGAAGCGCTCGTCACTAAAGACATTCCCTTATTGGGAATATCTTTGGGATGAGGAACTCAATCATGAGATTGATATGAAGAAGACCCACTCACGAAGTAGGATTGAAATACTTAGCGAAGAAGTTAGATGCTCTTCTTCTTCAACTACACCTTCTTGGAGCGAGAGGAGCCTCCTCGGTGTTTCCTTCTTGGTGCAAGTGATCGGAGATATTTTGTCCTTTATGACCATGTACTTCCACCCTATCTTCAACCGCTTTCACTTCTATTTCTTCAACCACTTTGGTGGTCATAGTCATTTTAGCTTGGCACATTTCGCATCATCGCGGTGGTCATTTCTTCGACCACCTTCTCTGTCATCTCTTCGACTATGGGGAGAATGGAAAGGGGCTTCTTGATAGAAGCGTTCTCAGACGATGGGAGAGCCAGGCTAAAGACATGAGAAGAGAAGTGAATTGGCATTTAAAAAGATGAAAAGGGTATAATTCTATCTTTATGCTCTTATTTACATACCTTGCTTTCTTAGCCTTAATTTTGAATTTAAAGGAATCTTCCCTAAGAAAGGTTTTCGATTTCTTCTCCATGACCACGTCTGGTTGTTGAATGGTAGGGTAACCTCCGACCACGTCTCGTCATAGACCTTGAGCAAGTGTTATTACTACTTCTTCCTCTTACCCTTCTTGGCCAAAGGCGGTATCGACTACCTAAAGAGTAGTCTCTTTTTCGATCACGAGTTCTGCGCCGCATAGTAGCCTCCTTCATAAAAGATACAAAACTCTTTCAGTTTTCCTTTTCAACTCACCTAATAAAGCCTTGAGGCGCCAACGAGATAATTTTGTCATCATGTGATGGGGTACCATGATCTTAGGAGCCGATTGCTCTAGTACAGCCACCTCAATATCCTCTGCATGTGACTATATCAGTATGAAGCGCTCGATGGGGGGGAGACGGAGGAAGAGAGGAGGGCATCACTTGAACTTCCACCTTGCTTGTTGTGACCTTGGTTAGTCGACTCTTCTTGGTTGGAGGAGCTTTAAACTCCTCTTTGTCTTTTCGATTACCATTAATTTGACCTCTTGATCGTTTGGACGATTTTCCATACCAATGTTTTACAATAAGAAAGGATGTTGAGTACTCGTAATCTCGACTATGAAAGCCTAAAGAAGAATTGAACTTCAACTACCATTAGACATTCATTTCTTTCCTTGGCGAGATACATCCACCATAATGCGAGGAGCCTCCATATCAACTGTTGAGCCTTCTCACGGATGGTTTTGACTCGAGAATCAATCTCTCCCAAAGTGCGATATGTTTAGACATATAAAAGTGATCGGTAACTAGAACTCGAAATTCGAAAGCGAGTTTAATCGTTACTTACCATTCTCATAGTCCCAATGTGCGTATCCTTAGCCGGAGTACATCCACATTGGATGTGCTCATTTCTTGAAGGTTGATATGATGATTGATGAAGTCTTTCACCACGTGCAGTAGAGTAAGCCCATTTTCCCTTAGTTCTTTCATGGCTTGGATGTAGTGAGCTATCCGAGTTAGGTCTTTTGGGATCGAGTTCTAGTAAGAAATCTTCTCGGCACCCTTCCCCACGGAGGAAAGGTGTGTCTTCATGGTTGTCTCCTAGTAAAACCATTTCTTCTTCCAATTGGCGTGATGACCGAGTAAACATTGGGATATCTTTGCTCTTTTTCTTGTGGTGGAGCTTGGACTATAGCTCACGGCAATTCTAATCACTGCTCATCTCGTAATAATACCAAAAAAACTCTAAATCTAGAGGAATCCTAGATAGGCTTCACAGATACACAAATACACTCAACATGGTGATTGAATTAGGAACCAAATTCACCCCAAAGTATTCAAGTACAATTGTGAGAAAAAGGTGAGTGGAAAGTCAAGTCCGCACTCCACGATAGCTTGGGCGGGATTTGTTCAATCTCTCTCGATGGCCAATTTTGTCAGTGACTTCAATCCACTTCACAAATTTTCTTGAAGGAATCTTCTCATATTATGACCAAGGCTTTCATCTTAGCTATCCATCTTTGACAGAGCCAATTCGAAGAAGACTTCGTCATTTTCTCTAAGTGATTGGTTTGGATTTGGAAGAAATTGGGAAAGAAGAAAGCTTAGTTGGCCAAAAAAGCTTGAAGAAGATTGAGCGAGAAGGGGAAAGTAAGATGCTCAAAAGTTACCACAAGGTGTGTTTTATAACCATACGAGTTGGTTACCAATCTTGGAAACTCAAGCGGTTATTACCTCTTGGGAACTATTCCAAGCGGACAGATTGATGAGCCAGCCGATTTGTATTCCTCATTTGGTGCTACAACTCAAGCGAAATTACCTTTTGACCAAGTTCGCTTGGTCAAATTAGATCGAAAAGACTCTACTTTCGATCTTCATCTATGACTTCTCTTTCTCAAATAAGTTATTTTCACTTGAAGTTGGAGGGCTAGATGATGAAGATATAATGATCCTTAAATAATTATTTATTTATTTGTAAATGATATTCTTACATCATTATACTCGTTGAATATACCCCTTGTCATAAGGAGATATTTCACAGGGGTAGTCTTAAGTTCTTCTACAACCTCTCCTTAGTCGTAAGCTCTTCATGACCATAACATAGTCGTAAGTTATCCTGCAACCATCTTGTGGCGTAGATCCTCCTACAATTAAGCCAAACTCAGATGACCTATGTCGACAACCCATTGCATCGTGGGTTGATTTAATGAGCGGTTGAGTACGTGCATTTATTCTCTAGAATAACTACGTATGTCTCTTAGCATGGAATAAGCGCCATCGCCATGAGCTATATAGGGTTGGCATCGGGGAGGAGGAGGATGAGACAGAGAGAGAGACAAGTAGAGCAAGACATTTTGTATATCTCTCTCGATTGTAATCAGTTTCATTGAGCAATAGTCACACAGGAGTAGGATTGCTATTCTCCCAGGAGAAGGCTCGAATCTATATAAAAATCTCTGTGTCTTTTCTCTATGTGATCATATCTAGGTTGTAGTAAGAGATCCCGGATCTAAAAATTCATCGTAAGCTTGATACTAAAACATTGATGCTACAATCGCTAAAATCCTTGGATGAGGATCAAGTTAAGGGCTGTTTGGGAGAGCTCCACAGCTCCGGATCCACGAAAAACAGCTCAACTCCACGAAATTTTACCCAAGCGCTCCAGCTCGCGAAATGCGGATCCACCAAAATCCACGGATCGAGGGCGGATCCATGGATTTCATGGAGCTCCTCAAGGGTGCTCCATCATGGAGTTGGTGGTAATTACCCCAATGCCAGCAGTTTACACCCCATCCCACCAAAAGTGGCCATTCCACCAAAACCTCAATTTCGTGGATTTGGAGTGCTTTGCAAGCCAAACACTCTATGGTGGGATCCCAGATCACGGTGGAGCTGCTCCATGGTGGAGCTCTGCTCCAGATCCACGTTTTGGTGGTGGAGCTCTCCCAAGCAGGCCCTAAACCTCTGGTGGTGCAATTGCTTGGCAACTAATGTAGGAGGTGCTAAGGGTGTTGCTCGGAAATACAATGTTTTCCTTGGAGCTTGTAGCAAGTTATACCAAGGGTTCAAACTTCAAACCCACCAGATTATTGAAACCTTGGTGTTCCATGATGGCGTAAATTTTGTTAGTCAAATAGTCTTTAGTCGAGATGATCATGGAGTTAGATTATCATGAATTGGTGAATCTCGAGAGGACCAGTCAAAGATGCAAATTTCACGATAGATGCAATCATTCATGAAGCCTATGAGCTTAGTTACGGATTGTGTGTTTTGTTGTTGATTTGATAGGAGAACTGACCAAATTTTACGGCTCATTGTTGTGCTAAGCATGCTTATACAGTGAGGCTCACAAATTTGATTGCTCTCTCGCTCATGATTCTAGTTCACAGACCTAAAGATTGATTATATCCAAAAATCTTCCTTCTACAGAGCTCATGCTTCCTCACACAAAAAGAAAGCGTTCAATCATCATGCACCTTAGCTAGTCTATATAGAAAGTAATATCGATAGCACCTTAGCAAGGAATTAGTCGTTCAATCATCATGCAAGTATCTGCAGAAGATGCAAAGTTGTTGATATGTTGAGTGGACACGATTGTGATGTTCTTCTCGGAAGAAGGAATTTGTTTGGTGGCAAAGCACGAGGAGCTTATAACTGCACTGGCCATTCGATTCCATCAACGAAACCATTGCGAGATTCGGGGATGTCGGTTTGGATACAGCAGCGTGGTAAATCTTACCGGTGAGTCGATGATGCGAGCACTCTGGATTCTTTCCTAGTTTATCGTGGCTCCTTTGCTTACGAAAAATGAAACTTCGTTGCGTTTACTAATCTTTGGTTGAGGAGGTCATCCGGGCCGTTCCACGTGGAAATTATATTCCTGAAATCCTCATACAAAACTACAGACTAGTTCTATCAAATGATCGATAAATGAACTTCTAAGGTACATGTCCATGCAAA